>OY740771.1:70632366-71014685 GCA_963513935.1 Aphrophora alni | reverse complement strand
GTTTTCGAAATCCAAAGTCGTTCCCACAGTATAATAGATTGAGTGACATTCTTGTATGATGAGGTATCGGCCTAGACACAGGTGTGTGCGCCAGTTGACGCGTCATTGATGTGAAACCCAAGGACGGGTGAATCAACTGATTCCGTTTCACGATCATAACTGTGTTTTACTAAAATAGAACATGCTCTCAGAACAATTACAATTAGCTGAAGTCCATCTTGATGTATCCTTGTTGGTCAAGTAGGAGTGTAGCAATAAGGAAAAATATTTATTGATGTGTAAGATCTGAATGAGGCTATTGTTTACGAAACTGTTTGTAATCCTTGACTTGAAAGGCTTTATTACTCATTCAAATGAAATCACTAGAAATAAGTATATAGACAGTTTTCCCCGAATATTGGTAATTTTTAATATTTTCCGATATGATGGTCTTTACTTTGAAATATATGTTTGTGTTTTATTCCTCTTAGAGCGGACGCAATTTTGAAACTTGAAACCGAAAATAAACTTACTAAATAAACATTTTATTTATTATTTAGTTAAAACAATTTTACTAAAATTAATACAAAATACTTAAACTACAAAACCGCTAATGGATTTCTCTTCAGCTCATATGTTGAACAGATTCATACAAATATAAACTTAATCAACTAAAATTCAATGGCAGCACAAAAGAAAGATGGGAAAGTCTCTTAATAGTTATTTCCCAACTTATAAACACTGCATATTTAAATAAGTTTAATCAATTAAATAAATATTGCAATCCTTAATATAAATCTAATATTTTTAAATATCAGCATTAGACATTCAATATAATATAAGTGTTAAACGGAACCTATAATAAATTTAAACTAAACAAAACCTTAAATTTAACAATACCAAAGATTGTAATGTCATCAACAACTAACTGCCAATAAACATAGTAAATAAATGCAAGTAATGCATAATTGAAACAATTACAGATTGAAAATCAGTAAAAATAAGTATACAAAATACAAACGAACAATAAACAGACACAAAAAGAAACGCCCTTTGCACAAACACTATGTTTTATGTTTTTTTTCAAAAAGTTTAATTCTTTTATTTTTTAAATACTACAGGACACAACTGTGTCAAAACCATCAATTACATGTTTGGTACAACTACTCTTCGAGTTATTGCACCATACTTATTTTTAAACCTTGAGACATAACACCTCCTCTAGATAAATAAAGACCAAGAGAAGGAGTCGTGATAAAGAAAGGAAGCTTAAGTTAGATGCAGACTCTACAGGACAGTTCACCTGGGAGTAAAACCGACTGGTTGCAGAATTATTGAGAACTAGGTTCAATGGTGTCATACGTCGGTTAGATTCTATCGTAAAAACAAATATTTCCAAACAAATCCCTGTTTATTTAGTTCAAGAGAACACCCCTATCCAACTTTTCTGTGCACTGTGTTACATTATTCTTGTGAGACAAAAATATTTCAGACAATCTGATTAGACGCATACTTGAATCAAACGGTACATGAAAAACTGTCAGAACTTAATGAATATTTTAACTTCTTTTATCTATGTATCTGGTTATTTTATTTTTTTATTTATGAAATTCATGTTCTACCGCCACATTGGATGTTACGTAATGGAGCGCTCATCTATACAAATTCTAACCTACTTCGAGATGAGCTACAAACTTGAAATTTTGTAAACTTAGCTTTTAGCCTGTGACCGACGATAAAATTACAAAAAAAATTGATATTTTAATTTTTACCCCGAAAAAATTCAAAAATGACGGACGCAACTTTAAAGTTTGTGTAGACCTTTTTTTAGAAATCACGGATTAGGCGAAATCCACAAGTTTGTTTCCATGACTTTTTCGTTTCTCCATCGATTATATCTTAGATAGAACTAGGTTTTTTATTTCAGGTAAATTTTTTACAAACTCTACAAACTATTTAATCTTTTTACACCTTTATTGGACAGCAAAGTTGGATGTGCCAGTATTCCTCCAAAATTTTATGATTCTAGTCTCCTATAATTTTGTCAAAAAATTAAATATTGTGTACAACAATTATTATTAAGTTTTTATCTACAACTTCGATCCAATGACTCTTTCAAAACTCCCCGATTTATCAAAACTGGAGGTTGGGGGCGAAATTCCAGGTGATTTAGTGGCGAAGCCCCCAACGAGCGAAGCAAGTTAGTATTATACAAACAGTAGCCTGAGCGTATGAATTCTGGTGTGTGCTATAATTTGAAGGCATTCAAGTTGCTTTGGAAATTTTTTATAATATAAAAGGGTAAAGATAAAAATTGGGTGAATGTGTTAATAATTACCCAGATTGTGTTTTGGTAATTTAAAAAATATTTCACCTGTTGGCATATCCAGTTTTTGAAAAACACAGTACACAAATTAAATAGTTATATAACTCACTTTAAACATTAATTACACTCGAATATTTCTGTTTTTAAACCTTTAACTTTTTTTGTAATTGAAACAGGTTCTTGAAATTGAAATATAAATAATTAAACCAACATTCCATTATATATTTTTTTAATTGGTTGGGAATACAAATAAATTATAATCTAAATGAGTCGACTTAGCAATCATATTTAAAAAATATATATTATTATTATTTGCCTGGATTATATGACCGAAATATTCTGTAATATCATTGAATTTATATCAAATGAAATCAATGTTATTGTTTCCACTTTTCTTTCCATGTTACAATACTTTTCTTTTCTGCGTATTTAAGTAAGGGCAAATACATATCCTATTTTTAAAATCAGAGCCAGTAAAGAAATAAGAGGCCAAGAACAAAGCAAGAATTTCAAGATTTGTACCGGAAAACATGTTAAGACATGCGCAGAGAAGACTGAGAGGAATGTCTAGGAAGAATTATATTCAGGATGACCTGAGGTATGAGAGTGAGAAGGTGGAAACAGAGGCCAAGGCTTGTAACGCCACCAGATAAGGAAAGTAAATAAATAATTTTGTAAATAAACACAACTTAATCAAGTTTAAATTAAATATTTCATAGAATATTTTCAAGGCCATTACAATAACAACTTGCATTCAGGTAAAAACTTATTGAATAACGCATAAAACTAAGTGTGCAGACTAACTATATGAAAATTGCTTTAATGAACTGAAAGCTTAAAAATAGAATAAAATTACTACACTCGTGTTGAAACACTCCTCTTTAATTGTGTTTGGTTGAGTTCCCGATCACATGGAAGAAGCAGGAAAAATATGATTATTTGCATATATAATAACTTAGGTTTTTTCAAGGTTTTCTAAATGAATTGAACAAATCATTTATACATGAAACATTTATTACCTGCTAATTATGCTGTAATTTAAATTGAAAGTAATTTATTGGATAACTGCGATTGAATATAACTTAGTCCTGGTGTGGAGAAGAAACAAACAAAAGTCAGTTGGAACTTGCATTCATTGTATATTTACTAGCGGAGAGTCAAAGAAGTAATAACAGACTTTACGCTCCAGCATACACTAATAAGAAAAACGACAGTAATTTTTTTTTGAACAAACAATCGATTTATTGAGCATGCGCGATGGATTATTAAAAGTTCTAAGTGGTTAGTCAGAAGAGGTTGCACGATTCTGTCAAGAAACAATAAAAGTTTTATTATTCTTATTTAACGACTATTCTTGTTATAAGCTTGGAAAATGTAGGAGGAAAACCGTTACAGTCGAACAAAGACAGACCTCGAGGACAACTGAGATGCATACTATCTAAATCTCAGCATACCAGCTTGAGTCATTGATATGTTTTCACACTTAGGATAAAGTACCCATGCATATTTTGTTTTTTCCTTTACTTTTTAATTTTTTTTTGAAATGGCAAAAAACTCTCGGTCATTATCATCTTCAAAAAATTAAAGGAAATAGCATAAAATAGAAACACCTTAACCCTCGAATGTTCTCAAAGCATCAAAGTACGAAGATAACAAGAAAGATCTGATAGAAAAGATGAAAGAGGGGGATCTAACCCGATACTACATGAAGAAAAAGCGTAGATCCAGCTAAGGCCCTCAGGGTAGCCACCCTTACTCATTATAATGAGCCCGAATATAATTCTGTTAAGAAAGGACGATTTTACTCTTTTTGTTTACAAAAATTGTAGTTTTTTTTTCGTTGTAATATAATTGTTTTCATTGAATGCAAATTAATTTTTTTTTAATTCTTTATTTCTCTTCTTTTTTATCTTTGATCTGTTCTGGTTAAGATTAGATAAAAGTAAATTAGAAATTTAGTTTCAGACTAACCGAATTACATCAAAATCGGTTCAGAATTTACGATTTATTATTTTTTTTTTGTTTTAATTTTTAATGGGTCTATATTAATACAATATTCAGACACTCACTATGTGTGTAAAAAATATGGAATCGGCTTAATAACTTATTTCAAGAACTGCTTTAGATAGAAAAATGTTCAACCTTTCATTTTAAATCTCTTAACCTGAACTGTCTACAGGGTGGTACAAGAGTTTAGTAGGATATACAGGGTGTTTCAAAATTTAACATCACTCAACTTTTTTCGATGTAGCGTTATTATTATTTTTACATATTCTGATAGATCAATTTAAGAGAAATTACTTAAAAGAAATATTTAATTTATCTTTAATTATTTTATTTTTATAATATTTATTATATTTATTTTAAAACTCGCAATTTTGAAAACACAATATTAAACGTTTTCTCCTGGGCTGAGAGAATACCTATTTATTGTTATGTAAAGTAAGCCAAGATGTATTGAAAATTGTGTATCCGGTACAGGGTGTTTTAAAAATCAAAACGGAAGCCAACATATTTCTTTCTTAATTACAGTACACAAATTATTGGAATATCAATTATACTAAAATATCATTTGAAAATCTGTAATAGAGTGTAATAGAAATATAATTTCACAAATAACATGTTTCAAAAATTAACAAAATTGATTTTTTACGGAACTTTCAAATAGAACTGTAATAATAGTTAGAACTTACTTTTCTTACAAAAAGTCACATATTGAATGTCACTTTAGACCAAGGTAAAACTACAGTAACTATTCGAACTGCTTCCCTTCTAGAGCATGACAATGAGCCAATTTGTAAAGTATGTCTGGAGTGATCTGTTCAGTATGTACGGAATGTTTAATTTTTTACATCTTCTGACTTAGTTCGGTCATAGTATATTTCATCACTAGGACCAAAAATGAAGCTTCTCGATACAAACTCAAGTTTAACTCGGGTCTGGCTCGGCCGGAAAATGAGCGAGGATCGAAAAGCTTCTTTTGGTCCAAGTGCTGAACTATATTTTCCGTTATACTGCAAACAATATAATATAAGAAAACAATTTCACAGAAACTAAAATGTTATAACCTATTTACCTTCAAAAGTTTGCATAAGTTTGCAGCTATTACAGTTTAGTTTGTCTTAGTGGTACCCTAACTATAACGATGGTAACAGCTGTTTTATCGGTTATTTACAATCGAGATTATCGTCAGTTTTTATAAATTCATTAATTAATTCGTATAAACGAAGTAACAGCAGATGATTCGACCTCAGCTGATGTTTTAAGGTCCTAGGACTAAAAGCAACAACTTTAATATCTCAATGCATGTATTGAAAACATCTGTTTTTGAAGCAGTATGACGAAAAAATGTGTTCCTATCCCTACTAGAAATCTACTCTAAAAATTATTCTTAATCAGAAGATTTTAAAATAATAATGGTTCTTCCACAAAATCAGAACATAATAAACATATGGGGATGTTTAATTGAATAAGGATGTTTTCCCATTAAATAAGAGATGTTTTGTAAAAGCAACACAGTCAAATCAGAGCTTCATATATCAATTATATCGTCTTTGCTAAGTTTTTTAAATACTATAAGTATTTAAAGGTAAACGGTTTTGTATTTGTTAAAATTATAAATCCTGCTATGGTGAGGTATAATAAATATTGAATTCTTCTCTATGAAATTCATTCAATAAAAATACGTGATTCTCGGAAGGAATTTTTTTAAATACCAATGCCATTGCCTGTTGCATTTTTACGTTTTCTCCTATATACAGTACTAGCAGAGTATCCGTCCTTCGTACGGGGTTGACGTTAATTAAGCAAAGTAAATAATGGAGTATAGATAATTGAGTGTTAAGGGGGGGGTTAAAGGCCAGTGGGGCGGTGCCCTGATGGAATTTTCAAATAAAAACAGGCCTATGTGTTAACCAGGGACCTTAAGAAAGTCCTTGTACAATTTCAGCACAATGGGTCCAGTAGTTTTTACGTGATTGAGTAAAACACACACACACACACAGACAGACATCATTAAATTTTTATATTGTAATAGTATAGATAGAGAAAATTAAGTAATGGGGCAAATAATCGACTTAGAGTGAGTGTATTGTAGATATATCCGTTTTGAGCCCCTAAGTCTAAAAGTGGTTTTTGACATCTATTATTAGACATTGTTCAAAAATTCTACATAATTTAAGACGGCGTCATTGTGGATTTTTACTTGATAACTGACGATAATTAAAACAAACACTTTTTAGTATAAACTACAACTTTATTTAAAATTTACCGACCATGGTCGCTAGTTACAGCGTTGTCAAGGTGAATCATTCATGTAAACTACCTTGACAACGCTGTAACTAGCGAAACCATGGTCAGTAAATTTTAAATAAAGTTGTGGTTTATACTAATAAGTGTTTGTTCTAATTATTAAAATGGAATACCACCAAGCACCTACGTTTTTTACATAAATAGTGATAACTGACGGCTTAAATTACTTTTTTTGGCTATGAATTGTTTTGTTTGTTAGTATTTCGATTGTCATTGTGTGTGAGAGAAAGTTTGTGCAATGTTTATACAACGTTGATGTTATTGTACCTTTTGTTTTGTACATGTAATAATAACTCATGTAAATAAACACATTTCACCACACCCTAAAAAAGTTAGCTGTCCATTTCAAGTGACTTATATATTGATTTTACATTAGTTTGTTAGTAAAAGGGGGAGGGGGGTCACATATTACCGTATAAATGTGAGAAGAATTGATAAGCTCAAAGTACAAAATTTCAGTAAAATAAAAATTGATCATTTCCATTTTAGTTCAATAACAGTTAGCTAATAATTATTATTTATAGAACAAGTGAGTTCAAAAATTGAAATAACTTTAAACCCTAAAATAAAGACTGTAATAGCTTGCCTTTTGGCAAATTAAATACATTAATCACATCTTAAGAAACTAACTTAAAGTCAATCAGGAGACAATTTGGAAACGAAAAGTCGTTAAGTACGTTGCCAAAATTCTTATTTACCGTTGGCACAAACTGTTGTCACGAGATCACGTGATTAGTATGATGCAATTTGTTTACACAAAAGGTGTAATTGTGTACATCATAAATATATGTGACGTCATCGATACTATCACAAATTAAGATGAGTTTTGGTTTACAGAATTTTTTAATTGTACGCCCTGCGACTGTTTAAAAATATATATACAAAATTCTTTTAATTGGACCCATATCTAACTTTTTTGTTAATAATTAAAATATAATAAATAAACCGAATATAAATGAATTCCACCAACACATATTTCAATAAAATGAACTTTTATTACAGCAACGTCTGCAACAATTTTTTTTTTTTCAAAATTTACAGGAACCAACTTATAAGAACCAAACAATCCATGCATCATTCAATTATTCATATAACCAAAAAATAGCAGCTTACAATATATTTATAGATAGAGCTTTTAGCATACTAATGGACTAGAATGATCTCATAAACGTAATCAACACAATAAAACAAATATCTGTTTCAATCAGATTTAATCACACATTTATAGACAATATACGTAATTAAAAAACAGAACCAAAACACAACCGACAAGAATATATTGGCATTGAATATCACGATTAATAGATAATGTCGCTAGCAGAATTTTTTTAAAACAAGGAAACAGTTTAGTTTTTAAAACTAATAACAACCCGAGTACAACATTAAAATCGAATAAAAAGGTCAATTGTTCCCACAATATAACTGGTATGTTGGTATCTAATCATTTGCTACAATTGCAATAAACACTACATCCGACAAATAGCAGATCCTTGAAAGTAAGGTTTAATTAAAGACCACATACCGGGAAATATCACAACAATAAGACATAAATTTCAAAATTTACAGAATATATACTTGAAACCGTACACAGTTGTAAAACGGTTATTAACCGTCCCGTGTAGGTATCGACAAAATTTACAAATTTTGCATAAATGTTTTAAAGAAGGACCAAGTATTAACCATGAACCAATTTAGACGAATTTGAATTTATAAACAAACAAAAATAGACCCTATAGACCCTAAATAATAAATGAAAAATCAATATCCAGTCTAACACAATTTTTGATAATTCAAATTGAACCCCTTCAATACAAGACTTCGGCTATCTTAATCTTCTTCCTTTATGATCAAAACTTGACCATGATCAGATGCACAAGTAATATATATATATATATATATATATATATATATATATATATTGTATTAGTTTTATTTTAATATTTGCTAACGTAATGTATTCTTGTGATGTGTATTAGTGTTGTTTTGTGAATGTTATATATTTATATTGATGCACATTAAGTGCAAGAAATACCTGAAGGAAGAGTCCTTAAATGAGTCCCTGAAGGAATGATTGTCAAAAAACAAAGGACAGGACTGTGAGCTGTGAAATTAATGTAATTTATTTAATTGTACCAGTCCTGTAAGGCACTGAGATCAATATCATTGTCATAGTACCAAGCCACAAGTAATAATAATTATAGATATAACTTTGTTTCTGTCATAATTTCATTATTTGTTTGGCTTCTGACGAGTTTCGAAACATATGTTTCATCATTAGATCCATAAAAACATTGTGTTCACATCACAACATATATAAGATGAGAAGTTAAAGGGTTCAACTGTCTCTAGCACCATGACCATTGGTGTGCTGTGCAACTAAGCCTCTTAATTATTGTAGTTCAATAGATTAGTCCCCTCTACAGGTTTTAGTAGTCCACCCACTAGTTTGTCCAACAAAGTTCACCAGTAGTTTGGAAACCAAACAACCTATATGCCTCTTGCTGGCAGAGACCCACAATCATAGGTTATGTCGCCTGCAGTTTTCTCATTTAACCCGCATAGTTCACACTGTTTCCCAGTGGTATACTTGCAAGGGCAAGTGCACCAGTGTCCCGTAATAAGTCCCATGATTCGTCTGAGTCATCCTCACTGGCCTAAAGCCAATCACTTGAAGTCCACCTGAAGGAACCTTTATAGTGGGTTAGACTGGAACTAATTGGTTATTTTCAAAGGTATTAACTTAAATTTTCTCAAGAATACTACTTACTAATTAACAACAAACTTAATAACTGTTTACAAAAATATTTAAAAATAACAATAAACCATATGCTCTAAACCATAAATTTTTCATGAACATAAACTTCTTAAGCATGTAGTTAGGAAATGCAAAAACCACGATGCCCTCAACACCAAAGCTGGTAAAGGTTGTTACAATGAATAGGTTAGCTATGGTTATAATGAATATCCCAATGGACATGTATATTTCAAAATTTAACGACTTCATTTAGGACAACTACATTAAAGGGATACTGTGGTAAATCCAACTAAAGATTACGTTAAAACTTTTAATAATACTTTGTTTGAACTTTTGCACATATTTATTTGACACAACCACACATATAAAACGTATAAACACACACACACACACTACAGTTAACAAGTTTCCCAAAAATTGTTAAAAATGACATACCCATAATACCACTAAAAAACTTTACTATAACATATGTATACAGTACTGCAAAAAAATAGAAAGAATAATAAAAAACAGTATTAGAGTGAAAAATAACTGTAATATTAAAAGCAGCATTGCTTTCATAAATAATGTGGTAAAAAATATATAAATGCAGCCTAATTACAATTTGCCTCTTTCGACATACTAAATGTATACACGAATATAGCTCTTCATAAAAAAGTAGACAAACTAATAAATTTAATGGTATTCTTCTTAAAACAAAACTATTTCTTTTTTGACAAGAATACTTTATTCAAAAAGAAGCCTCGTCATTGTCGGACTTACTAACTGACATATATCTGAACTATTTTGAGAGGACTTATCTCTTAACGATTTTGAGAGTACCCTATACATAAACGACACGTTCATAATTTTCGATGGTATCATAAGACAAATAGAACTATAACAATAGCATAAATAATAATATAAATTTACTCTCCAAACTAAAAAACACAATAAGCTAAACTTCTTGGACAAACCATGTAAGGACAAATTTTAATATGAAATGTACAAGAAACCCACCATTACAGACACCACAATTTATACTGATTCCTATCACCCCACCAACCAAAAAATGGCAGCTTTGTCCACAGACTACCCACAATACTTCTTGAAGCCAACAATTTTCAGGAAGAATTAAATAATATCAAGTACATAGCCATAGCAACAGTTTTGAAATTCCATGATCAACAAGCTGGTTAAAAAACATAAAATTTTTTAAAAAAACGTAAGAAAAGAGGAAAAATGTATATGTCCTCAAAGTGCAGCAATATTCTTCCTAAAATCCTATCAACACTCTCCGAAAACTAAATATGACCATAGCCTTCAACACTGACAACTGTTTACAAAAAATACTCAATGATGAAGATTCCAGACCTGTAGTATGTAGAACCACTTATAGTGAATGTGATAGCTTCTATATAGCTCAAACCGGAAGGTTGTTCATAAAACGGTCTAAAGAACATCACCCAAAGAAAAATATAAACGGCAATAAATCAAATAACACGTCATTTAATGAACAATTATCAAACATTTATCTATTTCAATACAAATTTCAAACCAATTGATATTTGTAATCAAGGCAAATACATGAACGTAATAGAAGAGTTTGAGATTATACCGCCTTCAAAAACACCAAAAAAATTTGTTAAATGACTAATTGAATCAGTCATTTAAGAAAGGGCTCATCACCATTTTTTCTAAAAATGGGTTTATTACATAAGTACATTTAGTTAGGTTAGATGCATGATTCTGTATTAAATGGGCTTAATTCCATCACTAACTTGTGTAGTAGCACTGTACTGTTTTTAGCATTCATTTAAGAAATGGCTCAACTCCTGGAGTTGAGCCCTTTTAAAACTGAACTCACCTGACATCTGGTGAGTATTTCCTGCACTATTTCGGGCCTCCATCTGGTGTTTAATTTCTAAATTATTTAGTACTATTTTATAACACCTGTTGATTGTGAACATCTCCAAGTGAACAAACAAAGAGTGAGGTTAGCATTGTTTTAGTGAAAATGGAGTCTCAATGTGAACATTCATCAAAAAAGCGAAAGAAAGGCATACAAAATCGTGAAAAATACAAAAGTGCAGTTATCAAAAGAAGTAAAGTTGCTGGTGTTGAACATTTGAACTATGTGGGAAAGATTGTACCAGCTAGAACTACTGGAAAAAGTTGTAGGTAAGCATTATAAAATCTTTACATATCTTGTTTGAACAAAGTTTACATTTAATCTACAGTACTATATAATAGTCTACCGACATTTATCTATTTAGATCCATAATGTATTGTGTGTGAAATAGTTCAAATTACTATTCCGGTAAACAAAGCGAAATGAGTAGGCCTAGTAGGCCTAAGTGAAATATTTTATTAGTATTGTTTACCATGATAGTGGTTTGAAGTACTAAAGTTTTACCTGTCGTTTCTAAGAATGTTTTACAGTTGCAGGAATAGGTGTTTCTCAAAGCTGAGTGATCCTGAGAAGTGGGAGTTACTTGATAAAGTTAACAAAATTCAAACGAAGAATGAACAGGATTTGTTCCTACAAACTCTCATTGAAGGTTCCAAAATCCAAGCCACAAGGATGTTCTTTCAAATATTTTATTCAACTCGGTGGTAAGAGTAGGATGCAGGTATGTAAGCCAGCATTTCTTAGTTTGTTTGGGATCACAGCTAAGCGAGTTAGGCGACTAGGTGCTTTACTTGTGCATGGAAAGAGTCCAATCGATAAAAGAGGCATTGGTAACAAAAACAGAGCATTTTCTGAAGGTGATTGCAAGCTTATTCATGACCATATAATATCTTTTCCTGTGCGATGCAGTCATTACTCTTCAAGGGAATATCACTACCTTGACCATGATCTTACTGTGAAAAAAATGCATGATATGTTTAAAGGAAAGTACCCAAGCACTAAAATTAAATACAAGTACTACCTAAATTATTTCAACAAAAATTTTGATTGAACTTTTGGGCAACCCCAGATTGACACTTGTGTAACATGTGAAGAGCTCATGGTTAAATTACGAAGTCCTGCCTTAAATGAATGTGCTAAAAAGGTGGCTGCTGCAGAACTTGTAGTTCATAAGCGTAGAGCTAAGAAGTTTTTCACAAGTATGTCGAAGAGCAAGGAAATGTGTAAAGCAAGTAATAATATAGTTGCACTTTGCTTTGATTTCATGCAAAATTTGCCATTACCACGTATTCCTGTACAAGATGTTTTTTATCTTCGCCAGTTATGGGTGAATGTTTTCAATATTCACAATCTGGGATCTGGTCAGTCTATGATGTATGTCTACCATGAAGGTTTATCAAAGAAAGGTGCCAACGAAGTGTGTTCGTTTATTTTGGACTATATAAAAAATTATGTACCACAGAATGTTACCGAACTTCACTTGTACTGTGATGGATGTGTCGGGCAAAACAAAAACCACACCATGATCAGAATTTGTGCTGCCTTAGTGGAAACAAATAGATTTAAAAAAGTTTTACAGTTTTTTCCTGTAAGAGGTCATTCATTTAATGCGTGTGATAGAGATTTCGGTTTGATTAAACGGTTCATTTGGAAACATGACCGTGTATATTCTGTCATAGAATATATCTCATATATAACTGCAGCAGCTAAAAATAATAGGTTTAAGGTGACACTTGTGGATAGTGATGACATTCTTGATGTTGTTAAATGGTGGCCTAAATTTTACAAAAAGTCTGTAGCGGCATCTGAAACACGGGATAAACCACGGAATGAAAGAGTTATGTTTTAACCTACATTTTATAATCAATTTGAACATTCTTCAGTATATCCTGGTCAGCTGATTGCTTCAAAATACATTGATGGTCTTACGAAGTACACTTTTAATCTAAAAGTACCAGGTGCCTTGAGAGCCGTTGAACTTCCAACTACAAAAGTATATAGTGATAAAATTCCTATTAATATTAACAAAATAGAAGATCTAAAAAAACTGATGCATTATATACCTGATGAACATAAAATATTCTATGATGATGTTTTGAATTGGCCTACTTGTAGTAGAGTTGCTGACAACTGAGCTGATTAAAAAGAAAGTTAGAGTTTCTATTCTGAATATTATTATATTGTTGTGATGATTTTTGTAATTTGTATTTGTAATAAATTGTTCATTTTTCCCTGCAAATATTAACTGTTTTAAACTTCATTTTTTTACCTTACACTTTAGTTAAAAGTTAATACTACTAGGGAATTCAAGTTCAGTCATATTTGAAAGGGCTCAAATCCAAAATTTTAATTTAGGGCAAAAGGCTAATTTGTTTAAAAATTCAAATATTTTAAATGTTGTATGGTTAAAACTCTTCATGGTCTACAACACTGTCCATTTTTTTTATTAAAATAACAATTATTTTAAAAAATTATGTTTTTTCATTCTCCCTAAAATAACGAACCTGACGTCATTGAGCCCTTTCTTAAATGACCGATTCAATTACAGTTTCCAGTCTAACACACAACATGATTCAACAATAACATTGTACTTTAGATAAACTCAGTCAATATTTGATTGACCACTAGACTATGTTAACCATGTTGTGTAATGTGTGTTGTATGTTAAATGTGTTGTAAGAACACCTTGACTGTTTTTACGTATCTGACGATAAAATATATATTTTGATATGTGTTATAAGCCACGCAAACAACGAAGTTACACGACAAAAAACATAATAATATCTATTATAGATGCAAATAAAATTATTACACATACTCTCTCATTCACCAATCTAAGATCAAAGATAATAAAACACTTTTTCTTTTTTTTTGTAACATTCACTAATAAAAAGTAGATGTTACAAAATAAAAAATTGTGTTTTATTATCTTTAAACATGGAATTCCACCAAGAACCTTCGGTGTCAACAGTAATGAAAATCTAAGATCTTCAAAACCAACCAAAACTATTCGTCAACAAACGCGTCAGTCTGTTTAACTAAACCATGGATGCGGTCTATGAAAATAGGGCCTACACTCCTTTACAAATAAACGTGTCCTTAGCGTAATTGTATTTAATTAAAATCGAACTTTTAATGACGGTGGTCAAGAGTATTTTGCTAATGATTCCTGGACCATAATTTTACATTCAGGTTTGCATCATTGTTGATGATGTTAAAATTTGTATATTATTCTTGTTTAGTTCAATTAGTTTGTTTTATGTTAAGGAGCTCAGTTTTGGGTTAAGGTGATGAATACCAAGATGGTTTTTCACCCTTAAAAAAAGAGGGGAAAATACATGTGCCAATATTTACCAGCATTACAAACTAACCGTGAGTATCCACTTTCATCTGTGCAAACCATAAGCTATCCAAACAAATCTATTTGCACGATCCAGTATTTAATGTTGTAGTTATAACAAGAACTAATCCTATTGGTATAAAATCTGCTTGAGTTAAATTGTAGCAAAATGATTACACTGAGCTTTTACACGAAATGAAATTGATCCAGTAATAAAATCATTTAACGGGAAAAATAAAATACAACTTTAAAATACATTATTTTAATATAGATCAACTTCTATACATATTCAACAAATATTTACAGGTTTTAATCAAATGATCTACCATCATTAAAATAAAATCATTAATAAATGTCATGGTAACTAATAAATTAGGTAAAAAGGCATAAAAGACACTGTAATACAGTTTTAAACATGATTTTCAAAATCAATAAGCGTAAGTACGTTTTATCATTTAAAACTTTTTTTTAAATTTTACTTTATAAAACACAATTAAAAATTATAAATAATAAATATATGGACAAATATTTAAATAAATAGATTTTTCATGTATTAGATGTATACACGGTATCATAGCCTAAAATAAATTTTAATTACATATAAATATTTAATTGTAAATTTTGTTTTAATAAAGAACAATTGGAAATGAAATGGTAAACATATTACTTTAGCTCTAACCAAATATAATTCTTTTTTTTTCCAGTAGAAGGCAATGAATCCAACTATAAAGTACATTTTCAATACAATGTTTGATTATTACTTACATCAAACTTTATATAAGTACTTGTCATTAATATTAATCTTGCATAAATGTGGTGGTGTTTATATCTAAACATATTAAACTGGCTTAGAAATAATTAATTTGTAATAATTTAAATATTATTTAAGTCGTGAATTACACAAATTAATAATTTAATGTTTCTCTTTAAATGTTTGGTTTTGCGATTACTGTCTTAGAGTAAGTAAAGGGGGAAATATAGGGCAGATAGAGTAAATGGTAAGCAGCACAGTTGATATACCTATGTGTCAAAATCTCTGCAGTTACGTCTTATACAGTAATAAATAAAGTGTCATGTAATATGTATTTTAACTGATTAATATAATTAAGTCAACTTAACTTAAGATATATACATTTAAATAAAAACTTTTATATCTAACCGATTTAGACCATTAATTAGGACTTGTCCAATCGAATAAGAATTTTCAGATAAACAAATCATGTTATTCCAATTACATTTTTAATTCAGTGTTGTTTCTCTTTAAAAAGCTGGATTTTGATGTTGGTAAAAACATTGGTATATTATATTCTCTGAGAATTAAAACTATTTAATTTATAAATGAATAAAAATAAAGGAATATTGGTAACCAATTATGTAATCTGTTCCATAAAATTTATAAAAATATTAAAAAAAAAAAAAAAAAAAAAACTGTTAATGTTTCTCTTTTCTAGATAATACAAAAAGATATATTTAATAAAGACCGCCCTCAAATTAATACAGATTTTACAGGTGCAACAGAAAATTGGAAATGTAACAAATACTTTAAAACAAGTATACGAAATAAGTCATAATCTTCGTACACTGTGCAACATGACATTACTAAAGGCTTCAGAGGTGTTGATAACACACAATTTTGCTAAATATTTTATTACAAATTTAAAATAAATATTTTTTAATTTTTATATCTACAGTATTTCTAACTAAAGTAATACATTATAAGTTAAGGCAAATATTAATTATAAAGACACAATTTTATTAATATAATAATTTATTGTTACAATATTAAACAATATAGAGCTCTTTTAACTTCTTTGGTATAAAGACTACAAGTGTTTACGTTGAGCTGCGATAACAGTGGTCAAAGTGTGTCGCATATAATTAATCTACTATACAGATCACAGAGTAAGGTGAACATTATCATTAAAGAATGAGGCTTTATCAGACTTGATGACTAGCAAGTATAAGCGTTTTCGTTACAATGAGTTCAAGCTCATTCGTTGACTACTCCGGATACTTTTTACCAAATATTTTTCCAATTATCTTCTGCTTTCGTCCTGAAACTAAAGAAATATCAAAGTTAGATTGGAATAGGAAACACATAAAGTATTTCAAATTATTTGTCTATCCTGTACTTACCACAGTAGAAGAAAACACTTGTTTTATTACAAAAATCTAAATAGATTACCTCAAGAAAAATAATAAACATGTTATTTTGATTATAATCTGTAAACAACACATGATATCTATAAATTTTTAATATGTTTATGTTGTTTCAAATAAGTAGCAATTTATATTTTTTAAATGTTAAATATAAACTATAAAATAAGACCAGTTAATGTAGTAAATGATTATTTCAAAGTAACAAAATAAAATTACTGCTTTTAAAAAAATGATTAAATAAAATGTAATACTTTAGAAGGATATTAATGTGTCAAATTATTTAATTTATTAATAGTTATTAATAGTCTTACATATTATTAGTTAAATAGCATAAATTGTTATGAAAAAAAAAAGAAGAAGAACATTTTAAAAACTACTAAGTCAAATAACCAGCCAAGTCCTACATTTCCTAATGATAATTTTAAAAAGTGTAAACATAATCATGAAACCATAAAATAAATATATTAGCCTATACTTATTAGGTTTTATGGCAGATTCACTTTATTAAGCGACACTAATGATGAATACCTACATCTACAGCCCATGTTCTTGTATAATACATTTGTTTCTTAACTGAATTTTGAGAACCATGATCTTCAAGTACTATCTTAATACTTTTTCTGTATTCAATAGCTTCTGAAAATAGAACTTCTCTGAAACTTGTCAAGAAATAAACTTTTAACAAACACCTAATGGCTGATATGTTTAGTCTACATAATTTTTTTTTTTAAATCATAATAGATATAGAAAAACATTCAGTATTTTTAAAGTGAGTATAAATAATATTGTCACAGTCGAATCTTCAAATACCTTCTTTGTCAAATAACTGAGTGGTGTGTAGATTCGTATCATATGCTTATAAAAATATTCACAAAAAAATATGAGTAACATACTCTTAAATAAAATATAAATGGGTGAGGTAAAATTAATAAAATCATAATATAAAGACCAAAATTAATAATTTGTAACCAATAATGTTTATTACTTACAAAACATTAGGAAAAACTTTTGGTATTAAAACGATTCAAAATACTTATATCTACAATTAAAAATAAATTATACACATCAATAAATACAAGCTAATCATACCTTCCACATTTTATGAAGGATATATTAAATTCTGGCTTCAATGTAAATAAGATTTTGTGGATATGAAAAATAAAATATCAGTTAATTAAGTATTTTTTACATGTTTTTATGCCATGTGATAAATAAAACATAAAAGTAATCAAATTGATAAACCATACAATATTTAATTGGGGGAAAAAGTAAATGAACAGAAATTTATAAATGTTGAATTCTTTAAACTATAACTTTACTAAAATATTACTAAAAAAGTAAATCGTATAACAAGAACTGAAACAAATTTATAAAACTATATCTACCATCAGCAAAAACAACAAGAATAACACAGATAACAGAAAATAGAAGTAGATAAAACAGAACTGAATACTAAACCTTGTTTATTTTTAAAAAATCCTATACAAAATGTAAAATAAAAATTCAAAAAAAATAAAATTTCAAGTATGACACACAAAAATATTATTTTTATGGATAGAATTAAATACTTTAGGTTATACAAAAACACATTTATAGGTATAATGAAATCACAGTTCAAAAAAGATGGATGAACAGCCAATAGGTGTTCAGTCCATAATTTTTACTATACATAAAAATACATAATGAACAATAAAATGTCAGTTCTCCAGAAATGCAACAAAATCTGTAAGTTTCCCAAGTTGCTCTTCACTTGATGTTTCTGGTATTGGAGGAGGAATGGGGCGAGGTGGAGACACCATTTGGTTATCAACAACCCAGTCCTTTTGTTGAGCAATATCTTCTGGTGTACACCCAAGAAGACCAGCAGCGTTGGATATGCTAAGGGATGCATAAGCCCGGCAAACTAGTTGAGCTGCTCTTCCATGTACAGCTTCTACAACAATAAACATACATAGTAATTATATTTTCCTTTATTACAAAGATAAAACAAAAACATAATATAGTTTTATTAAAATAACAGGAAAAGTACAAAGGTTATTACACAAGTCAGTGGCTATGATAAGAGATGGCGTTCAAATATTTGACGTTTGCCATCTTATTTAGGTACATACACAAAGTTTAAAGTACATCTGTCAAATTAAAAATTTCACACAGATTTGAAAGAGTAACATATTCTACATTTCAATTCTACAATAGAAAAAAATGAATTTTGTACGATGATGAAACACTACTTTTTGCATAAAAAAGTATTAAGGAAACTGAAGAAAAGCTAAAAAGTTGTATGGCGACTTTATTCCATTGAATGGAATGGTTTCACAAGTGGTACAAGCATGAATTATGCTAAATGCTCAGGTCGTCCAAATGAGGTCACTACCGAAGAAATGGTCGTGTAAATGATAGTGTGTTTACAAGTGTCGAGTGAAGATACACAAATAGCTAAGATGGTAAATATCTCAAATTAATATGTTTTTAATATCCTACATGAACATTTGGGTATGAAGGATAAAATGGGTGCAATGTTTGGTCACAGTTGATCAAAAACAAAATCATGCACATATTTTGAAGCGATGTTTGGATAAGTTCAAGCATAATCTAAGTGAGTTTTTGAAGTGATATGTAACTGTTTGTGAAACATGTATCTATTAGTACACTCCAGAAATAAAAGACCTTTCAAAACCATGTATTATCCTGACATACACGTTTAGAAGAAGACAAAAACTGTTGTCAGATGGAAAAGTCATGTCACATTTGTTTGTGATTTGCATGAAATAATCTTCATCACTACCTCGAAAAAGAAAAATGATCACAAAGTAGTATGCCACTTTTTCAGATCAATTTCACACATGAAAAAGTGACCCCACTTAGCAAAGAACAAAATTCTATTCTATCATGACAATACACCAAACTCACATGTCTGTGTAACTGCTAACCCAAAATTGTTGAATTTCGCTATACACTGTTCCCTCAACCCAATTTCCCAGGTTTCACCCCTTGTGACTTCTTTCTTTTTGTAAACATGAGAAAATGGAACTGTGGAAAAAGATCTGTCACAGAGGTCTGCGCTTGAAACCAAAGGTCTATTTTGTTGAGTTAGAAAAATCATATATTTTGGAAGGTTTAATGAAATTGATAAACCATTGAAAAAAGAATATTGGAATCAAAGGTAACTAAGTTAAAAACAAAACTATTTTTAGTGAGAAAAAATATTCTTTTCAATGTCACTGTCTTATTAAACAGCCCACAATATTGTGTAACCAATTTATTATTTAGGCACGCTCATAGTATTTTTAATAACTCTCCTACAACCAGCGTGAAGTATAGTGCTTACCATTAAACAAAATACAAGAATGACCTAGTAACTTATAAGATTTTGAGGACATGTCTGTTTTTGAACATCTCTTTGTAGTGGTGCTGCTGGCTGGTGGCAGCTCACCTAAATCAATCTAAGGGATTATATGGCCTGGGAAGCTTATAGTCCTTCCTTGCACTTGAAATATCTGTTATGCCTTCTCTATTATTAGTTATATCAAAAACCTGTTATAATATTACTCATGCCAGCAGTTCCATTACTCTGATTACTAATTTTGAAATAAGCCGTCAGGAATAAAATTTCCACTAAAACTATCAGTCACATTCAACCCATTATTTACATCCATGTGATTCTTACTAACATTATTTTATGTGACATTAACATTATTTTTATCGCAGTCATTCCTATTTACAATTACATCATTATCACCTTCCTCAATATCACTAGAATCACTTGAAATTTGACCTTCCATTCTGAAATAATACTGTATACTTCATCACATTCATAAAAAAAGAGTGGCCGCTTTGATGCCATCTCAAAAACATGTAATACATACATTTTTTAAATTTGATTTGAAACCAAGAGTACATAATTGGTTAAATCGTTATAAAGCTAGAAATGTGATTGGTTCTAAAATTTCGGAAAAATAACACGCTAGTCAAAATAGAGTCCAGAGAAATTGTTTAAAATAAAAAGTAAAATAACTGTCAAAAGTATCCAGAAGATAATGTTGTAATATAAAAATGTTTAGAATTAAGGTAGGGTTAAGAACTAAGTAAAATTTTGTGTATATATGTGTAAAAAATCTGTCACCATGTGAAAATAATAAGATGATGTAATCATCTGTGTTTTTAGTAAATTTTGCCAAAGGCAGAGTCAGTCTGGAAGTAACGTCTGCACGGTAAAGACATATGAAGTTCTGTGTAAAAGTTTTCATATAACTGAAATTTGTGAAAATATGTCTTTTAAATTGAAATTAGCATACATGAATTAAAGACTAGAAGCGTATAAACTGTGAATTTAATGTTGACAGTTGAGGAATAGAGTTTAAACGGTAAAGACGTTTTGTAATTTTGAGCAAGCTGAATAAGAACTATAAAATGGCGATAAGCTAAATAATTCATGTGTTTTCGGATCGAACAATTATTTCTGATCGGTGATGAACTGTTTGAGAAGTGTTTTGTGTACAAAAGATCAGTGAAAATAAACTTAAACTAAACTTTTATTTATATGATCTAAAAGTGTGCACGTGGTCTTCACAGTAATGCTAAGTTGATATCATTGGATATCAACTAAAACTTTATATAAAAAATATTGAACAGTTTAATCATAGAGTGATTAATCTTAAAGTATGTCTACTAACAACTTAATGACGGAGACTAGCAGAAAGATGGACAGATTGGTTTGATGTTGAACCAGAGCAATATATTTCCACAAGGAGAAACTGGCGGGAATTCGACATTGAAATCGCAAGTCATCAATCTAAAGAGTGAATCGTGATTTAAGGCATGATTGGTAAAATATATAAAAACATTCTAATTAAACATTACATAAATATTTAATATAAATTTTTTGTTCAACATGTTAGCTGTATGATTTTAATTTTTTAGAAGTTTTATAAATATTGAAAATTTAAGTTTGAATATATATAGAATGTCTATTTGAAAGGCATAATATCAAGTAAAGTAATTTAAATTGTTCTAAAGCAAAAGAAATAAATTTGTTTTCTTTTTTGTTAACTTCATTTTCATGAGTTGCAACTATAACTTCAATAACTAAAATTTTTTATTCTTTTAATAAAGTAAATAAATAAAAATGATTTAAAATAAGGTGTTTAGCTTAAATATTATAAAAATTTGTATGTGTACGCATAACCAAAATGTCAAATAATTAAATATGTTCAATTTCAGAATAAAAAGGACTTCTAGTTTCTTTTGATAACCACTGTAGTACACTTATAAAAGTGTTCACGACCCTGAGAGATTTTTTAAATTAAATTAAACTTAAAGTAATATTAAATAATTTGGTAATTATAGAATTTCCATGGCGCCCAATACTTATAAACATTAGCTTCTTTTCTTTTTATAATAAAGTAAAATTCAACCCTTAATTTTCATTTTACTCAATTGTCGACCAACTTGGGGCAATTTGTAGTAAAGTAGCTTCCACTTTTATTAAATAGTTTCAAACACTCACTGTTACAATCAAAAGGTTAACCATTATTGTAAACCTTCTAGTTAAATGAATATAGTTCAAGAAATTCTAATAGATCTCACTACTGTATGACTAATATAAGTAGATCATTCATTCATTCATTCATGGCACTTGGTCAAATACTGGAAAACATTATTTTTAGCACAAATGACTATATACACAGCATGTGGTATCATAATAGACTTTGTGCATGACTGTACCCTCCAGTAAGACTACTACACTGCAATAGTAGCCCCACAACCAGGCTCGTGTGTAAACGTCAAGTGCCAAGAACGAATGTTTCACCTATACAATAATGTTATATACTCAAAGGCTTAAGTGTTAGACTATAAAGTACAAAGTACGTTCGAAGATATGGCCCCATCTTTAAGGCCAATACGTCTATAAACGTCCATAGTCCCAGGGGCAAATAGTTCCAATATCTCCTCCTACTGTCATTAAAAGTTAAAATTACTTATGACAAATTGAATACTTTTAACAATAATATCCTACGTTTATTTTTGTAGGCTTTGTAAACAGCAAGATTTTTGATAGAATAAAACTTGAACACAAAAACTATGTTTACTTAACCAAACCTGTTTCAACGACAAAGTCGCCATTCTCAGAGATACATGAGCTACTAAACTATAAGGCTATAACTATACTAAACTATAACTAAACTATAAGGCTAGATTAATAGTAATAATTTGAAAAGTAAGCAATTACTAATTACAATCCAATTTTAATTATTATAAATCACTATACTTTGTATTCAAAAATTATTAATAGTTTTAATTATATTTGCTATTAATTGTTAACCTACAGTATTTTTTTTTTTTATAAAATTCATTTTTAAAATTGTAAATCACAAAAAAATATATATAAAGAGAAATCACATTTGTTTTTATAGAACAAATGAGCAGTCAGTATAGACTCAAATAAAATTTCGAGACCACTGGGAGGAGGTAAGCAAATAA
This sequence comes from Aphrophora alni, assembly GCA_963513935.1. Lineage (NCBI taxonomy): Eukaryota > Metazoa > Arthropoda > Insecta > Hemiptera > Aphrophoridae > Aphrophora > Aphrophora alni. The sequence goes on along the minus strand of OY740771.1, from coordinate 70,991,443 downwards.
ACTAATTTAGTTTAATTATTTCAGTACACTGGGTCACAAAAGAACTGAGGAAGGTCAAGTGAAAAATGTGTACAGCTATACTCTATGGCTATGGAGATATATGAACACTCTGTTTCACACAAAAATTGTTTTATACCAAACTGCTTTGAGTCATGCACATGTTACTTGCTACACATTTTTATAAACATGCATAAACTTGTAACATTATTTTTAAAGTGATTATAACTATGTATTTCAAATAACAAACTCGTTACATTAATTAATTCAATATAATCTTTATAAGCTAACACTGATCTTGTAAAATAAAATTTGTACAATCATTCGATATATTTTTGTTACAAGTTAATTAAATAATATTTTTAACGTAGATAATTTTTAATTACTGTATTTAATCCTGGTGCCTGTTTCAACCAACACTAATAAGATTGTCTTATAAATTATAACTTTTAATAAATAAAACTTTTTTATATATATTTTCATGGAAATATAAGCTTATAAAATATTTTATAAAAGTTTGGATATAAATTACTACTTATGTTTTAAGAATTCCAATTTTAATCATTTCATAAACATGAAAGACATAATTCAGACCAGAAATTTTGAAATATAAAATACCCACACTTGAATGACAAACATATGACAAATCACATCCTAAAATACACTTTCTTTTTACAGAACTACCTCAAAATGGATAGTTCTGTAATAACTCAACAATGACTTTCTTGAGCCATTATATTTTCTCTATACTATGTTCGAAGTTTGAAGACCTGGATAATACATTATTAAAATATGGAGAAAATTTGACTCTTATGAAATTTTTGATGTATAAAATATTCAGAAAAGTGTAATCGTAAAAAGTGTACTCCTACTTACCGTAAAAAAATAAAAGGAAAGATTTATTTGTCTTTATAATTGGTCCAATGGTTACTACAAAGTCCTGTATAAGTGCGACCATGGTTTTATATTTTCCATTGGTGATTTTTCAGGAAATGTGTCAAACACTACACTATTAATTTCTAATATGTTTCTTAATCAATTTAAGTCGTTAATCCTCTGTTTGTAAGAGCTTTAACATTTTTCATTTTTGTAGTTGCAACTACTCCGGTTTGAATATAGATCCTTCGTTTTGTGTGAATAAACAGGCGTTACAACTATTTACTATATTTGTAGCTTTGTTTTTTCCAGAACCAGTAAATATAACTTAATTTTGGCATGAATAAACATGAGGTACAACTTTAAAAAAAGGGAAGTTATGAGCATTCCTAGACTATTCTTTTCATTGTGTTGACATCAATTTGTTACTTGAGAAATCCGAAAGTATTGGTATAAAAGGGATTCCATTACTATGGATAACTCATATCTCTCCAATAGAACACAGCGTGTAAATGTTACAGAAAGGCTGTCTAAAGTGACTCAGCTAAAACAAGGGGTCCTGCAAGGATCAGTTCTCGACCCAGTATTATTTTTAATCTATATTAATGATTTGTCACCATCAGTATATATGGATAGTGTAATTCAGTTTACTGATGATACAACACTAAGTCTTCAAGTAGATTCTGTTCAATAATTGGAGAAGAAGGCTTTTATACAAGTCAAGCTAATGGACAGTATTTTGCTTAAAATAATTTAGTAATCAATCCATGTAAAACAAAGTACATACACTTCAGTAGAAAGCATAGTGTTGGAGCTGAGTTTCGGTTTAGACTAAAGATAGAGGTGCTATCGTTTATGTATAGAAGGGCTTCGACAATATGCGTATTCAGTAGGAAATGACATGGTAGGAATTTAGAAAGGAGTTCATCCCGAGGGGATCAGCCCTCAGACAACAAAGGAGGTAGAGTGTATCGAGATCAGCCGACAGACCACTCGGATGTTTGGACATTAGTCCTGGAGGGATCAGTCTTCAACAACGAACAGGGAAGTCCGTGCTGCCGAGATCAGCCGACAGACCACAGAAGTAACGCTTGTCCCGAGGAAATCAGCCCTCAGACAATGAACGGGGTATCCGTGCTACCAGGATCACCCGACAGACCACGGTAGGAAAGACAGTAAGGAACACTAAAAAAAACAAGAGCAGCGAGAAAGAGAGAAAGAGAGGAGTCTTGCAGGTGACACTGTGAAACAGAATGATTTCGAAGTGGATATAACTTGTATTTATAGATCGCAATTCAACCTAGCATGCGCATGTCCCCCCACTATGCACGGCCTTGAATAATTCAGTGTGTCTCCCTCTCTGCTGTGAGTTATTCATTTACAAGCATAGATGTTACAACTAACTGTATACAATTATACTTGCATACAACAATATAGCGTAACAATACAGAGGGGTAGCATGTCGCTATATATAGCTTAAATAAGACACTAAGTGTCATCCTAGGTGATAATATACTTGAAGAAGTCCAATCAATAAAATTTTTGGGTCTTTAAATTGATGACATGTTGAACTGGTATGACCACATTAGCAGTATTAGTGCTAAAATTAGCTGAGGCATATTTGTACTGAGAAATATGAAGCTATACTGTGCTACATCGATACTTTTAACAGCCTATTATGGACTGGTGCATCATTATTTGAGCTATGGAATTCTTCTTAGGGGAAACTCTTTGGTTTAGAATGTCAAAATAGTGTTTATCTTGCAAAAAAGAGCCATAACGCTTATTGCGGGGCTAAAAAAAACCAAAGTTGTAAAAACTATTTCAATAAATTTGGAGTATTGGAATACTTACACTTCCGTTGTATTAATATACTTGAAGTGTTGCTTTTCTTTAAATTCAAATGTGATCATCTCCAAAATATGGATATACACAACTACAGCACCAGGTAAGCTTATGAGTATCATACCAAACACCACAGGTTAAATTTATACATTAAACTTCCCTCACGAGCTGGTGCAAAGTTCATGAATGAGCTTCTTAAAAACATTCAAAATTTACCAAACTACAAAATTTTTAAAAACCGTCTTAGATAATTTCTATTGTCTGGATCCTTTTACTCTGTGGATGAGTTTATGCATCATGACCGTACTATTTCATGATGGATGTGATCTCTTTTTCTTTTGTAATGTGTTTTATTCTATTTTACCCTGACTGTACTGTACCTTATTTATGTGTACTGTGTCAATTATTGTATATTTTTCTCTATTTTTTAAGCTGCTTGTTGTTTAATTGTATTTTGTGATTTTGTGGGTGGATTGTCTCAATGTGTTGTAATGTATATATATATGACTTGTTTTATACAAATACTATTTGTCAAGAAAACTAATATTGAATACAAAAATAAATAAATAAAAGTGTCACATTTCACCATTATTTGAATGAAATCGATAGAACCAATTTTACATATTTTATAACAATTCCATCGCCAATTTTGTTTTTTGTTTTTATTGAAAGCTTACAAATTGGCAATTTTAGAGTGATGGCAACCAAATAAAATTTTGTTTGAGTACTTTTTTAAAGGGCATAAGAGAAAATTTCATCACAATCACTAAGAGCTGAATTTCAGAAAATCAGTATTTTGTGTTTTGACTACGGCAGATACTTTTACATTTTGAGTTATCGAAAAAATGACAAAGAGGTTCTAAAATATGTCCAATACACCCACATACAAAAATTTTGATAAAAATCAGTCCACTCTTTTGGGTTATAGATGACAGATGTACACCATTTCCAAAAACATTATTTTATTTACTCTCAGAGGGGCACAAAACGTATTTTTCCACTTGTGACCAGTTTTTAATTAATCACATAACTTTCTCTATACCACATATAAAGAAGAAAGTAAAAACAGACTATTCCATTATCATTAAAACTTGCAACACATACCTCGTAGAGCTTGCATAATAGGTGCAACTCCTTCAGACCACTGTACAGCTGAGATGGCTGAATAAACTGTAGGAAAATCCCGCTGCCACATTGCTTTGCCAACTTCCCAAATCTGTGCTAGTTCTGCATTAGCTGTCTTGACTGCAGCTGGGATTCGTTTCCACAAGAACTTAGCATTGCATCTGAAGATTAAAAAATATAATATATTACCTCTATAATATGTAATATATATTAACAACAAAGTCAAAATAGCAGCATACTCATAAAAGACTCCATTCACATACTCAAAATTACAGTACAGTCTGATAAGATTTTTGTAGACAAACTCCTCTGTTCATTTGCTGACCTTAGCCTCTGGACTCCGTTGGTTAAGTGATGTAATACACAATTAGGCAAGATTTGATTTCCAATTTTACTATTTTAGTTTCTGAATTTAGAAAATTTGAGAACTAAGTGTGTAATAATTTACACATAATTTGTACCTTATATATAATATATGATCATTAAAATTGGCTTATAAATAATAATTATCAATTTAAATTGATTATTTAAATTTAAATTTTATTTGTCTATTTTGTTGTTTTAAAGTAAAAAACACACACACACACACACACACACACACACACATATATATATATATATATATATATATATATATATATATATATATAATTTGAATTTTAAGTCTCTAAATAGTTATCAGAAGATCTTAAATAAAAAAGAATATTCTCCTTTATTAACAGCGATAATGTGTCATTCAAGAGGAAAAGAAGTTAATATTATATTATAACAAAGACACATCTGGCTTTTTATTGAAAATGAATTTTATTGTTGCAATCTCTTTCTTTTTTATTATAATAATAAATTTTCACAATTAATTTTAATTTAATTTTGATTTGATAAGGATGCACTTATTTAAATACAGCAATAGTCTAATTCCTTAACCTAACAACTGAAATAACTGGAATATTTCTTAACCTAAACAAATGAAAATACCTGAAATAAATCACAATGACAATTAAACACAATCTAATAAGATTATACAACGCTTCCTTAACAATTAGAAAAGAAACAAAGAGTGTATCAAAATTGTTATTAGTCTGATTTACGTATAATGAATTTAATTTTACTGTAATTTCTTAAATTTAATTTATTTTAGTAATTATGTGCCCAATTTAATTAATTTACTACCCTGGGTAGCTTGTTTTATTTAAAGATTGATTTAAAATACAATAAAATCTCTCTCTCGTTTGTCTGGTTCTTTGGTGACTATAACTCAAACTTTTAGTTACTGAATCAAAATGTTGTTGGTGGTTAATTATTTATACAAATTTTCACAGTCTACTTATCGAATCTGAAGTCCTTTCACAATCCGAAGCGTGGTTGTTTGGTGGTTGTTCCAGCGGATAAGCTCGATGTTGATTTGGTGTCCAATAATCTCCTTTGTTCTTGTAAAGGTGTAATCTAGTCTGGCTGATTTCTCGCAGAATCCCTCTTCTTATTCTTGACGCTGATATTTCATCTATTATCTTTTCGCTGACTATATTCACTTTACGACATATTCTTTAACTTTAACTAATTCACTGTTTGGCATATTTTTTTTTTTAATTTTATTACACTGTTCGTCGTATTTCTTTCACTTTAATTAACTCACATCTCGACGTAATTTAATTTTCTTCGTGATTACATTCAAATGTTTACCAATTTACCAGAAGATTTTACAATTTATTATAAAAGTTTTATCAAAATTTTGTGAAGAACAATTATCTAGTAGAACAACCTAGTACAAAGTATCTTAAATAACTCCCTGAACAAAATATCTTGAAGAACTCCCCTGTACCAAAAACTTTGCAGAGCAACCTCGTTTCCTTCTATGGAAACTATATTTATAATTTTCCTCGTTTTTCAACAGTCACACCACGGTTTTATTTTTCATTGATGGGATTCAAAGTTTACTGGAATTTAGAAAGTGACACTTTCATCCCTATTGGTTAATTTAAACTTTGTCCTTTGACCTCTCCTTACCATAACGTATCTCTAAATGAGTTCTTGCCCTTAAACCCTTCAGTTTTTTTTTAAGTATGGGCTTGCCCATGAGCTGTCAATTCTTTTATTTCTTGTCAAATTGATGGCTTGCTGTTCACTGACCCTAGCCTGCACCTTTTCGTTACAATATATGTGTTGTGTGCATGTGCATGTATGTGCGTGTATATATATACCAAGTGTCCTAAAAGTACCACCCCCCCCCTTACTATTTTTTTTTTATTAATGGAAATAGACAGATTTGCTTTGGGGAAAGTTTAGATAACCAAAGGAGGAGTTTTTTGAAGTATCAACATTTTCAACCCTTACCAAGTAAGTCAAGAATTTTAAATAACCCCTATTGAGTGATACCTCATTTTAAAGGTCTTTTAATAATAAGAATAATGACGTAAACTAGAGGTCTCTAAGTGCATCCTATCCAACTTAGCGACCAATCGAATTGTGAATGTTAACCTACAAACTCTAGTTATTTTTATTAGCCTATATTACAAACTGCTCTATGTTGGTAAAATGATGGTAAGAGCCTTGTTTACCTTGTTTTTTAGCTTAGATTAAGTTCTCGAAATGGCTACCATTTACTTCTTGGCAGAAATAGATTCTGGACTCAAAAGCATGTTGTACATTTCGTAACATTTCCGGTGTAATTATTAACGTAAAATTCGCAATTTGATTGGTCACTATGTTGGGTAGGATGAACTTAGAGACCTCTAGTTTGTGCCATTATTCTTATTTTTAAAAGGCCTTTAAAATGAGGTATCACTCAATAGGGGTTGCTATTTAAAATTCTTGACTTACCGATACCCCCCAACTACCCCATTTTGGGGGTAAGGGTTGAAAATTTCGATAATTCAAAAACTCCTCCTTTGGTTATCTAAACTTTCCCCATAGCAAATCTGTCTATTTCCATTAATAAAAAAAAATAGGGGGTGGGACTTTTAGGACACTTGGTGTATATATAAATATATATATACACACAACATCTCTCTATCTCTGTTTGTTTTTAAGCTTATACTCGAGAACCACTAATCTGATTTTCATGTTTTTTAATATGTAGGTACAATATCAAGTAAGATTTTAATTTTTGTTTGAATCAAATAGATTAATTAGTTCTCAATTTATAATAACATTTGTCTGCATAGATTATAAAATCAAAATTTTCCACATATTTCATCCATTTTCTTAAAATTTATAATGACAACATAATATTGTCAGTGACAAAGTTGGTATATGATTTGTAATGGAACTGAAATGTTTTTTAATTGTTACAGTAGATCCCTCCTTAGAAAAATTTAATAGTGCTGTTAAATATAAATTCGACATATTTTTTTACATTTTTTTAAAACTTTTAGTAACAACATATATTTTGTCAGAGAGAGAAATGGCATACGATTTAAACACTATTTGGAAGTAAAAACTTTTTTTATCAGAACAGTAGTTCCCAAGTTTTAATGACATTCTAAATATCACTTACGGAACTTTTATAGACACTGTCTATAATGTCTATTCAATTCTAGAGGTAAGAAAAGTGCAGCATTACATTAAAGACTAAGTTAAACACTTAATATATAAATGTCTAACAAAATTTTCTTACAAGTCATTTTGATACAGGTAAATCGTCAGAAGTTTTCCATAAATCTGATAAGATGCCACACCACCTGATGCCTGCAACAAATATAATTAACTTAAATGTATGAATGATAGTAGAAAGTAAAAGTTTACTGTATTAATCATGGGATTAATTTTTTTTATAAAAACCTTAATTTGAAAAGGAAAAATAGTATTGTTTTTAGCGGAATTCACTTTTCAATGTAAAAATTTAAAATAAAAGATACCATATTAACATATACATATTATATAAGTATTCCATTGTTGGTATTCAGAAGTTCAATATTCACTTCTAAAACTGTGCTTTAAAAACCTATTTTACAAGAAACTCATTTTTAACCATGAAATATCAACTTCATAATAATTATGAAAGCATATAATTTTTTTAACATATTATATTCAAACATCAAATTTAAAAAAAAAACAATTACATAAGGTAATGACAAGGTATGAATATACCTCAAATAAGGATTAAAAGATGTATAATATACTGAAATTAAATTTCACTAATCTATGGGCTGCCACAATAGAATTCAAATTTATTATAAGTTTAGACAATATTTTATTAACAATTATTAGTAGTCACATGTTAGCACCAGTTAAATCTTTAATATCAGACCAGTGTTAGTTATTGGGAAATAAATGAGAAAGTGTTGCTACTGCCTCGCTTGCAGATCATTAGCATGACTTGGATAGTGATACTCTATACAAAATGCTAATGACGTAGAAAGAAGTTCAGTAGCATGTGAGATGTGGCCAAGGACAAGGAAACACTTCTGGTCACCAGAGAGACATGGCCCAGGAACGTACTTACAAAAGGGATTCACTGGCAGTTTGAAAAGTATCATATATAACTCGCCCGGTAGGTTTTTCAGTGCTTGCTGAAAATCCTGCGCAAGGTGCAGCCGAATAACTATCATGCTCATATGGTAAAACCCTATTTACCAGGCTTGTAACGTTATAATCTGTTGCTGATTCCATGCTCCCCAACCACCAATTCCAGGAGTAGGATTGAAAAATGAGGATGCATATTATATCCAGGTAATTATAGGTTGTACCTTGTCCTCGGATTTTTCTAACGAAAATTATGAAAACGTGAAGTATTTACCTTGTAATCAAAGGATCAGATCATATTATTTGTTGGAAGAAATGTTTCAAATCCCAAAATGCATTTCTTCACTGTTAAATAAACATCGAAAACAAGAGAATATAACTGTTTTTAGGTTAAGATCTAATAACGAAAGCCTACGTTATTATGTATGACTACTTTAATCAAGTTAGTGTAAGTAAAGATAGGTGAGGTCTGGTCAGGTGGCTATATACATATAACCACATAACCAGACATACTTTTAAAGTCACAAAATGCATTTGTTTATTATAAAATAGGCTAGGCAATTATAAGTATGAAATCGACTTCACAGTGAGTAGCGTCTAAGTTGTGTAAGTTATACAACAGGATGTAAATGACATTGGCAAAGTATGGTCAGGTGGCTATGTACATACAGCCACCTGACCGGACCTCGCCTATAGTCACCTGGCCAGACTTAATTAAACAAGCGATCATACGTTCAGTGACGTGATGGGTAAATGTTTACTTAAAGGTAACTTGTAAATTTCGGAGTATTTTAATTTTTTATTGCATACTACATAGGCTACCTTACTTCTTAAGAATAATGTTTTCATTGTGCAGGTCACTCTTTTTCACTGAAAAATCACGATTTACAATCGACGTTTTTATATGTTACACATAATGGCAAAACAAGATATCAATAAGAATAGCATATAGTTTGATGCGTGCACATTACACAATTTCAGTTCATTTATTCTTCATTATGGGAAACAATAAAATTGTATACAAGTCATAATTCATACATACATTACAAGACACTTAACACTTATACATAATATATATAAACACAATTAAAATGTTCACAAAAATAAGTTATAAGTCATTATAATCATTACAATGACTATGATAGATCCCTATTTATTTATATTTTGGTAAGTTTATTAAAGTTAATAATTTCCTTACTTTAATACATTGGGCGATAATAATAAATTGCATCCTTGACACTCCATTTCCAACAAATAATATTGAGAATTATACACTAATTGCGTATTTGTGTTAGATACCAAATTGTGTTAGACACTAATAAATTACATTATTAATATGAAAGATTGACAGCATATCACGTGATCAGTGATCTCAGATATAAAAATTGACATTTCTGTAGTAACATATGATATTTAAATGTGAACATTAGCCATTATGGATAACCTATAAGCCCATAGATTTCATTGTTTTGAAATGATGATTTTCGGTTAAAAAGAGTGACCTGTGCAATGAAAACATTATTTATTCTTAAGAAGTAGGCTAAGGTATCTATCTAGTAAACAATATTTTTTTTTAAAAACTGAAAATTACAAGTTACCTTTTTTTAAGTAAACATTTATCACTCGATGAACCTAGTCATCAGTATAAATGTTGTCCTTTATAAATCTCATTTTCTACTAAATTAATGCATTTTGGGACTTGAAGTGTTTCTTCCGACAAATAATACTGATCCTTTGACTACAAGATAAATGTTTACATAATTTTTTATAGAAAAATCTAAGAACGAGGTACAACCGATATTTAATAAATCCATTACCCTAAATTTGGCAAAAAAAGGCCTCAGGATTATAATTGTAGACCAATGAAAAACACTAACAATATTATATATATTGTTTTAAAGATATTTACATATAAATTTGTGAGGTTACAAAATACATTATGCTGCAGTTTCTACATTGTAAACAAGAAATATTAAAATATTGTGGTAAAATTGTATGGTAGGCCTAATACCATTAAAATAGGTTATAATAACTAGCCTACTTATCACTTAATGTAGGTATTATTTAGGTTTCTTTAAAAAATATTTTTGATAAGAAACATAAGGCTAAAGAACTTACCTCTAATTCATCTTTTTCTAAATCAGCTACTAAAGCATCAAAATTTTCCTGAACCATATTTCAAATATCAAAATTACTATACAAATATACAAATATTACAAATTACAAATACAAAAGTAAAAAACAAGTTTTCTGGATACCGCAATCGATAAATCGATATAAAATAATGCATAGCCTTTACAATTAAGAACATAGAAACAAATGACACTCTTCGCCGTATTACCCAAAGAGAAACGAAAGTTTAAAAAAGTGCAATAATATAATATAACACTACAAACCCGGTAAATAGGGTTTTTCCGTGCGAACATGATAGTTACTCGGCTGCACCTCGTGCGGGATCTTCATGCAAGCACTGAAAAACCTATCGGACTATGTCTGAAACACGATACTTTTCATTATACTACACCGAAAAAGTAACATACTTTGTCATAACATCTTTTTATTTCAAAAATAATTTTACCTCCATATATGTATACTTACTATAATTTATTTAAAACAATGATCATACTATTTGATATTAATATTAAAGTATAATTTGTGTTATTTTGGATATTTAATCCTTTGCTGCATTTAACTTAATGGAGCGATGTCTTTCTTACGTAAGCCTAGACATATCTCCAATTCATTCTGTATTTGATGGGCCCATAGAATATCAGTGCTTTCAATGGGTTTTTCGACGTTATATATCTGTAATTTTCACTTGTAACAGTATTATTTTTGAATAGTTTTCGAGAAATATCTAACTTGCAGTTGTCAGAGTCTTCTACATAACCTTCTGTGACCGTCTCCACTTCTTTTGACCAGCTGGAGGCTCCGGCTGGCTGGAGACCGCGTACACTTTACCCGAATCTTGTCAGGATGGGCAAAGGAGTCGGGTTAGGACGCTAATGAAAGCACGCAACGCAAGTGAAATTAAATGTTATATTTTATTTTATCGCCGAATTAAAAGATTACAGAATTAATTATGATTTATTAAAAAGACAGAACGGCAAGATAAAGCCTTAATAGTGGCCGAAAAGCATACCGTTTAATTTAGCTAGCACGTGGCCGAAAATGGACTGACCTGACCTCGTCCCGTAGCGGTCTTCCGTCTCGCGGCTCTCGGAACAGACTCTCGCTCGGCTTGCTAGTTCAAGCCTTCCACTCCTCGTCGCTCCCCCCCTTCTACGTCATATTGCACTGCTCAACAAAATCGCAAGTGCCAATTCATATTTTATTATTTAAAAATCCCATTTCATTACATCCTAATTTATAATTATTATGGTTTTGGTTTGGTGGGCTCCTTGGCTGGGCCACACTTCTGCTGTTGTTGATGATCGCCATCGTCCATGCCTTTTTAGGGTCAATAAATCTTTCCCTTCTTCAACCAACGTAGATGCTGATGTTTTTTTCTAAAATAATGTCCAGTATACTCCTCTGGATTTTTATGATTTAGATATTTACCAATTTTACTAGGAATTGCAGATATGGTATGGCTTCCCACGTTTTAAGCAAAACCTTCCTTTCCAATTACAATATCCAATGAATAATCTTGTGATTTCCATATGTTTTGGTCTTAGGCGTATGTACTTACGACTATATAAATCACTTTTGATGAAGCTATGATCCTATGGTGGGGTAAATTGTCATTCAGACTGTACATACAAAATAAACGCCATAAGTAAGGCATAAAATTATAAACTCTGTTCTCCTTATGGCTATATCTTGAACATATTATTATAAACTGGAAAAGGCACTGTGGTTAACACAGAAAAAGGGAACACATTTGAGGTTGTTGTAAAACTCATGGAAAAGTATGTTGGAAAAGTCATGCAATATATTAGAAAAAGACTGGCAATCCTCTGGCAGTTACAGAAAAGAACTAAATATAAGATAAGGAATTCAGTTGTCAAAAAGGCAATGTCACTGAGTTTAAATAGGAGGATAAAAATAACTTCCTTACTATCTCAACAACGCATGGACCTAACATGAAAGACGTAATAAACAGAAAGGTCATGTCATACGAAAGCCCTGCATGGTGGTGGCTTACAAGTAGAACATTAGTGGGCTTGATAGCAGTGATCAAATGATCAGCTATTATTCCACCTCGAGAAAATGTCTCCGTTGGTATATGAAAGTATTTTTCCACTTTTTAGATGCTTCCCTGTGGAATAGAATGTTTATATGTTCCAAGATGATAACAAGATTACCGTGAGCAAATTGCCGCCAATCTGCGCTTACAGTTAAGGGCCATACTATACGGGCAGAAAAAACGCGACCGAATGTCGGCGGCAGAAAAGCGTAGGCATTGTATTCCTGGTTAACGTATGCTCCAAACTATACGAACCGAATTGACCACGCCGACAAACGCGTCAGCAAGCGGAGAAGCGGTTTTTATGCCAAGCGACGCGCAAATTCGGCTAGCAGAAATTCCGCTTATCAAACTATACGGACAGAACCCCGACCGAAAACAAAAGCGCGCCAGATGGCTCTGTGCAGAACCTAGAATTAAAACAAACCAAGTTGACGAATTTACAAGTCAGGTTATATTCAACTATTATTGTTTTAATTATGTTCGACACTGAACGGTTTATTGTAGAAGTAGATGAACGACCAGCCCTTTACGACGTGAGTTGTAAGGAATATAGTAATAAAATTATTAAATCACAATGTTGGCTTCAGGTTTGCAAGGCAATGGACGGGGATTGGGATAAAAGTGGGTGGGTTGACCATCGCCTTTCCTTCTCCGTAAACATAACATAATGCGAACAACTCAATAAATGTACTTCACCAACACAAGCGATATCTATCTCATCCATTTTGGTACGGAAAAAACTATAAAAATAGGTTATAATGTCACAACAAGCATTTCGTCGGTCCAAAAAAACGCTCGTATAGTTACGCACCCCGAAATCCGGCGCAGAATTCCGGTCGAATAATATTATGCTCGTATAGTCTACGAAAATTCGGCGGGGATTAACCTGATGTTTCGGTCGCGGTTTTTCTGCCCGTATAGTATGGCCCTAACTTCAAGAGACGTTTCTGAACAATGAAACATACATCTCTGGTTTAATTTTTTTATCTGTGGTCACTTCATTCAAGTTGTGTATAAAAATACATCTGGACATCGGGTTCAGTGTTTCAGTCTTCAGTGCACTATTATATCTGTGACTGTGATCTGAGTTAGTGTTTTTGTTTAGATCTCTGGTCTAGACAAAGTTAATAATGTAACAATTGAAAATATAAACAAAAAAGTTTGGAATAAGAATAATTTGAATTTGAATAGTCCATAATGCACTTGTATTACTGTGAAGAGGTGTGCTAATCTGAGATCTGAGGTGGTAGAGTAGTGAATATGTCGGGAGAAAACATAGCATTAATTTCTTGGAATGTTTGCAGATGTTGTGGAATTGAAAAAAATATAGGAGGTGTTAATTTATGTGGACTTGACACAGTAAGAATAACTCGTTTGTCAGAAATTATATCTTTACTGCCAAGTGAGGTAGGCATAAATTAAGATAATTATTACTGCAATTCAATTCCTATATACAATTTTTTCAATTGTAAATAGTAGGTTATAGAAATATGCAGGAGAGCTGTCAGATTGATTTAAGTGGGAAATCTCAGCATTTTTTCTTCAAAATTGCGTTTTTTCGATAATTTTGATCATTCTTAAAATGCTAGTGGTTTTTTATCTCTCAATATTCATTATTTACTTCACAATCTTAGAAATTGTAAAATTTGTTACATATTCTATAATGTAGCCATATTGAATTCACTCTTGGGGCGCATGCTAACTTCATTCGCTACGCCTCTATGAACTAAGATTCATGATGATTAAGTCTCTATAACCCAGACCTAGTACAACAACTATGGGACAAGTAAGATATATATATTTAATGACCTTCCTTGATCTGTAGTTCTTTAACTAGGTCTTTGTTCGCACTTATTACACGACATGATTGATACTAAATTATACGTGGTAGTAGTTTACAAAGAAAGTCACAGCTTTTTTTTTACAATTTTGTTTTTAACATGTTCTACATACCTTATATTTCTCAATAATAAAATAAGTTTTCAACACAGCTAATTTTTGCACGGGAAAAACATAATTTCAACTTTTATAGGTTAAAGTCCATTAAGTGAGTTACACGTTAAAATATGTATGTACGCGAAATTTTACCTTACAAGGTTAAGTAAGGTGGCTATATATATATAGGCCTATATATATATATATATATATATATATATATATATATAGAGAGAGAGAGAGAGAGACAGTGTCACCTTACCCGTAAATTTGTAAAAAAAAGAAGAAATTGTGCGTTATTTCCCAAGCGGTCACCCATCCAAGTAGCCTACTAACCGTGCTCGATGTTGCTTGACTGCGGTCACATAAATGCATTGAATTCTGTAGTTTTGAAATTAAGATTTTTCGGTGAAAAAATTAGCTCCATGTTGAAAACTTACTTTATTATTAACTAATAAGGTATGTAGGCCAAGAAAAAATTGCAAAAAAAATCCGTGAACAATTATCATTATATTAGTTTGACAGTTCTTAAAACATAACTATTTTCCTCGAAATAAATAAAACATTGATAGATTTTAATTAAAATCAATGAAATATGTGTTGAAATAACCTTAAAATGCCTTAAAACATGTCATTTTAAATCCCTGTTTTCGGACAGAAATAATGAATTGGGAAACATAAAAAGTAACTAGCGAAAGAATGATCGAAATTAAGAATTTCGATTTAAGAATGATCGAAATTATCGGAAAAAAACACAATTTTGAAGATGAAATGGAGATTTTGCACTTCAATCGATGACAGCTCTCCTGCATGGTAATCGTTAACTGTAGCACCCTAATTTTAATATTTTTTGTTGTTGTTTTTTGTACTACTACATACCTCACTTTATAAGAATAGTAACATTTTTTGGTAAGTCAAAATGTTTTTCTCAGAAATAAACATAATTTCAAGTTTCCTAGGTTAAGGTCCATATAGTGAATTATATGTTAAAATAGGTCAAGTTAAGGTATAGCCTATTATATCTATTCACACATCTAACACTCCATCTTGACTGTTCAATGGTTTGAACAATACTAATCCTATGAATACGTGATAGAAAAACTAAAACCCATTCAAGTAATAATCACGCTCAATATTGCTTGACTTCGGTGATTAGTCCAAACACTGTGTTTGCCATGTAAACTTAACCCACAAATACGTCATTGAAATATGTCAATTTCGAAATGATAAACATTTTTGCTCACCAAAATATGTTGCTATTATTATAAAGAGAGGTATGTAGTACAAAATTAACGAAAAAACAAAAATACACATCCTTCGATACTTCAAAAATCCGTATACTTCGCACAGTAACCTGTCCAGATACGTCACAAAGCGTGCTGTTTGAGCAATCTTTCAGGGTTAAATTAACAAAAAAGGTTTGATAATGTACTCTAATAAAAGAAATTGAATACACATACAGTATTGTTTTCCACTCATAATGCCAATCTCACTTGCAAAGATTAATATGTACTAAAAATATTAGCTGGCAAACAATGCAATAGAATTAACACATGGAGTTGATTGACAGATCTACATGTTTCCCATTGTGCTGTATGCTAAACAAATGTAGACATATAGGTCACTTCATGCATTGTGTCAAATCTTTCAATGAGTTATGTAGACATCAAAGCTGCAACATTAGGCAACGAAACTAAAGACATATATTTACTTTCATTTGTAAGAAAAATAAGCACTTAGAAGGTTTAATAGTTATAGGCTATAAATAGAAAAGAGGAAAATGGCAGAACAAGGACGGTATGAGTTAAGGGATAAACTGAAATAATCACAAAAAGAGAGAAATTGATAGTTCAAAGAAACAGGAAATGCATAAGAAGGGAGTAGTAGATAAGGAAAGACAAATGGTAAAAATAGAAATCTGATGAATGTGAGGGTCAGGATGAAAAAGATAGGGCACCATATTCTGAAGAGGTAGAGTAAAAATATTAAGGAGGTAGAAATAGAAAGGAGAGGTTTTGAAGTAGATAAAAAAAGAATCATCTACAGAGAAAATGTTAAGAGAAATGATGAAAATGTTTGAAGAGAGTAAAAAAAATGGAAGAAAATAAGGAGGGTAACAAATGAATAAATGAAAAAATTGGAAGGATATGAAAGAAAACTTGAGGATAATAAACAAATGATAGAAAGGTTGGAGAAAAAGATTGATAACAAAATGGAAGAA
The DNA here is from genome assembly GCA_963513935.1 of Aphrophora alni. Classification (NCBI taxonomy): domain Eukaryota; kingdom Metazoa; phylum Arthropoda; class Insecta; order Hemiptera; family Aphrophoridae; genus Aphrophora; species Aphrophora alni. The sequence goes on along the minus strand of OY740771.1, from coordinate 70,974,791 downwards.
AATAAGGAGGGTAACAAATGAATAGATGAAAAAATTGGAAGGATATGAAAGAAAACTTGAAGATAATAAACAAAGGATAGAAAGGTTGGAGAAAAAGATTGATAACAAATTTGATGAGTTTAAGAGGAACATAGAGGAGAAACAAGAGGGGATAGTAGAAGTTCATGAGAAATTTGAGAGGAAAATAAAGGAAAATTTTCAGAAGTTGGAAGAAGAATTAGAGGAACATAAGGAGAATACGGAAGAGGAAATAGAAACTTTAAGAACTTATGTTCCAGCACAACAGGAGAATATTGTAGAGTTGGATAAGAAAATTAGGATTAATAAATAGAATTTGGACAAAGTAGCCTGAATTATGGAAGACAAATTGAAGGAAACAGAGGAGAAGATTAACAAGAAAGGGAATAGTTGTAATGGAGCGCCTCAGAATATATATATTTATCCAACGAGGAAAATAACAGTCAGCTTGTAATTCCCAAGTTCAATAGAAGGAGCATAAACCTATTAGAATATGTGAGGAAATTAAGGAGATATGTAGAGAAAGTACAGTAATAAAGAGGAAGAAAGAGGAGAGAAAGACTAAATATCAAAGATACACTAGATATATCCATGGAAGGAAACGCTGCAAGATAGTAACAAGTCATAATGGGAGGAAATAGAGGATCTAGACAGTTTCCAAGAAAGGTTTATCAAAAAATATTGGAATGGTGAAGTACAAAATGGAATCAGAAATAGTTTAGAAGTGAAAAAATATAGAGCTGGGAGACCATTAACAGAGCTGAATATTTTATAGAGAGGGTGAATAGGCTATCATGGAGAATTTGACGCCAATGCCATCAAAAGATGAGATAATAAAGAAGCTAGTTAGACATTACTGAGATAAGATTAGAGATGTAGTATGTTATTATAATAACATAAGGCAAATACATATTTTATTTGTGTTTGTGTTATTGTACCAAACTTGTGGTAGGGGTTCCAGTGTTTTATAGTGTTTATAATGCCTGAAGGGTGCGAAATATAAATACAATACAAGGAATGGAATGATTTCTAAACAAGGAAGAAAAATAATGAGAACACTCAGAGAAAGATTAGAATTGCAGAAGTAGGAAATAGAACACAACCTCAAGAGAGTTGGAATAACTACGATTTGGGGGAAATAGATTTCATTATAGACCATCGTATCAGAACAATAATAATAGGGATAATTTTAGGGCACCAAATATTCGACCAAATTTTATACCAAGTATAAATAGAAATTTCACAGGGGAGGAGTATGGAATATTTTGAAAGAGAAAATGAAAATAGACCAAGTAATTATAAATACAGAAAGAAGATGTTCGATATAAAATAGTTAACAGAATAATAAATAAACAAAGATTACAGTAAGGAAAGTAATTAATATTAATATAATTATTTTCGTCTATGTGATTATATGCTACTTACTTTTTTTAACCCGTTTCGGAAATTATACCATCAGAATTTTCTACTTTCTTCTATAAATATGAAGCTCTCAGAACATTAAACAATAAAACTGTACGAAACAAATACAAATACACATTTATACCAAACATAATACATGTACTGAAGACTTTATTTCGATGTGCGCACATCACCGATCCAACAATCCCACTCATTGATTATAATGTTAATGAGTAATAATTTGAGTAAAAAGAAGATTCGAAATTGAGAGAGAGAGAGAGAGAGAGAGAGAGAGAGAGAGAGAGAGAGAGAGAGAGAGAGAGAGAGAGAGAGAGAGAGAGAGAGAGAGAGAGAGAGAGAGAGAGAGAGAGAGAGAGAGAGAGAGAGAGAGAGAGAGAGAGAGAGAGAGAGAGAGAGAGAGAGAGAGAGGGAGGGAGGGAGGGAGAGAGAGAGAGAGAGACAGACTAAGATAATACTAACCCAATTTATCAAATATTTGGACATACTGAATAGAACTTCATTATCTTAACTATTATTATTATTTTTTATTTTATTTTATTTTTTTGTTATTGCATACTATATCTAGATCAATAAATATCTAATGAGCTAAACTTAAAGGCACCCCGAGATAAAGAGAGCAATATAATAAAGTAAATTTCATTTATAAACATTTCTTGTAAAACTTTATCATTAAGTTTGTGTTTAACTAAATTATAAAAGAAGAGTGTTGACAGTTGTTATTTATACTATACATAGTTATTATTTAAAATCTAATACTATAGCCAGGGCTTTTGATAAAAGAAAATGTTCAAAAAATTAAATTTTAAAAAATAGTAAATTCACTTATAACATGTTACCATTTCTAAAGCTGTTTTTACATTTAACTGAAGAATTTAGTGCCGAAAAATATGTTACGTCTCATCAATCATTCCTTTGATTCGTGGGTTACAAAAAACATTAAAAGATGTTGAGGTCAACACAGATATAGGATGTCAGTTTAAACTGGCATTACTTGATGCAGTTTCACAGTGACTTTCTCCGCTAGAAAGAAATAAACTTGTAGCAAAAACAACTTTTTTAGATCCACACTTTAAGAGAGTTGGGTTTAGAGTAGAAGACATTGCTAAAAATGTGCAGTTATGGGTGATTGAAGAAGTGACTAAACTAATTAATTCCATGAAGTCCCAGTTAGAGCAAAACACACAAAACATTATAGAAGAGGAATGAAGCAGTTTGAATAACAAAAACTGCTATAGCTTGTGGTTGTTTTTTTTTTTTTTTTGACGAAAAGGTATCAACTTGCACAAATTTTGTCCCACCTAGTTAGTACAAGTAATCAGTTAAATTTAATCAGCCCAGCTAAATGATCAAACAGTATTTAGAAATTATTCTAATGATTTTATTTGAGAGTGAACAATATAGTAGTATTTTTACATTGTTTAAATTTCTTTTATTAAACCTATAAAGACAAATCTGAGTTTATTTTATGTATAAGACATATAATAGTTGTCGAATATCTGACCATCATCTGTTCCAAATAACAAAGTAGTAGGACTCGGATATTCCAAGAAAATATTGATATTGAACTAAGCAAGTGTTTGTGGAAACTTGACTCAACTCAAGATGTATTTAAGTTGACTTAATTCAAGCTTGATAGACTTGTTTTTGTGAAGGCGGTCTTAGTAATTTGAAACATTTGCATCAATATTCCTAAATAGTTATGCAGAATTATAGTAAAAATTATTATTCTTTTTGTAGATTTAATTTAACTTGTAATAGACCATGTTTGTCATATTTTGTTAATATAAATATATTGTTTATCAAAATTAAACTATTACTTAAAAAACTGTTTTGTTTATTTTTTTGCTTCCTTATCTCCTAGAAAGCCTAGGAAAACTTATCTTTAAGGCAAAATATGCACATTTTTTTATTTATTTATAACGTAATTTATAAATCCACCATTATTACCATAACGCCTAAGGGGTTAAATGTGTTTTAAAATCCCACCCCCTCCTTAGAAATTTCAATCGTGTGATTAGCTCATTATATAGTAAAAATATTCTTTTTTTTTTTTTTTAGGTGATTCACTTTGATGCTGCTGATGAATTACCTAAATTTATTTGTTCAGATTGTGAAATAACTCTTAATCATTTTTCGGAATTTTGTGAAATGGTTAAAAAAGCACAAAAGTCATTGAAATTGCAATCTGCATCTATCAAAGTCAGAAGTACTGCTGACCCAGTGTATAGTGTAAGTAATGTTTACAATATATATATATATATATATATATAATAAATTAAACTAAGTAGTATTTACAAATTAAATATCATTAATAATTTTATTTAGATTTTTACTTTTGAATAATTTAAATAAGCAGAATCATGAAAATTAGTACAAATAACTTAAAGCCTAATAAAAAGTGTTAAGAAAATTTTGTCAGTAATGTTTAACCATGGCAATCTCATATGGTGGAAAATGACATCATATGATTTTAAATTGGTACTTTGAGGCTAGAGGAATGCAAAATTACTACACTTTTTTATTTTATTGCTTCCTTCCCACTCTACAAACAAATGTAGGCCAGTGTTCTATTGGCTAGATATGGGATAAATTGAATGTGTACGATTTTTTTCACTCTGAGAGACTTCTTGTATTAGTGAATGAATATACAATTAGTTTGAAAATATTGATGATAAGGAGCATAAGAGTGTTAAATATGTTTGAGAGTGTCAAAAAATGAGACATTAATGAACATTTACAAAAAGAAAGGATTTGGCTTGTAGAAGACTGTTTTGTCAGGATAAAGAAGACAATGTATATAGTAAAGAAGAGCAGGACAATGACTGAACAATTTAGAAGTTAGTGGTCCTAATACTGACTCTGATAAGTGAGGCTTTTTTGTTCCTCAGCTTTGAGTACATATAAAGATATGGGAAAATGAAATGGAACTATTTTAGAAATTTGAATTCTGATAGAAGACAAATATAGAAGAAGGAACATCGTAATATTCTTAAACAACCTGGACAATTTTCTAAGCTATAAATATCTCATCTCACCTGGAATGCTGCATATATTTTCCCCTCAAAATGTTACATGGAGAGTTTAAATTAGACAAACCAGAGAAAGATAATCTAGTGTGTAATTTGTATTTAGATTTTAAATAATAAGGGTAATACGATATAAAATTGTTTCATGGCTGCTAAATAAATGAATGATATAAATTTCATTGAAATAACTGTGTAATGTCATTGTAATAACTTATATAATGACACAAATCTTTTAGCGGTCTTAGGTTGATTATGAATTTAAGAAGATTTCAGTTTTTGTTACAAGCACTACAATTTGATAATACAGTATTACTGACCACAGAGAAAGAAAAATTTGGGCAAATTAGCACCTGTCAAAAAATTTGTTACAGATTATGTTTCTTCATGAAAAACCAAGTATTCGATTAGTGAGTATGTAACTATAGATGAGTCACTGGAGGTATTTCATGGGAAATCCCAGTATCATCAAAATATTGAAAAAGAAAGAGGGTCATATTATTCACTAATAAACAAAAAATTGTTTGCTTATACACAAAAGGTTTTATTATTATTATTATAGGTAACTTTAGTCTTTGGTTCATTAGCTTTCTCGCATCCTAATACAGTTAATCAAATATTTAGAAGTTCTCTTCTTTGAGTCACATTTTCTACACTGAAGAAGCTGGTCTTATTCATGATAGTGTGTTACATGAAGCAGTTGGTTCTGATCAAGCGAGTTTTTGGACTGGCATGGTTTGAATTGTGGCCCAGCCAAGGAGCCCACCAAATAAAAACTATAATAAGAATAAATTAGGATGTAATGGGAAGGGGTTCTAAATAATAAAATATCAATTGGCACTTGCAATTTTGTTGAGCAGTGCAAGATTACGTATAAGGGGGGGAGAGATGAGGAGTGGAGGGCTTGAACCAGCGAGCTGGGAGAGAGTCTGTTCTGAGAGCCGTGAGAAGAAGGTTGAACGGCAGACCGCTACGGGACGAGATCAGTCCATTTTCGGCCACGTGCTATCTAAATTAATCGGTATGCTTTTCGGCCACTATTAAGGCCTTTTATCTAGCCTATGTCTTTTTATAAATTCTAATTATTACTGTATTCTTCTAATTCGGCGCTAAAATAAAAGATAACATTTAATTTAACTTGCGTTGCGTGCGTTCATTAGCGTCCTAACCCGACTCCTTGGCCCATCCTGACAAGATTCGGCTAAAGTGTAAGCGGTCTCCAGCCAGCCGGAGCTTCCAGCTGGTCAAAAGAAGTGGAGACGGTCACAGGATTATCGAGGTTGTACTATATATGTACAAATGATAGTAAATGTCTGTTTAAGCTCTATCAGTATCTTGTCTTTGTTCTATTTAGTGGTATGTTTTGTTATTTGTATTTTTTAAAGTTAATAACTGATGAAGTAACATTTTCACGTGTATTGTTATTTGTAAATATGATTTTTTTTTTTTTTTTATGAGAAAGTTGGTATTTTTTTGTTATTTATATTGTAGTATGTGTAATTTGTTTGAGTCTAGAGGTAATACCTAAGATTTGTACATTGTGTAATAAAAAAATGTAGCCAAATCAAAAACAGGTCAATCAAAAGTAATAGTAATGGAATCTTTGAATTTATATCTCTATAGTATACACAGATAAGCAGTAAGACATTACAATATAAATTATAAAATACTATTATATATTTATTGTTGTTGTTATAGGATGAAAAGGCAGAATGTATACAGTGCCACAGTGTGGGAACTTCAGGAACTAAATCTCCAATTATAATTCTCATAGGAGGTGATGGAAAAATAAAGTGTAAAGTTTGTGGATATATTTTAACCTATATGGAACTAAACACTTTAGATTTGGAAACATTTAATTTAGAAGTAGTTGTTTGTGTATGTCAGGTGTGTGGACATCGTGGTGATATTGTACATTTTTTACAAAATAAGAACAATTCAGTTTGTTGCCCTCATTGTTATTCTGTGGGTTATAAGCATTCTGAAGAGACTTTGCACAACCAGAAACAAACAAAAAAAGTTCATCAGTGTAATATTTGTTCAAAAACATTTCGATGTAAAAGCCATTGTGATAGACATAAAATGACACATAGTGGTGCAAAACCATTTCTTTGTGAAACGTGCGGTAATGGTTTTAATCAAAAGAAATCACTGAAATTACATATGCTAAGCCATTCTGGTATAAACCCATATAACTGCAAATGGTGTGGTCAGTCATTCAGATTTAAGGTGTCTCTAGAGTCACATATCATTAACATACATTCAGCGATGACTGAAAAAGAACAAAAGATTGAATGTGACCGTTGTAAGAAACAATTCGCAACAAAATATAAATTGTTTAGACATCATCGTAGTCACACTGGTCTCAGACCTTACAAGTGTCCAGTTTGTAATAAATTTTTCTCACAAACTGGTAATTTGAAAGCACATGTAAAAAAACATAAAATGGATGAGGCATTTTCAAAAACACTAGATTCTCATGAATTAATTGAAAATTCTTCTCTTAAATCTTTAGGGACAATTTTCGAAGAACATTGTCCACCGAGAAAAGAGTTTTTGAATTTAGATCAGGACACAAATAGAAATTTTAGTTTAAATAATGAAAGCAATGTTCAAGGTAAAGAAAGCTCAGCAGATTTGTTCTCTGATTTTAATCCACAAGAAGTATTGTTTTCAGATGAGCCAGAGACTAATTCTACTGTAGTTTTGCCTACATTTAAAGCAATATATAGACTTCCTTAAATACAAGTTAATATAAGATTATTAAGTATCCGCTTAAACATATTTTTGGTGAATTATATCATGATTAATATTTTAATTTCTTGAATAATATATTTAAAATATGAAAGTACAGTATTCATTTTGTAACTTAATAATAATTAATTAATGTAAATCAAGATTCATATCATCATGTTAAAGTGCTAATTGGCCAATGCAAACTAATTTTATACTCTAAAAAACAGACTTTATTGTCTATCAATTATAGATACGTCTACTCACCCCTCCCTTCCGTTATACAAATCTTCATGAAATATTTGTTTGCTAAATACATAGAGATATATCTTTAGTCGCTTCCAAAATGATAAATCAAAATCTCACTGTAACATACATATATGTTTATTTTTAAAAAGATGATAATTTATTTTATCATTAAAATGAATTTTACTCAAACTTTTTAAATTAATTGTCTAATTTTAGTTTTTATTAATACACTTTTTGTTTAATAAGCATCAAAGATTTTTATAGCTGTAATATCATTTTTACGATTTCAATGTTTTCCTTGTAATCAAACCCAAAAATCATGGCATTTTCTTATTAAAACTTTAAACCACTGACACTCTACTAATAAAAAATCTATATTTTTTTCTAAAACAGCATTTAATTTATATTTTTGCTCTATTTTAAGAAAACAAAAAAAAGTTTATGGTTCCATAAGAAAAATGGACACTTTATGAATTTTCGGAAAATCCTGTATGTGGCATGCGACTTTTAACTCACTCTTTACATAGAGGATGTCTATTTGTTCCATGTTTTTATCGTTATTGGAACAAGAGAAGAAAGTCTAAAAGTCTTGAGTGACAACCATTTTGTTTTAATGTGTAGACAATCGTAAGAAGTGGTTGTTAGGTTAGTTTGCAAAATTGAAGATAGCTCAGAATATTCTATGATTAGTAATTGTCCTAATACTGCAATACCAGGGCCAAGGCCATGATTTGTATCATTGTCTCATAACAAGGAAATTGAATGTATAAAATGAGTTTATATATTCCGCTTTCAGAGTATTTAGTAGACTTTAATTCATATGCCGATTAAATCTCCTGGAGAGTCAAATAGAAACATGTTCAAAAATTATATTGCTCCCTAACAAATTTTAAAATTAAATATAGACCAAGCCAACTAACCCCAGCCAACCAATCAACACACTGAATTGTAAAATTATCCCTTTGCACTCTGGTATGTTCTTTAATAAGTCGTCTGGGGTCGAATGGCCAATTGTACGGGCCACAGCCATTTCTCTGTCAAGTCTGAATGTTTGGTGCAAGTTACATTCCTCTCAGATTTAGATGGCCAGCGGTACTGGCCAAGTTAAAATCCTTCGAAGATAAAATGTTCTGCATTAATTATTTGAAGTAGTTTGATTTTGTGTGGATTGTCCTGAAACCTATCGCCCAACTCTTGAACTAAGGAATTTCCGCATTTTCTCTGATCTGTGTTGTATCAAAATGTTGGCAGTATTCGTTAAATTATAACCTTACCAGCAGTTCAGTTTAACTTTATGGCAGTCTAGGTAAGTGTTTTCTCCCAACTAATATAATAGAACAAAATTAATTAGTGTTTTTTTGTTAACTGTTGTAATGGGTTGTCATGGTAAATGGTTATTGATCAGACGATATTAAACATTTGTTGTTTGAACTAGACAAAAGTGATGTGGAAAGTAGTTCGGAATATGAAAATGATATGAAATCTAATGTGGGAGGAGATTTTGAATGGATTATTATTGAAAAATAGGATGTAACTGTGGATAAGTGGGTGAAAACAATGTAAATGAGGAAGTAGCAGATGAAGAAGATAAAGACAGAAGGTGATATGATTTTTTTTCACCAAATTTAGATGAGTTAAATGATAGTGGCTATAAGCCTCCAACTGTTAAAATCCAAAATCACCCATGATTATTTCCAGCGTTTTTTACCGATGAATTATTGTCGGAAATAGTTACAAAAACAGAATAGAGCAAACAATTTTTTTTTAAACACGCATTTAAGAAAAAAAAAACTCTTATGTGGTGGATGTGGAAAGACGTTACACTTCTTGAATTTAAAGATTTTTTGAGAATATTAATTAATATGGGTATGAATGATAAGTCAGAGATAGATGAATATTTTTCAACTGTTAGGTTGATTATTGCCCATTTTTTTTCTTCAAAGAAAGATTTAAACATTAATTTTGAACACCCTCCTCCGACTGGACCGATTGGAGGGACATTGTCTCATTCTGGGAAAGTTCATAATCTCATATTGTACCCATCTAGGAAATTTAGAGAGTTTAGCATTCCTAAGAAAAAAGTTAGTGTTGATGAAAATATTGTAGGATTCAAAAGCAAAATTTTGTTTAAGGTATACAATAAAGATAGGCCAATAAAATGAGGCATTAACATTTTTGTACTTTCCGAATTCAGCACAGGATACATTTGTGCTTTAGAGCCGTACTTTGTTAAAGTCACTAGCCATGTGGTTTTACACCTTGTAAATAAACTAATACTAACTTAAGGTGACATAGAGGGACTTTACATGTTTATTGATTGGTTGTACACCAATTTAGATCTAGATAAGCCACTTTATGATATGAAAATACATTTAACAGGCATGATAATGACAAACAGAAAGGGTTTACCAAAGGAGGTATTAGCAGAGAATAAATAAAAATGTAAAAGTTAAGGAAAAGAAATTTTAAAAAGGTGAGAATAAAAAGTATTTAGAAAAGAAAACAAGTATTCCCTGTTGTTATAGAAAAACTGTAATGTTATAACTATACTCAGTACCCTTTACAACAACACCACCAAAACAGTTATGCCTATAATTAAAAATTGAGTTATGGAACATGTGAAGAAGTCCACAGTAGTGTGCAAGCATAATAAATCAATAGGAGGAGGAGTCGACATTTCTGACAATTACAACTCAACATATGCTTTTACTAGAATATCTTTAGAAAAGTTTTATCTTGTTATTAAAAATTGGAATTGTCAATAATATTACTATATCTCCATTTTATTGTCCCTGAACTTTCTGATAACCTTTTTAGGTATTTTTCCAAATCAAAGACAAATCAAAATATCCAAAACTCCTGTCATCCTTTTTTTTTTTCAATTAAACATTTATTTATTTTTTATTAACTAGGAGTTGTATTAAATTGAAATTTGAACCTTATAAGTTGTATAGACCTTATAATTTAAAGACAATTCAAAAAATTTTAATAACTATTTTCAAAATGGTGGCTATTAAATTTTTTAACTTTAAATAACTTTACAACAGCGTAAAAAGTAACTACAAATACCTTTTTGTTAGGTAATTTAATTACAAACACATTAATGTAAAATTTAAAAAAATGATAAATAATAATAACCGAATAAAGTCAATTTATATGAAACAACGTACTAAAAAATATTTTCAGTCATGCAGCAACACCACTGCTAGTCAGCCACAACAATTAGCTGTTTTAATTTTTGGTTGCACTAATCAGCTGAGTAAATATTACATTTTTGAATTGTGACAATAACATTCATATTGCAACTGTATTTACATATCCTGTATATATATAGTCCCAAGCACTAGTGCAGAATATTTATGATATCCATTTCTTTTATGGAGCTGATTGGAAATGTTAGTGAGGCAAGAAGGTTGTATGCTGAGAATTTTCCTCACAGAGGATGGCTCAGTATTAATACCTTAGCTGCTGTACACAAACGTCTCCATGAAACTGGAACGTTTAAAGTAACTATGACAGACACTGGTCGATGAAAGTCAGCACATTCCGGTCCATTTGAGGAGGATGTAGATGTTTAAGGAAACCCCTTATACAAGTACTCGAGCAGTGGGTTGTATAATGAATGTAAGCAGAAACTCTGTATGGACCCTTACATTCTGCTAAACAGGTTAAATTTGCCCTAGAACATATCATGTTTTTAAGAGATGTAATCTCAGAGTTGTTGGAGAATGTTTCTTTTGAGGACAGATTAAGCATGTGGTTTCAACATGATGATACTCCCGCACACTTTGGGATATTGTATGTGAACAGAATGCGACATTTGGCCAACACTGATTGGATGTGGAGGACCAACACTGTAGCACTGAGGTCGCCTTATTTGAAACCCTTGGATTTTTTATGTAAGGGGGAGTGTGAAGGATCTAGTTTATTCTACACCTGTCGAAAATTAAATGAACTTAGTCGGTAGAGTTGTGGCAGCCACTGCCATAAACCAAGAAACAAATGAATTTGGCCTTGTCTGCCAATCTCTTGCAAACCACTTAACAATGTGCAATCAAATTGGAGGGGGGTAATGTTGAGTACAGCTTTTAACTGAAAATGTTCTATAACTGAATTGTTCTTTTTTATTTATAGTTAAAACCTTTGTTTGCAATCTGCTATGTAATAGTAATAAAATCTACGTTTATTTTATTTAATTTCGTTAAAATAAGTGTTGTCTAAATACAGTTTCAATATGAATGTTACTGTCATAGTTCAACAATGTAACATTTACTCAGCTGGTAACTGCAACAAAAAATTTAAAACAGCTGATTGTTGTGGCTGATTAGCAGTGATGATGCTGCATGACTGGCTATATTATTTAGTACATTGTTTCATATAAATTGACTCTTCCCCGTTAATATTTATCCGATTAAAAAATTTCTACATAGTTGTGTTTGTAATTAAATTATCCAAAGAAAGGTATTTATAGTAACTTTTTAATGTTTTGCCGTTTTAAAGTTATTTTAGGTAATAAATTTAAATAGCCGTCATTTTGAAAATAGTCATTGAAAAACTTTTTCTTTTTTTTTTAATGAAGTATTTATATTATAATAAAGTTCCATACCAAATTTCAATTCAATTCAATAACCCGTTGTTAAAATTAAAATCTTTAAGTAAAAAAATCAAAATAACAGCTATAAGGATAAAGAAGTTTTGGACATTTTAAATATGATATTTTGATTTGTCTGGCTCAGGAAAGGTTATCAGAAAGTTTAGGGACACCCTTATAACATGATTCAAGGTCAATGAAAAATCCAAAAATGAAAATTTAGTAAGTTATTAGTAAAAGAACTGGTTGGAAATGGGATAAATTTAAGTAAACTAGAGAGACCATCAAATTTAGAAGACTAAATGTTAAATGGTAATAACCATATCCCCTGGAACCTGGCAAAATAAAAGATTGTGCAGTGTGTAGTGACAGAAAACATGGTGGAGAGAGGAAACAAAGTAAATTTTATTGCAAAACTTAATCTAAAGCATCCTGGTCTTCATATGTGACAGTTTTGAAAAATACCATTCGGTAAAATATATTAAGATCTGACTGTAAGTCAAAAAAAACTTTTGTTAAATGAGTTGTATATAATGTTGCATTTTTTTCATTAAAATATATTATAAATATGTATATAACAGCTAAACCAAAAAACTCAAAAAAAAAAAAATATATATATATATATATGGCAATAAAAAAGTGTTTCTTCTAAAACACATTATTTTGTATTAATTAAAAAATATATATATACTCTATTCCAACATATCAGGTAGTAGTGAAAACAATTCAGAAGTATTAGCGCACAGTCTAAATGGTCGCAGACGTAACAAGAGTAACGTGAGAGACCATCTTAGCTGTGAGTATATCTAATGCAGTAAATATTCAGAGCTGACAACGAGACAAGGCTGCAGTACTGCCCATCTCTTAACTGGTAGAGGGTTAAGGATGTGGATATAAAATGGGGTATTTATAGGCCTAGATTAGATTGAAGCTGGCTATAGGTAGATACTGGCGATTTTTAGTAAAACCATTGAGATAAACTTTTAGAATCACTAAAGAATATTATAGTATTTTTATATAAAACAAAAATTAAATAGGAGACACTATAACAATGAAAATTAATCCAATATAATTATTTCAAAAGCTAATTGTACACATACAATAATTTGTATAAATTTCAAAGGTAAAACCTATTTTACCAAATTGGTAAATTAAGCTTCTTTAGAGGATTTATAATTGCAATAGTGTGTTTTCACGATGAGATAAATGTCAAAAGTGGTTATTAGGCAGGCGACTTAAAATTGTTAGTTGTGATTAAATATTGAATAAAGATACAATAGACGATCGTTAATCCGGCACGATCAGGACTTGGGTGATACCTGATTGCCGATTTTGCCAGATAACCGAACGTCAGAAAATTTACTGGGAAAAATGGGATAAATCATACGAACTAATAACGAAAGTGACCCAACTATTTACGATTCCTGCGTATTCATAGATTAGGCAAAAATTGTAAATACTTGGCCAAATCGCCTATGTTTTAGAATTTTTGTTCAATATAGAAAAATACTGAATATGTATTGAATATAGTATATACTTTGTACAGTTATTTATCGGTTTTAATACAATACTGTATTACAGTGGTGAAATATTAAAATTTAACATTTGACAAAACAACAGTAAAAATTAAATTTCAAAAATTCATAGATATTTTGGCTTAACTAAGTTCTACCTCATTGAAAAAAGTCTCATGCTAGTTACCCACAGTGTGTATCATTTTGTAACATGAAGCGTTACAAATAAATAAGTTATTTTACCAATTTAGTATTATTATTTTTTCTTACTAGGTTTTTCCCTTCATTTCTGTACTTTCCAGTCTCAAAATCATCCGTGTTTAGCTGAAAAGGTGTTCTTTGGTTATCTTTTTTTTTATAAATTCATCTTAATTATCTTTTTAATACACAAACTTTATTCAACATGAAGGAAAATTTTAATTATATCACTCTTTAAACAATTCAAAATGTTCTAAACAAAATCTTAAACCTACTTTTTACACATCTTATATCTAACAATTTTGTATTACATCAATGACCACAATATATAGACCTACTCACAGTTTCGCATAATTCACATCTCTATTCATTCTATCACCTTTATAGGTACATCATAACACATAAAAACTCCAATGTAATTGTTCAACACTTATTTATTCCCTCAATATTTAAAATAAACCCTCGTGTCGAAGACAACAGTTTCTTACATCCGGCATTTTGCAGAGTGACTATAAAATTCCGTTTTTGCCTTTTCTGTTTTGCTAAACTTCGGTGTATTGCAACTCCCGCTTCTAATATTGTTTGAATTTCTATGTCCTGAGCCAATCACATTAATAAAAACGTAAGCATGTCCTTTTATAGCACCTCACGCCATACTGAGTGTTTGTTTTTACATGAAATCTTCCCGCTTACAATTTATTAATTTATTTTCGCTTTTTCTTTTCGTAGTTATAAAACAGCTTTCTCCTTTTACCATTTTTTAAAATTTTGAAGATTATTATTGTTTAAATAATTGTTTCTTATTTCCTACATTAACCATTTATACTACATTTATTTAAATTACCAACTACAAATTTATTATTTGTTGGAGATGCCCCATGCTTGCATTATTCTGAATTGTTTCTTTAATTTACCTCCTTTCTTCAAAACTTCATTTTGAATTATACATAAATTTATTAGTTCTCCAAAGTTGTAGTTCTTATTTGACTCTTCAAAGTTTATGAATTTGTTTAGTGCATCAGAAGCTTCATTCCATGATACTATAGAATGAATCGTTTCAGCCCCTTCTTCATCCGATTCAACATCTGGAAATTGCACTTCTTGTGGATTCACAATACTATTGATTATTTCTTCATCACTTAATTCCTCAACCACAGCTTCTTCCTTAGGCTATCAATTTCCATCCACTCCAACACTTCTTCATTAGATACATCTCTTAAAAGGTTATTTGGTGAATTTTTTTCTATGTTTTAACAACAAATTATGGCCAGCACTTGAGATCCTTGAATCTTCTTCTTCTTCTTAATTCGGCCAAAGTTTGTGCTTAACATCTCTCTGAAGGGTTACTTTTTTTACTTGATTCCATGCTAAGGCTGTTGCAAAAACTGCATCATTAACATTAAACTGTTTTTGGAAATGTCATGTTGCAATCAAAATCCAACAGACCTTGAATGAAAGAACGCTTGTAGAAACACTTGAAATTTTGTATCATGTGTTAATCCATTGGCTGAATTAATTACGTAACATTTGGCTGGTATAAATGTAATACAAATTTCCCCAGAAACCAGGTCAAAAGCAGAGGGGTGAGCCTTTCAAATATCCAATAATAACACAGCTTTGCTGTTTTCAGGCATTCCAAGTTTCTTAAAATGCTTTTTACTTATGACACGAAATGATGGAAAAATCAGTTCTTAAAAAGTTCTGCTTCCATAAATGCATGTCGCTGAGCGTCTTCATGTACAGGGCAGTTTAGAACACCTTTAACGGCTCTTTACTTTATATATTTTGCAACTGATGGTCACCAGGATTTGTAAAAAGTAAAACAATTTTTGTTTTTCTTAAAATCCTTAGCACATTTTTCATCTCTGCCTGTTAGGGTTGAAGTAGGTAACCAACGCTACAGTAGGCCTGTCTCATCATTGTAAATTTGACTCGCAGTTAAATTATGCTCTAAAATAATGGTTTTACAAGTTCCCATATAATCTTCAGCTGTTTTTTCATCAGGTGATCTAGTTTCACCGGTCATATCTAGCCTAAGGATTCCATGCCGAACTTTAATTTTTGAAGCCAACCATTTGAAAATACACATTTTTTTATATAGCAAGTCCACCTCACGAATTTGTTTTGCCTTTTCAATTACCATAGGCCCGGTCACACTTAGGTCTGATTTTTGTACACTGAACCAAGTGTATAAAACACTGTCTAACTGTTTCAATTTAAACTTCTTTTAACGTTTGTCTAGACTCAATGTTTCTTTTTTGCTTAGAAGAGTTACATGTTTGCATTTATTACTTGTACCCGGAGATAAAGTCTGCTTAGAATACATCTTATAGTATATTTTTAACGGGAAAATATAACTAGATTAATAATGATAAATTAATTACATTAAAACTAATAATAAATAATATAACAGAATACAGTACGATGTGATGCATTTCTAGACCTACAGCAGACTGAGAAAATGGCAGCTAGCGACCAAGACTAAGGCACGCCTGAATATTTACCGAGCAGACCCGAGTTTTGCCGGATTATAGAACATACTGAACCATGGAATGCTACATTAAAGAGCGTCTACTGTATAAAGATGTATAAACAACGCGGTAGGTCAGCCATGTTACATTTCATTATGACATGGTGCTAAACATATATTAATTTTGGTTGGTAAATGGTCTGGTAAAATCTAAATTGTAGAATTATTAAAAATATATATAAATAAAATTATGATTTTTTAAAGTTTAATATAGATAAATTTAAGCATAAAAATGATTGGCGTAAAAAGGACGCTTAATTAGTCCAGAGTTGATCTCAGAGGAGAGAAGATCGCGACTCAGTTTGAAAATTTTAATTCAAGACAATCCTTGTAGAATAAAAAACAGTAATAATAAAAGTGTTAGTAGAAGAAAATTGATAGGGACAATTTTGTAAGTAATAAAAGAATTTTTAAAAAATAAAAGACTGATATTGTAGATTAAGATTGTTGTGTATGATATACCTAGTAATTCAAAATTTCACAGTAATATTTCTGAAGCTGATTCTAGATATTTTATAATTTTTCATATTTTAAGGGGAAAAAATTATTAACATTTCAAACTAAATTGATAGAAAATTAAATTTTAATATAATAGAAAAGCTTTATTTGTGAAGAACTTTGTGTAACTTTAAAATCGCAAGGAAAAATTTTTTTTAATGACTATTAAAACCACAAGCCGCCATTTTGAAATTGTTAAGGGAAATATTTTAACTTTTGGTACCTTTATGGGCAATGGATTATAATATTATTAACAATTATCTTAATATTTTGGTTTAGTTTAATCCTTGGGTGTTGTAGACAATTAATTAACAAAAAATATGTTTCGTTCTTTTGTTGATAACTTTGTTATCCTTTGACCTATATAAAAAGCCATAGGTTTTGTTTTCCCTGAAAGGGGAATATCATTTATTTATTTCAAACACCCACCATTTTGAAAAAGTATCAATAAAGTTTTGGTTTTATGGATTTCTGTACAAAAGGTTACATAAATAATGTGTATACCAAACCTTCCCTCAATATCTTGTCTACTTCCAAAGATAAAACACAAAATGGCTGCATGTAAACAAAGCATTATTGGACCTATGAACCAATTATTCTACAAACTTTTTTGTAGAGTCAGCTCTCGAAATATTACTGTGTAATTTTGAATCACCCTATATTACAATAAATAAATAATTCCTTGAATGTTGTATAATAGTTTTATAACTTATATACTAAATAAACACTAGCATTTGGTTAATATTTAAATTTATTTTTAAATTAATTAACCAAAACAAAATTGGTTTAATACAAAACATTAAATGATATGAGTGAATAATGGTTTAAGAATTACAATAATAAAATACAATATTGCAGTAAGTTTTATTCATTTATGTATATACTTTAAAGACAATGGAAATGGATTGAATGATTAAAAATATAATTAGTTTGATCAGTTAGATAATGGAATTAAAAGATGATAACGGTATATAAACTTCAAGGAAATGGTAGGAAAATTAAAGCTAAAATCAAATATATTTGTATAGAAATTACAAACACCAAACCTTATAAATAAGAAGCATCTTAACAAACTGGTTATGTCACATAAACTATGCAGCTCTCCACATTTGCAACACATGAATCTGGATTAAAGGTGAGCTGTCTCTACCATTTCTATTCTATTACTCAAACGTTATAAACCAGTTGGAATTACTGCAACCGTAGCCTACCCTAAAGTAGGGAGAATATAACAGAACCAGTTAGTTTCGTCCTAATTTAAATGAATAGATTAAAGAACCATCTTTTGGGAAATTTGTGGTTGGGGAGCTTTTTTTAACTATAAAACATTTTATTTGAATAACAGTTGGTCAAAAATACCTATCAGCAAAACCAAATAAAAACAAACCAAAATTAATCATCTCAAAAATGTCAATTGTTATTGAAAAAATATTTGTATATTTAATTAAGGTCCTAAACTTGCTTTGTTTATGCCTCAGTATAAATCGTATTTGATTTAAATCAAGCTATTAATGTTGGTGATCGAGGTTCATTTGAATTTTTTCCCAATTATTCTTAAACCGTAATAGATTTTTACTTGTGATTGTGCATATGGGTCCAAGTCATTAATCTTAACATTTCACTCAAATTTAAACAAAAAAGTCAAGATATGGCCAAAATATGTCCACATACCAAACTTGATTAAAACTGATCTACACTGTTTGGAATTGCACATATTGACAAACAGATATCACTTCAAAAATCACTTTTTTGAACTCTGGAAAGACCAAAATGTATATATCCGCAAAAAATTTATATTGATTTCTGTCTAATTGAATTTGTATGGTGTAATCTTTCTTACATAATTATAAATTTTCTAATTACTAGACGAAGTATTAAATATACCAAATAATGCCAAGAGGAAATCAATTCTTGTTAGTTTGTGGAACATAGTTGATCATAGTATTATAACGTCACAAATTCCATCATAAAAAGTTAGCCTAAAATAAACGACACCAAAACAAAGCAAAGTTCAATGACCCACAAAGCCAACCAAGAAACCGACACTAAAATATCAGCTGATAGGCCTAAACAATTTACGAAAGTAATACACAAGGAAAAACATCATCAATAACTAAATTAACTATGTCAAAACCAATTCACACCCCAAGAATTCACCCAAATCCATATAGAAATGGATATTATCAAATATAATTCTCAAATATAGAATAAAGCCTAGACAGAGCCTTGTAACATGAAAACCTATAACCTCACATCTAAACAAACACATTGAAACCAATTCCATAATACTATCACAAACACTACACCATAAATTAATATAAGCACTACACATATATATATATATAGCCTCAGTAAACAACTATTTTTTATTTTAATCATCAGAAGATAGCATATACAATATATGAAGGTAAAACGCATTCCCTATGAACGCCATGTTTTTGTTAGTACAACTAGATCAAAGAAACGACTATCACAATCGAAATTAATAAAATCAAATAAAAATAAATAATGTCACAATATCTGTTAGAATAGTAAAACAATCCTTAAAGTAAATTTAAGAACATAAATAGTAACCGTAAGACCCAAATGTTATATAATTAGAATTAGAACTAGGACTACTTGAGTCATAGATATAAGTACGTCATTCTGTTGGAACGGGAAATTATACAATTAACAATAAAATCAGTAAACTCATTTAAGAATCGGCAATGTAAATATGAATAAATATTATCACGAGACCAAAGGCAAAAAAGACATAAAGTAATACCAAAATTATAATTTATTCAAGTCAAGAACATCAAATTGTACAAAACGAGAGAATGTTATTTGAGTAACCAAGGGAACGGAAGAACAGTGCATGCTGGGAACCGCGGCAACAATTAAATTCCAAAACCGAAGCCAAAAATTCATTCCAATCCAAGACTTCAGAGCCCAAAGATGAAAATTTCTATTCGTAATTTTAAAAGTGATGCCGTCAAGTTTTAGTATGTTAAAACAGTATAAACAGTGGTAAATTCAGTGCTAAATCACACAGAGAGTGGTATCCTCTGTAAATTTAAACATAATAAAGTCCAGAAACTCTTAATATTGAAGATAAACTTTAACAAATTTTACAATTCATAAGCCTATTTCAAAAAAGAACACCGATCCTAAATCTCAATTTTTCTTAACTGTAACTTCACAAAATGCGTTAAAAACAGTTTGTTCATGTCTGGTCGAGTGCCTGCCCCGAGAAAATAATAAATATTAATTACTAATATTTATAAAAGAACTTTGTAATTCTATGATAAAGATATATGTAATGAACCCAAACCTAGAGCTAGCCTGGAATAATTTAACTTTGTAATTAAAGACAATTTAACCTTGTTGTGTTATTAAAAGAACTCAAAAGCAAATATTATTAATGTTTAACAAGAAATAATTTACTAAAAGAAAATATTTATAATTTAAATGAATAAACAAATGAATTTCTATAACTGAAATTATCTGCATTATTGTCAACTTATTTAGTAGTAGGCCTAGTTGAAGACTAGTTGTAGATATTTCAAATAAATTTTTAATAAAGTAACTTCACTATTTTGGATTTTATAATAAAGATAAAATATTTTATAACATATAAGAAAAGTAGTATGTTATAAATGGCGCCGCAACGATTAGGGCATGAACAAACTGAGAATTCAACAGAATGATTTAGGTTAAGTAAATATATTATAGGCCTATAAGTAAATTGAAATTAAATTTAAGACAACAATTTAGAAATAAGGATTCATTCAACTTTAATTATAAGATTGAACAAATTTAATAGCCTAGAATAAGATATGTATTAGAATTAAGATTAGCCTAATTTCAATTTAGTAATTTATCTATTTAAACTCAAAAACATATACCAAAATCAAAAATAATAATTTAAAATGGACGCTAACCAAGAAGAAAGTAGCAAATATAACCTTAGGCCTAAAATTAATCCCACCGGAAAAGCCAAGGAAGGGAAATTGAAAACCTTTAGAGAGACTATTGATGCCAATGACACTGAACTAAATGTTAGACCTAGCCAAATAGAGGTTATGGAGCAGAGTAGTGCTAGTAGTGTCCAAGATACAGAACCAAATGTCCCTACGTTATTAGAACAAATGACGCTGTTAATTAACAATCTACAGATTAACATCGACCATAAATTTAAACAAAATCAAAATGAATTAGAGAAGCAATTAGAGAACCAATTAGAAAATAAATTTAAACAAAATCAAAATGAATTAGAGAAGCAATTAGAGAACCAATTAGAAAATAAATTTAAACAAAATCAGGAAAAACTAGAATTAAAAATGATTCAAAATGAATCCAATTTGAAGGAAAATTTTGAAATAGTCCAGAAAGAAATTACTAATTTAAAGGAATGTTTGGCAATACAGATAGCTATAGTAGAAACTCAATTTACAGATAAATTAATTGAAATGGAACAAGCTGTGACAGAGAACAACCAAAGAATAGACAACCTAGAAAGTAGATTAGATTCCACAATCAATAGTCAGAGTTTAAATGAGTCCCTAGACCTACAGAAGGCCACAATTGAGAAGCAATTGTTACAAAATAAGAATAATGTGATCCATGAGGTAAAAGCTATGATTGCTGAACTACCGAAATCAAATATCGAAAATGCCATACCATCCCATATAAACGTAACTTGTGGAGGTAATAGTCAAGAAATCAACAATTTAACTAATCCGACACTTCCTAAATTTAACGGAAGACAGAATAATCCAAATGATTATCTGGATAGATTAACAAGATACTACGAGAGGTTAACTTGTCGACAAATCAACCAGATCGGATACAACAGAGACTGTCTATTCGACATAATCGACAACAGTTTAGAGGGTAGTGCTGCTCGGTGGTGGCAATTAATAAAAGGCGATACTACAAATTTCCAGCAATTCTGCGAAGAATTCCTATCCAAGTTTTGGAATAGGGATGTTCAAAAAGGAATTAGGCAAAAACTTGAACTCGAACAATATCGTTTAGGAGGAAAACTCACTCGAAGTGAATACTTCATTGACAGGGTGTTAACAATGAAGTCGATGACTCCCCAACCACCGGAGGAAGACATCATCGCAACCCTAGTAGAACATTTTGACCAACGCATACAGGATGCGCAAAGAGTACAAAATATAAGTACAATAAAGGAATTTGCTGACCTCCTCCAAAGAGAAGATACAGAAGAGGCAAACTCGGAAATTAGGAGACGTAATAATACAAGCCCGAGAGGAACACAAAATCCCACCAACAACAGACCATTTAGACATTACCAAACAAATACTAACTACAACCAACCACAAAAACCACCCTTTAGGAATTATCAATCCCAAAACGAGTTCAGAAAGAACAGAGAACACCCTTATAAAAGTCAAAATAGCTACAGACCCAATCAGAGGCCCACCAACGGTTATGGCCAACATTATACAAACAATTATAATCAAAACCGAAACTATAACCAGAAAACCAACTACGATAGACAACCAGAACCCATAAGGACTGAGTTCAAATACAGACAACCACAACAAGACCAAGAACGATATTATCAACAAAAAGGCCCATACCAAGAGCGAAGAGAGGTTAGGTATCCTACAAACGAGCAAAGAATGGTATGTCAAGCTATAGCAATGAATACTAAACCACCGACACTAGAGAAACCAATACAAGTGCCTCAGGAGGAATGTAACCAAGAGTTAAACTCCAACGCACTGGCCACACCAAACTTCGAATAACAACCAAGGCTGTACAGGCAAAAGCGAGAGATATCTGCGAGAAAAACCTGAACACTCTAAGTCAGTGCCAACAAATTTTATAAAAATCGGAACAGAGCCACAAAAAGAAACCAAATCATACTATAATGATTACAACATCTCAAACCTTTATTACGATAGAGAATTTCTATTAAATGAAGACAATGACAATAGTCCAGATCAAACAAACTGTAAGTGTCCAGAAATAACTATAAATTTAAATGGTATATCCACAAATACGTTAGTAGATACGGGAAGCAGTATATCCTGTATTTCTGATAACTGGTTCCAGGTAAACAAGAACAATTTAGGTCATTTTGAACAGTTGCCAGTGAGTAACACATTCATCACCACTGCGTTGAACAATAAATCGAAACGAATTTCACACATTGTGCTATTAAAAGCCCAAATAAAACATATCGAGTTTGATATCCAATGTATAATTGTCCCCAACCTTATTAAAGATTGCATAATGGGAATAGACGCAATAGGTATGCTAAAAATGGAAATAAATTTCAAGATTAATACAATTACTATAATGAGTAAGAATAATAGAATATTAATAATGAAGTTCGATAGCGAAAGTAATGAGTCAGCAGGATGCAAAATAATAAAATACGACGACAATGAATATAGAATAAATAACAATAATCAAACTCAAAATCATAATAATAACAACAACAGTGAAATAAACGATTTAATTAAAGACAACGATAAACTCAACAAAATAGAAAAGGACCTAATAATCAACCTAATTAAACAAAACAATATAGTATTTTCAGACAAACCTGGACGTTGCAACATGTACCAACACCATATCAGGGTAGACAATCCAGAACATTATAGAGCCCAAAGTTATCCAATACCCATAAATTTACAGGATGAAGTAGAGAGAAAATTAAATGACATGCTCGAGGACAATATAATTGAGGAATCAAACAGCCCATTTGTAAACCCTATTATAATTGTCAAGAAGAAGACTGGCGATCTCCGTATATGTCTAGACATGAGACGTATAAACGCACTGATTACCCCCGACTATGAATGTAACAGAAGCATTAATGAGCTATTAGCTAAAGCCACAAATTCCAACTGGCTGACTACATTAGATCTTACCTCTTCATACTGGCAGATTGAGCTAGAACCACAATCTAGACAGTATACAGCATTTCAATTTCGAGGCAAAGTGTATCAATATGTTGTAACCCCTTTTGGCCTATCCACTTCACAAGCTGCCCTAGTAAGAGCACTAGACCAAGTATTCAAGAACACGATAGAAAACTTTTCTTTAGTCTACATTGATGATATATGTGTTATATCACCTGATTTCAATTCACACTTACAACACTTAGAATATGTATTTAGAAAACTTGCAGATGCAAAGATGACAATAAAACTGTCTAAATCAATCTTTTGTCGAGATAGAGTTCCTTTCTTAGGGTAATATTTAACCACTACTGGTCTAGAACCAGATTCAGAAAAGATTAAATGTTTTCAAGACTTTCCATCACCCACCACTAGGAAAGAACTCAAACGGTTCTTAGGAGGTATCAACTACTACAACAAATTCGTAGACAAATATGCAAAAACTGTACAACCTTTAATGAGATTGACTTCTAAGAAAGTAAAATTTATTTGGACTTCTAATGAAGAGAAACACTTCCTAGAAATTAAAAACTTATTTCTAAAAACAAATGTATTGAACCATCCTATGCCAAACCAACCCTACTACCTACAGACAGACAGTTCAGACTTTGCGATAGGAGGACATTTATTCCAAATTGACAGCCAGAACAACAAAAGGGCTATCCTATTTATATCCAAAACATTGAAGAAATGCGAGATCAGATACACCACTACAGAAAAGGAGTTGCTAGCAGTCGTCTACTGCATACAAAAAGTCAAACATTACATTTTAAACGCAAAATTAACGATCATTACTGATCATAAAGCATTGACATTTTTGAAAACATGCAAATTGTTAAATGGTAGATTAACTAGATGGATACTTGCATTACAAGATCACCAATTTGAAATTGTACATTGTAAAGGAGTGGATAACACAATAGCTGACCTACTCAGCAGAGTCAGAACAGATGAGAATCAACAGAACTCATTGACAACCACACCAAAATTAATAGTCGCAAATTTAGAAAGAGAACACAATTTAGAACTTTTAGAAAACCTTCGAAATTTAATACAATTACAACAAAACGATCCAACTCTCAAACAGATATATCTCCAAATTAAAAATTCAAACACTACAGAACATAATAGATTTAAAATAAATGACGACATACTATACCAGAAGCATCACAACAATTGGTTAATTACAATACCCCAATCACTTGTCAATACTTTAATCTCAGAATGCCATAAATTTTATCTACACTGTGGAGCAAGGAAATGCCTGCAAATTTTACAAAAGGATTTCATATTTAAAGATATGGCTAGGAAAATTAGACAATTAATAGGAACCTGCGATACCTGTCAAAAATGCAAACACAGTAACCATCCTCTCTATGGAGAGACTAGTGGAGTCAAATCTGAAGGAAAAGGAGATCTAATCGCAATCGATTTGATTGGTCCTTTACCAAAAAGTCGAGGTGGTGTCCAATATATCTTCATCATTCTGGATACATTCACAAAATTTGTCCAATTATACAATCTAAAGAGAGCCACATCACAGGCAGTAATAGACAGAATGTTCAAAGAATACATACCCACATACGGAAAACCTAAGAAAATCTTAACTGACCATGGTACTCAATTCAAAAGTAGAATTTGGATTCAAAAACTAGAAGAGAATCAAATAAGACACATACTAAATCCAGTATACCACCCCATATCAAACATGGCAGAACGTCCTATAAAAGAAGTCAAACGCTGTCTCAGGACATATTGTGCTCAAAATCACAGAAGTTGGTCAAACTACATAAGTACCATAAACAGTTTCCTAAACGAAATACAACATGAAACCACTGGTTTCACTCCCAATGAATTACAACTAAACAAATGTGATATCAGATTCTGGGAAGAGGTAATACAAAACCCTTTCAAAATGCAAATCCCCATTCAACAAAAGTTAGAATTAACAAAATCTCGAATAAAAACCACACAAGCCAAAAGAGCAGAGAAATTAAATGCAAAACATAAGATAACGATACTCAAGGAAAATGATTTAGTACTAGTAAAGTCATTTCCCCAATCCAGTATGGGATATGGTGAAACAGCAAAATTGTTCACAATATATGTTGGACCATTAAAAATATTGAAGAAAATGGGAAAAGCCATTTACTCCCTAATCGATGATAATGGAAAAACCTATGGACCATATCACATATCTCTCCTACGTCGTTACAAAATTGCCTTGCCTGTACAGACCTCCGACGAACCAACCTAATCGACATAAAGTTAAGTGCAACGATATAAACAATGTACTTCAATATAAAACAAGTGTCCCCTATAAAACAAGTGTTCACCATAAACAATGTGACTATCCATTTATATATAATTCCCTATATATATGTATATCCCCCATAAACAAAGTGCTTAAATATAAAAAATGTGACTATCTATATGTATGTTCCCCATCAACAATGTGTTTTTACTACAAACAAAATGGTCCCTCATAAACAGTATTTTTCCCACAACCCACACAACTTATTCCCCCCATAAACAATGAATTATCACAAATATTTATATGTTAAAATATATGTATATCTCCATGAATAGTGAACCCATATAAAAACAGTGAAATAAAAATGAACAGTATCACAAAATATGTATTTATGTAAAAGTGTCCCCGAAATGTGTATTCCCCATGTCCAATGGACATTCCTTAGTATGAACTATATGTTATATGACAACTATATGTTTCCCACCCCAATGATAAAACATGTGTCCCCAACTATAAAGTGTTACCCAAATGATAAACTATGTATAACCCCATGAACCATGAATTATGATATAAAATATCAATTAATTAGGTATATGTAGCCTAATATGAGAATAAGATCCATATGATCCAATTGTTAATTTTATTCAATTTGTTAAACCAATTCAAAATCAACTGATAAAATAAGTAAGGATAACCTATAATTCCATAAGAATAAGTGTTCAATGTATGTTATGTTATGTTATATTATGTTATATATGTTATTTTACAATGTAATTTGTTAGTTATAAATTTATTTATTGTTCAGTAAACTTCACAAAAACAAATTTAAAGGGCATTTATAACGTCACAAATTCCATCATAAAAAGTTAGCCTAAAATAAACGACACCAAAACAAAGCAAAGTTCAATGACCCACAAAGCCAACCAAGAAACCGACACTAAAATATCAGCTGATAGGCCTAAACAATTTACGAAAGTAATACACAAGGAAAAACATCATCAATAACTAAATTAACTATGTCAAAACCAATTCACACCCCAAGAATTCACCCAAATCCATATAGAAATGGATATTATCAAATATAATTCTCAAATATAGAATAAAGCCTAGACAGAGCCTTGTAACATGAAAACCTATAACCTCACATCTAAACAAACACATTGAAACCAATTCCATAATACTATCACAAACACTACACCATAAATTAATATAAGCACTACACATATATATATATATAGCCTCAGTAAACAACTATTTTTTATTTTAATCATCAGAAGATAGCATATACAATATATGAAGGTAAAACGCATTCCCTATGAACGCCATGTTTTTGTTAGTACAACTAGATCAAAGAAACGACTATCACAATCGAAATTAATAAAATCAAATAAAAATAAATAATAAGTCACAATATCTGTTAGAATAGTAAAACAATCCTTAAAGTAAATTTAAGAACATAAATAGTAACCGTAAGACCCAAATGTTATATAATTAGAATTAGAACTAGGACTACTTGAGTCATAGATATAAGTACGTCATTCTGTTGGAACGGGAAATTATACAATTAACAATAAAATCAGTAAACTCATTTAAGAATCGGCAATGTAAATATGAATAAATATTATCACGAGACCAAAGGCAAAAAAGACATAAAGTAATACCAAAATTATAATTTATTCAAGTCAAGAACATCAAATTGTACAAAACGAGAGAATGTTATTTGAGTAACCAAGGGAACGGAAGAACAGTGCATGCTGGGAACCGCGGCAACAATTAAATTCCAAAACCGAAGCCAAAAATTCATTCCAATCCAAGACTTCAGAGCCCAAAGATGAAAATTTCTATTCGTAATTTTAAAAGTGATGCCGTCAAGTTTTAGTATGTTAAAACAGTATAAACAGTGGTAAATTCAGTGCTAAATCACACAGAGAGTGGTATCCTCTGTAAATTTAAACATAATAAAGTCCAGAAACTCTTAATATTGAAGATAAACTTTAACAAATTTTACAATTCATAAGCCTATTTCAAAAAAGAACACCGATCCTAAATCTCAATTTTTCTTAACTGTAACTTCACAAAATGCGTTAAAAACAGTTTGTTCATGTCTGGTCGAGTGCCTGCCCCGAGAAAATAATAAATATTAATTACTAATATTTATAAAAGAACTTTGTAATTCTATGATAAAGATATATGTAATGAACCCAAACCTAGAGCTAGCCTGGAATAATTTAACTTTGTAATTAAAGACAATTTAACCTTGTTGTGTTATTAAAAGAACTCAAAAGCAAATATTATTAATGTTTAACAAGAAATAATTTACTAAAAGAAAATATTTATAATTTAAATGAATAAACAAATGAATTTCTATAACTGAAATTATCTGCATTATTGTCAACTTATTTAGTAGTAGGCCTAGTTGAAGACTAGTTGTAGATATTTCAAATAAATTTTTAATAAAGTAACTTCACTATTTTGGATTTTATAATAAAGATAAAATATTTTATAACATATAAGAAAAGTAGTATGTTATAGTATCGTGTTAACATAAGTCACAGCAATGAATATTTGAGCATGTTGGATACTTTATGATCCCAAGTGTATGTCAGCTTTCAACATGGTTTACTAGGAGTCTATCTAGACCCCTGGGTGCAGATGGGACTAGGACCACACCTAACCAGTTGTCATCTGTTTATAATAAATTCATCCATTTCCAAGTAAGTTGTGCCTCATTGTGAAAAGTACTTTAGAATCCAATTTTGAGAGATGATTGTGTTATCAAACCACTTTATTGTGTGCAATAATAGAACAACTGTTCTTTGATGATAATGATTTATATCTAAATATAAAACTGTTATAAATACATATTATTAGTTGCAGTTAGGATACAAGTAAAAACAAACTCAAAATAAAAATTAACGTTAATTTAATATATTTCAAATTTAAAGTATTTACATTTATACTGTATTTGGATATTAACCAGAAATTATATTGTTTAAATTTCATAATATTAGTTACGGCACAATACTAACGAAAAATGTTTTAAAACCAAGAAAATAAATTACAGTATAAACAACTTCATAAATTAATTAACAATCAAAACATAAGTTCAAATTTCCTAAAGATGTACACAGCATAAATACAAATCCCTTATGTGAGAACATAAAAAGCTACATCAATTACTGCAAAAACATAAAGCAGCAAATTATTTAAAATAAACTGTCGTCTTTAAACAATTTGAGCAGAAGTCAATAATAAAGAACAAAACAAATATCCTAAACTATCACAGGTTTGTATATTGTACATGACCTAGTTATATGTGCAAGATATATATATAATATATACAATAATAACATAATAATAGTACAATTAACAATTTATATATATGTATAAAAACACACTTATAAGTTTTTTTTTTTAAACTACAATTCATAAGATTTTTAACCATTCAAAGACCTTCATGACTTTTCACAATGAATTCGAACCTGTATTTTAGAATTCTACTCCACTTCCTTTTCCTAGTACTACACATGTAAACCCAAATATAAACATTAGGTTTATAAATTGATTGATATTACAATAAATATAGGCTCATTTAATTATTTAATGGCCTAAATCATTTAAAATTTAATTTTCATTCAATAATGCAAGTTCTAATTTTTGTTTCTTAAACAATTTCAATTTAATTATAAGTCTTTGGAAAAAATAGCTAGGCTATATAAACAACTGACAAATAATATTTGTTTAAAAAAATAAACTTTTTTTTTAAACAAATATTAAAAACATGGAATTATCTCTAAAATCTCATTAAATGAAACCTAATAAAATAAATAACTAAATAAAATATTTTAAAACCTGTAAACATTTCAAAATGCTTATTTTGCTTAGATTTTGAATGGATTGTCTGGGAAATAGGTCCTTGGCATTACCTAATGGTACACAAATAGAAACACACAACAATCATTCTGAAATATTTCATAACCACTGTTCATTTTCAAAAATTCATTTTTAAAATTTTTATTATCTATACTGATTGAGAAAGTGAACAGTGTTTATGAAAA
Source organism: Aphrophora alni (assembly GCA_963513935.1). Taxonomy (NCBI): domain Eukaryota; kingdom Metazoa; phylum Arthropoda; class Insecta; order Hemiptera; family Aphrophoridae; genus Aphrophora; species Aphrophora alni. The sequence continues at coordinate 70,944,777 of OY740771.1, read as the reverse complement.
ATTTCAGAACTGTAGTGTTTGTGTATTTTTCTATTTGTGAACTACTAGGTAATGCCAAGGACCACTTTACAAGGTAAGCCAGTGTCTCCTATCCATACAAAATCTAAACATCAAAGGTTATGTGTCTTATTAAACTCTAACCTAAAATATGTATTTCTAAATTTTTAAAATAAATTCAATTACTTTTAAACACTTCCCAAATGAGGAATTAATTATTAACAAGTGTAATTCCGACCTGATCAGATTTAAAAGTTAGATCTCCAAGTTTGTATGCGGAACTGTACCAATTAGATCACTGTATAAGATATTCCTCAGGACATGTCTTAATTTGTCTGATTAATTTTTTTTATGATAAGAAATTAATAAAATAATACTAAATATAAGTCTAATATCATTATTTAATTTTACAATCCTTCATGCTACCAAACTTACTATTATCTATTACAAGCATATAGACTTGTATAAACCCATAAATGGTCATTATCAATAAGAAATTAATTTTGAATCAAATATATCACTATTTTCTAATGGTTATAATATCAGCTCATTATGATGATTTTAAACTCAAAAATAGTCATTAAAATGAATGATGCTGTGTACATTCACAATATTTTATACATTCTAGTTTACCAGGACCAATTGAAATCTGAAAAAAAGAAAGGAAAAAAAAGAAAAGAAATCTCTCCAGGATTATTTCAGATCAGTTTTCTCACTATACACATGTTTGATAAAATGGGAGACAATTTAATACCCAATACAAACTTCCTGGCTGTAATCAGGCTGCCTTATATTATACTGATGGTATAAAAACCCAAGCAGACAATTATATATATCAGATTTTCAATTGCTTTGGACACATGAGCCTTTTTTATTTCTCCTATTCCACCTACATTCAATATTTTGTTTTATAACAATAAAAGTGAAGACTCTGCTTCCTACACTTTCTCATTCATGTGAACCAATGTTCTTGAAGAATTACACTAATGATACAATGTAAATAATGGGTGTAGAAAATGGAATTTATCCATGTGTGGAAGCAATGCCATTGGTAAAAATGACATAAGCAATTTATTCACATCAAAATTTGTCCATAAATCTAAATAATTATATTTCCAATAAACCAAATAGCGAAATACTAGTTTAACTTTTATATTCATTGCAAATCATTGCCCAAGTCACGATTAAATATGATTTCAGTGATTTGTGCGACTATATATCCACTGCAAGCTTTTTTGCTTTTAAACAACAAAGAAAAAACTAATCATATGATTCATAATGTAAAAGTAGTTAAACCTTTTGAACCCCAGGATAACAGGAGATAGTCACTAGTAAGTACCAGTCCATGTTTGATTTTGGCTCCAATTTTAAGAGATTTGACTATCATATAGAAGGCTATACTTATTATGGAATCATCACAGATTTTTATGATGTCTTAAGCTTTTTATAAAACTTAGGTTGCAATACTGCAACATATTTCTATTAATTCTCATCTCTTTTATGTATTTGTCATCTATACGAAACCCAAAATAGTGTTGAATCAGAATTGAAGAAATAAGTAAATATTTTACTACATATGATTTCAGTGATTTGTGCGACTATATATCCACTGCGAGCTTTTTTGCTTTTAAACAACAAAGAAAAAACTAATTATGATTCATAATGTAAAGTAGTAGTATACTCGTATGTATGTCGGTGGTAAGAACACAGATAGTTAAATTTTTATATAAAAGCAGCTAAATTTTAATATTATTGTGCAATTTAAAAAAAAACTTTTTTCTGAAAAAATAAATAAATCTGACACAAAGGGTTAAATGGGCTTAATAATAATCATAATAATTTCACTTCAACAGCTTCTACTATATAGAAAAAAATTTTAATATTTTTTAAAATTGAAATTATAGGTAATAGAATTGATTTTTGTAATCTTATTAGAAAAACATATAACATTAACTCATTAAAGTTCTTGCTCGGAAAACATTTAAAAATTGTGAATTAGTTTTTAAATAAGAAAATATTGCAATACTAGTTATACTAGTTATATAGCAATACTAAAAATAACTAGTATTATTGAACCACATGTGCAATGAGCTTTAGAACTAGATACATTAAATAACTTAAAACATAATAACCTCATACAAGTAAATAAAGTGACCTTATTAGTAAGGTACCAACACATATAGCTGGTTTCTCCTTATAAACAGAAATTTTCAATAATTAAAAATATCATGAAAACTTAAGTATACATTTTATATATACAGGTTGGTCTAGACCTAGTTAAATTTTTTTTGGGTGATAGAACAAGATAAATGTGATTCAAATACAAAATTTAAAAAAAAAATCTATTTCACACACTCACTTAAAGAGAAATTATTTACATTTTTTCCAAAGAAACTGTACATTCACCCAAAAATATAAAAATTCTCGAATACTGTATTTTGATACATTCCTTAAACTTTAACATTACCATCGTATTCTAAATTAAAGTTCAAGTTAGGATGTATAGCTTTTGATGAGCCTGAATTTACAGAATCACTAATTAAATTGATTGGAACTGTAAAGTTATAATTTTCTTTAAAAAATAAAATAAAAAACTTACACACAGAATTCTTTAAAAAAATTGCTAGAGAGTAGCAAACGCTAAAAAGTGCTTCAAAATCTTAACTTTCAAAAGATAGGATACAACATTTTATTTGTTACAATTTAAGTAGAGTTTGAATAATGAAAAATGTGGTTTGACCAACATTACGCTAGCTAAAAGTAACGGCTTTTAGATACTTAAAATACCACTGCTTTAACTGACACTAACATAAATAGTTCAATGACATCCTCATTTTCTCTAAAAAAATAATTAATTTAAGTACAATGAATATTATGTTTAAATCATCATGCAAGGATACCTGAAAGAATTTCTCAATATCTGATTATAGCCCACCTTATCATTGGATAAAAGTATCTTTATCAATATCTGATTATAGCCCATCTTATCATGTGATAAGGTATCATTGCCAATGATTATAGCCCACCTTATCATGAGATAAGGTATCATACACTGATGTAATGTTTTGTTTGGATAAAGTATTTTTTTATGGATTTGGGTCATTTACTCATTGGCAGTGATCTCAAGATGGTGTCATTTTCAAATCAGGAATATGAGGAAATGCATTTTGTATATGGTATCTGTAATGAAGCTATAAAGTAGTGTGATCCATCTAACTAACATTTATGATTTTGTATTGTACTTGTATACAAAATTAATTGTAACCTTATGTTATAGCTTTAATAATAAAAATCTTCATTTATATCTTTTTAGTTTGATATGAGTGGAATTATTAAGTTTCTCAAACCACGTTTTACATTATTCAAACTAGCATAACTCTACTTAAATGGTAACAAATAAAATGTATCCTATCTTCTGAAAGTTTACATTTTTAAGCACTTTTTATAGTATTTGTTTTCTCGCAATTTTTTTAAAGAATTGTGTGTATAATGTTTTTATTTTTTAAAGAAAATGATAACTTCACAATTCTAATAAATTTAATTAGTGATCCTGTAGATTCAGGCTCATCAAAAGCTATAATTCTTACTTGAAATTTAATGTAGAATACGATGGTAATGTTAAAGTTCGAAGAATTTATCAAAATATCCCAAAATTTCTACATTTTTGGGTAAATGTACAGTTTTTTTAAGAAAAAATATAAATAATTTCTCTTTAAGTGGGGGTGTGAAATAATATTTTTTTAAAATTATGTATTTGAGTCACATTTATCTTGTTCTATCACCAAAAAAAAAATAATTAACACTAGGTTTAGACCACCCTGTATATATAAATTTCTATTTAAATGGAACCATTAAAAAGAAAATTTTGTTTTGGTCTAAAAATACTAGATTTTAAAATTGGAAATTCATATAAAAAATAATCTGATTTTAACTTCTTGTTTTCTTTCTACAAACACATTAATTTGTCTACCCAATTTATACATTTAAAAATATTAAATACACCCATAGATGTACCAAAAATACTTTTGTCAAATTTTTCATAGAATTGTATTGACAAAGGAATAAATAATAAAGCAATGGTATAATTTTTAATAATAAAAGACTATTTGAGACATTAATATATTATTTCAAAGCAAAATATACAATAACCATGAACAAAATAAATAATAAATCTAAATGCTATTGTAGGTAGCAATTTTACCTGCATTGTTCGATTTTTATTTTATGATTCATTGAATAAATAATATATTTTATCTATAAAATTAAAACAAAATAATATCCCGAGAATTAATGAATCTGTTAAAATCTGTCATAAAATCATTTTTTTCTACAAATGAATATATATATATATATATATATATATATATATATATATATGTGTGTGTGTATATGTATATATCTATTTCAAAATGATCAAAAGATCACATTTTTATGTATAATTAAAAAAATAAATCATTAAAAAATATTCAATATTTGTAATATTTTTTTTAGTAAAGAGTTTCATTATAAATATTACAAACATTTTATAAAAAGTAAAACCTGCAAATAATATTTTATTTTTAATTCCAGGTTAGTTATATCAAGAGACTATTATTATAATATAATATTGTTTATCGTAAAATCTTTAGTTGACCAGTATTTGTGCCATAAACTAATCCTTGTCCAGGGTTTGGTGCCCATCTTATACAATTTAGACTCATGAATCCAAAATTTCGACTTAATTCTAAATCACGAATATGCACTAATACCCCTCTGGCTCCAAGAGGTAATTTGCGACCTGGTGTTGCACCTTCCAGACGGTACACCTAAAAAGATAAATTCAATAAGTCATTTAGAGGATATGTACACTAGTACTTGCCACTGTTATTCCTGATTTTCCCCATTTTTTTAAAATTTTCGGCTGTTTTTGAATAACTTTTCCATTAAAATCTATCAATCCAAAGTGTATAGTGTTAATATGAATAGTGAATTAATATAAATTCGTACACGGGGGGTACATAGACTTCAAGGAAACAACAATTTGCAGCATTATATTTTATAAACATGATCATACTATATACTGGTACCACTGACAACAGACACTCCGCTTTTCTGCCATTGATAATATGTCTGGGTCAGGTAATGAAAATTAATTAAGTTAAAAATAGACATAATTTAAAATATTTTTTTATAATTTATATTTATGTTGAATTTTAATACATTTATTTTTTATTTTACTGTATAACGTAAAGGTTTTTTTAACATTATTTCTTATCAAAGTGATTGCATTGGTACTGCCGACAATAGAAAATCCACTGTTTTGCCTTTTACATGAACCCAGGTGAGGTAATTAAAATAAATCAAGTTAAACTGGTCATAATGCAATATATGTTTTTATAATTTATATTTTATGTTGAATTTTCAAACATTTATTTTTTATTTTACTGTATTTACGTAAAGGTTTTTGTAGCATCATTTATTATCAAAGGGAATGCATTATATCGATACCACAGATAACAAACACACCGTTCCATTATTTACAAAAATCCAGGTGAGGTAATGAAAACAAATAAAGTTAAAGTGATCATAACTCAAAATATTTTTCATAATTTTATTTTATATTGAATTTTAATACAATTATTTTTTATTTGACTCTATAGCATAAAGGTTTTCGTAGCATTATTTCTTATCAAGGTGATCACACTACATTGGTACTGCCAACAACAGAGACTCTGCTGTTCCGCCATTTATAAAAAGTCCGAGCGAGGCAATATAGCTGACAAAAACATAAAATTAGATTGTTTAGATTTTGTATGGACAGGAGACAGGCTTACCTTAGAAAGTGGTCCTTGGTATTACCTAATAGTACACAAGTAAGAAAACACACACAAAAAACACTAAAGTTCTGAAATATTTTGTAAACACTGTTCACTTTCTCAATCAGTAGAGTTAAGAAGAAGTCTGAATTGTTTTGATCTAGGATGGATCTGTGCTGAGTGTTGAACCACAGACTATTATTTATTTATTTTTGTAAAGCCTGTTGGGAAAGGGGAAAGGATAAAGGATGATTCATCTAAGATTAAGATTAGGGGGTTCTCTTGATTTTGTGACCCGATGAGACAGTTCCCATTTTCTTAGTTCTGAGGGGTTACATTTTGAAGGGGGTGATTTTATGATTTTCGTTGTGAAGCATTCATCAAAAGTAACAACGTTGTGGATTGCTGCATGTTGTGCAGTTGGTTTCTCCATATCCATGATTTTCACATGATTTCCACAGGTGTCTTGGGTCATGTCTGTGGCCATTCATCCTGGTGCTTTAGTTGTCAGTGGTTAGGCCAATATATTGAGCTGGGCAAAACCTGCACTGTAGTTGGTAGATAACATTTTTCGTTGTACATGTGTGATGAACTTTAATTAAAAAAATTTTTTTACTAGAGGAACTATTGAAGTTGTTGGATGGGAGATGTATTTTGCATGTTTTCCATCTAGGCCTATTGCATGGAAAAGAACCGTGGGGAAGGTTAGGTTGTTTAAGTATGTTGGGATCAGGAAGCTTGGGGTCAACTAACATGCGTTTCAGACTTGTGGGCTGCCTAAACAAGACTCTGGTAGGTTCTGTGAGAAGATTCTTGGTATGTTTGGAAGCTTGTAGAATTTTGATGCCTTCCTTCGGTATATTGTTTAATCTCTATAGGCCTGGGTGATAATCCGTAACCAGAGAGATGGACAGGTTATCCTTTTTCTTCTTGGGTGTGATATCTGTGTTTTGTGCCAAATGAATCTGATTCCTAACCAGTTTCCCAGGATAACCCCTTTTTACAAATGCAGATGTCATTTTTTTTTGGTTAAATTCAAGTAGTTCACTTTCTTCGGAACATATACTTTTGGCTCTGATTGCCTGGCTATAGGGAATGACGTGTTTAGTATTCATAGGATGGCTGCTGTCGAAGTGGAGGTATTGTAGGTGGTTTGTTGATTTAACATGGATGCCAGTTTGTATTTTACCGTTCTTTAGTTTTACATTGACGTCCAGAAAGGTAACTTGGGAAGTAGACACAGTCCAGGTGAACTTTAGAATAGAAAATTTCGAAAGACTTTCTAAGAAGTGATCTAGGCTTAACTGTCCTGATGTCCAAATTAAACAGATATCGTCAATGTATCTGTACCAACAGAGAGGTTGATGGGGTTGCCGCCTAAGAAAATTTTCCTCCAATTCTCCCATGTAAAGGTTTGCATAAGATGGAGCCATTCTAGTGCCCATTGCCGTTCCTTTTATTTGTCAAAAGTTCTGGCCTTGGAATTGGAAGTTATTCGATGAAGAATGAACTTAGCGAGGTTCACCAAAAAAGAAGTGGTAGGATTTGTGTTGTTCGATCGATTGTTTAAGAAATGTTCCAGAGCTGATAGACCATGTGTATGAGGGATATTGGTGTATAAAGATACAACATCTATGGTTACAAGAATTTTGTTCAAAGGCAGGGGTTGTGGTATTGATGATAGTTTGTCTATGAAGTGATTGGTGTCTAGGGTCTTGGATGTATGTGGGAAGATCTTTTACTAATGGCTGTAGATGTGCATCTAGGAAAGATGAAATCCTCTCTGTTGGGGAATTACATCCAGCGATTATAGGCCTGCCAGGTGGAGGATTAATGTTTTTATGAATTTTTGGTAACAAATAGAATTGGGGAGTTGTAGGGTTTTCATTGTACAGGAGTTTGAGAGTGGAGTCTGAAATGTTCTGTAGAGCAGCTTCATATTGTAGCCATTCTGAAAGTAATTTATTGTATTTTGGCGTTGGATCGTCCATTAGCGGTTGATATGTACTGTTGTCTGATAGTTGTTTGTTGGCTTCATTTAAGTAGTCTGTTTTGTTCATGATCACTGTGGTTGATCCTTTGTCTGCTGGTAGAATCATGATGTTTTTGTTATTTTTCAGGGAATGTATTGCTGCTTTTTCAGATTTGGTAAGGTTAGGTTTTGTTTTTAGGCTATTTAAAAATGACGATTCTGTTAAACTTTGCATTATAAAATTGATATCTAGTTCTATTGGGTGATCGGGAGGTAGTGGTGGGGGATCCCAGTTAGATGGCAGTTTGAATTTCAGGAGGTAGGGATCTGGATTTGCTTTCTTTAGAAAAGGCGGAGATAGTTGGAGAAACCAACTGCACAACATGCAGCAACCCACAACGTTGTCAATTTTGATGAATGCTTCACAACAAAAATCATAAAATCACTCCCTTCAGAATGTAACCCCTCAGAACTAAGAAAATGGGAACTGTCTCATCAATGGGTCACAAAATCAAGAGAACCCCCTATCTTAATCTTAGATGAATCATCCTTTATCCTTTTCCCTTTCCCAACAGGCTTCACAAAAATAAATAAATAAAATAAAATAATATAATATCATAATATAATAAATAATAATCTGTGGTTCAACACTCAGGACAGATCCATCCTAGATCAAAACAATTCAGACTTCTTCTTAACTCTACTGATTGAAAAAGTGAACAGTGTTTACGAAATATTTCAGAACTTTAGTGTTTTTTTACTTGTGTATTATTAGGTAATACCAAGAACCACTTTCCAAGGTAAGCCTGTCTCCTGTCCATACAAAATCTAACCAATCTAATAGGCTATGTGCCCTATTAAATTCTAACCTAAAAACATAAAATTTGTTTTCTATCAAAGTCCATTTTAAACCTTACAGTACTGGAAAAAATACCGGTTCAGGAGTTATTGAGCAACATATTTCACATAAATTATGACTAACAGTAAATATTAATAGTCAATTTTTAGATAACTATTTAATTATCTGACACCACAATATTGAACAAAATAATCGTAACTTATCCTATATTACGCGAAGAGTATAAACATAATAAACGTTGAGATTACGTGAATAAGGATAAAGTCATAATCGTGTAAAGAAAGCAACTCCTTTTTCTCTTTATTTCTATCCTCTTGCTCTAAACAGGAAGTGGTTCTTCTATTTATGTTTCTATTTGTTTACTCATTTTTATTCTCAATAAGTATCTATTCAATACAGTTTAATGCACAGAATGAATGTTCTATACTGTTTGAATTGTGCTTGTTATATCTTGTTACAAATTATATGATTAATATAAATTATAAGTTTTTTTAATGAATATAAATTATATTACTTTTGTATTATAATTTTGTCAGTACCGGTATGTACTTTTACTGTGAACTGTAAAATCTTGACAATCAGTAGTTGAACAAGAAGAAATATTAATAAACAGTGGAAAAACATTGTACAAACGTATTCACTCACTGATCACCCAGTAAAAATCAACCAAAACTATTCATCAACATAAATGTCAGCAAAAAGTGTAAATAAACTGTTGACACCGTTGTACAAAAATTTAGATTTTTAAATAGGGCCTAAACTTGCTTTGTTTCTGGCATAATCCGTCCTCAGTGTAAATCGTGTTTGATATAACTTTAAAGTGGTCAAAGATTCATTTTTGTTTTTGCCAATTATTCCTGAATCATATATATATATATTGTTTTGTATTTTCATTGCAATTTTAAATATGGAATGGACCATTAATCTTCACATAGTTATAAAATTTAATCGAAATCGGTTGCGCTGATTTTGAGAAATTTGTCTTTTATAACAGCCCTATGACTAACTTCTTTAACTTACAAACTGACATTTTTAGAGAGATAAAATACTTTTGGACTCAGAGGATCTCATAATGAACATAATATGCAACAAACTCAACATCGATTTTTTGACGCATTACATAACATTCTCTATACTAAGTATAACTTGGAAAGAAAAAAACAGTCAGCACAGTTGGCTGAGTGCGCATTATCCATTTCTAGTTAACTATTGGCTACTAATTTCTGTACACTTATCCCCTCTCTCCCTAAATACTAAACATTGTGTATGAGATCAGAAACTGAAGTTTGGTACTATTTCCACACAAGACAAATATCCAAACACGACACAATTATTCTGACTGGCCAAGATTATTCTAAGTACCGATTCTTTCATTCATAGGTATATGTCACCCAAGTTACTAGTTTAATATTATTTTTCAAAAATAAATGTTTACTTAATAAAATTTGAGTTTCAATACATCGAAACATAATTAACCTGTTGTTTGAATAAAAAAACTACCAGAGCTAAAGGCTTTACATTTAATGTACATGTACTGTATGGTGAAAAAGATTTTTATGACTAATTTTGTAACAGATTTTCAGTTACAAAATGTTTTAAAATTTATATAAAATAAATCATCACTTGATGAAAATTATTTTCTGAATTTTCTAAGAATTAAATTATAGCCTTGGTGTCTTTTCTTTTAACATTATCTGTGTTGTATAAAGAAAGATATAATTATAATCACTGATTATTCCTGAAAATAAAAATTTCATTGTTTACACAGATATTAAAAACAATTCTTCTTCTTACTACAAAACATTGCAACACGACCAAGCTGAATTGCAACTTTACAATGTGTAAAATGGGCTTATGCTAACAGTTTAGTTTTTTTATGACTGAAAAATTTAAGAATTTTCTTTTGTTTTACTATGAAGAAATAGTTAGTTTGTTTTAATAAAAAAAATATCTCTGTTTAACTGATATAGTCTAAAAAAATGATTTTCACAGAATTTTAATAAAATTCTCACCTTTTCCCCAACTACTGCAATTTCCCAGCTTTCCCCCGTTGATAGATACCCTGATATATGTACAAACTAAGTTAGGATATTTTCTCTCCTTTTAAAATAAATGTGCAAAGGAAGTTTAGTAATGGGTCAACAATATTTTTAATTTTTTTACGCATATATCTGATTTGAAGTTTCCTGAGTAAAAAAAAAAGGATTTTGGAATTATGTCTGTGCTCTACAGCTCAATAAGTGTGTGAACTAATGTTTATCATATTTTATATGTTTTCGATAACTCAAAATTTATTTTAAAAAACCTACAATTTTGTGTTTGGTATAAGGAAAAAAATCCTAAATTATCATTTTCTCAAAATGGGCTCTAATGATTTGATCAAATTATATAAAAATGTTATAAAAGACAGCTATCATATCATTCAAATTTGAGTGAAATGTGAAAATTAATAACCCAAACCTATGTGCAAAATCTACAGTATATATATGGTTTAGAAATAATTGACAAAACCAAAAATGAAACTTGACTGCCATCATTGAAAGCTAAGGTTAGATATTTTTCTTACATCTTTCCTATCTAGTCTCTTGACCAACTCTTGTTCTTTTCTTTCTTTCTTTTATAAGGCAATGATGTCCAAGAGGTTTTATGCCTTTAATAAAGGAAAAAATTAATTAGATGGTGTCCATAGGTCATTTTCATGTTTGAGTTGACAACAATCAAACTGACATTTTTGGTGAATTTTTGGATGGTTATTACTTCAATTGGGAGAATGTGTACAAGAATGTTTCTGCACTTTATTTCCACCATTTATTTTTAAATATTACATTTCTCAACCATTTATTATCATTAATGAACACAATAATTACTTCAAGACTGCAAGCCTGACTTAGCTACAAGTAAGTTAGTCTCATATAAATGGCATTTAAATATGAATGTGTTCACCATCACAATATAATATTATAATAAGAAAACATTCAATAATAAGTTATTTCTTTATTACCTGAGCATTAGTATATCTATCATTGTTGACTAAAGCTACTCTCCTTGATGCCAAACCAACAACCAAATGACGTGTCGTAGGGGAAAGACTCACTGAAACTGCATTTTGTTCAAAACTAGTTGTGTAAAGCAATTGACCTAAAGTTTCCCACTGTAAACTATACACTCCTGAAATAGAAATAAATTGAGACAAGTAAGTATTAATAATTGCCAAATAAACTTCTTCATACTTATGCTCACATGCAAACTGACTGCAAAACAATGATTTTACAAAATTAATATTCATGTTTGAACTGAGTCTGCTATGAAAAGATGTTTAATTTTTATCAGTCACAATGCCAGATCCATAATTTTCTAAAATATATAATTTGATACATTAAAGGTTACTATCAAAAAAGAACATAAATATTTACTGTACAATATTAATGTTCTTTTAATTTTTATTTTCTTATAAATATGTAGTACAGAAATGAGTTAAAAAACTGTAGTTGATTTTTTTTTGTAGGACTGTACGTATTGATATATCATGAGCCCATACAAGTGGTATTTAAAAAAATGATGTTTGTCATTTTAGTATGCTGACACATCTTTCCTTTAAAATGAAGTTTTTATCGATGTTGAATTTTTAGAAAAAAGATTTTAAACTTTGTTTACTTTTTGCCCATATATGAAAACTTAAGTATATTAGGGTATTAACATTTTAGTGTTGAAATATGTCACAAGCCCTAATTAAGGACTGGTTGTAGCACTATTTGTTGAGGCATGTTTTGGGGTTTTCTTGAAGAAAGCAACTCCTCGCATTCAGTTCACGGACTAGTAGCTATCCAGAGGTAGAAAACATGAACTAACCAGTCCACCTCAAGCAGTTATTGCAGAAGATATCTGAAGAGAAATTTTGAAAATGTTACATTCCCATTATCAAAAATTCATAAAAATATATAGTGACAGATCAGTTGATACGATCAGGCACTGGATATATCAACCATCAGATGGCAAATCTGGCATGAAGTATGGATCCCGAACACTTGAATCTGAAAATGGCCCTGATAAGCTGCTTTCATCTGAAAATGGCCCTGATAAGCTGCTTACAACTCTAAATCAGAAATAAATAAATTAAAAAGCAGCCATTGAAACCCTGATAAAAGGGAGGACCAAGCGACTACTTCTTAGAACTAAAGGCACTGCTGTCGTATTTTAAAATCAAAAGGAAAGGAATCATAGTATAATGGATACCAGCACACTGTGTAAATAGAAACAACAGATGAGAATAAGAAGCTGTAAACTTGGGGCCAATCTAGCATCCACAGTATTTAACGTCTAGATACAAGAGAGTTGGAGCCAGTCAAATACTGGTACGCTCAAAAAGAGAAGGCAGTTTTTTCGACTTTAGAAGGAGTCTGTCGACATTTCCTTGTATCTAATATTCCAAGAGCAACATCTAACTTTGGAGCAAGTTTAGGCTATATTGGCCATATAGTCATATTGGTTCAGCCCAAGAAATTTGTCAATATGTGAAGAGCTGCCAGATGGAAAAGAAAACACTCCACAGCACAAGCTGATCTCGTGTTTCTCACAGAGAAAACCCAAAGAACCTTGATTGAAGAAAATGGTAATGTGGACATTCTTTTTAAAAAAAGCACAACTGAGCACTTACTGTTAATGCTTACCATGGGATCGGAAATACCTAACCCTGAAAGCCACATCAAAAAATCAAAAAATCACTGTTCCTTTTCCCTTAGCTTTCATCCCTCATTCTAACATTAAGGAGAATCTTTGAATGTAAATGTCTGGATTGAGAAAGGACCGAGACCCACAGATCTTACAACTACACAGACAATCCATTAAGACAACTTTGTCAGGAAGATTATGAGTTCCTTTAGCTTACGTGAGAAAATTTCAACATCGATTATTAGTTACCAACCTTAAATGTGTGATGGAATTACAACAGTTAGTACAAAGTAAAAAATAAAAATTAAAAAAAGTAATCCATAAATGGTATTTTTAAGCTATCTTTTTTATTGTCCATTCTTTGCTTTTTGTCTGAAAATTTGAATCTCATTTTTAGTACTACAGGAATGTTGTAACAAGCAATGTTTTGAACAGATATTTAAAATTTTGTATTTGAAATTTGTGGTCAGACTAATTAAATTTACAAAATTAAAATTCATATTATTATCGGTAAAAATCACACACATTCGAAACATTGTTAAATTAATATGAATAGTGTTTTAAATTTAGGATGCACCCATTTCAAATGCTAGTCTAAACCATTGAATGTAACAAGTTTATAAGACTGGTCACATGGTATACTCTTTCACAGTTATAATTATATTATTATAATTCATAAATTTGTTTAACTCTAGAACTGCCCTTTCATTATATTACTCTTAAGTGGCAGGTCTTTTTAGTTCATTTTGTAAGTTTTTTTAAGCTCACAAAAATAGTAATATAATGCAATCCCAACTTGTAACATTATTTTTTAGAGGAAGATCGATAAAACTTACTATGTAATAAAAACACTTTTTAGATGTAAACACTTGAGTTAGTATGTCAGGAATGAAAAAAATTCTATATAAACACCTAATTAAATAATACAAACAAATTTTTCTAACTTTTTCAAGATATACAAAAGTTTTGTGGTCTATTTGTGAATAAAAGTGTGTAAAAATATATATTAATTTACAAATATATCATATGAAAAAATTAATTTTTATGAGGAAAAAAAAACTGCAAAGCAGCTCAAAAGTTATGATTTTTTTTTCAAAATTCACAAAACATACAGAAAGACACGTGAAATTCATCTTTATAATAAAAATTGTAGGATATGACAATTTTACAGTTAGTAGGGTTGGAAATTAAAAATGGCCCTACTATTCCAGATATTAGATGGCTAAATAAAAAATACAATAATTTTTTTCTATTGTTTTCCAAGATATACAAAAGTTTTGTGGTCTATTATTTAAACAATACATAATACGGAAATCGACTAATAAATTACTAAATAAATTCACAAACAATGTAGGAATGATTCTACTTCAGAAAGGCAACTACTGTCTCGTATAAAAACAAAGAACATTTAGAACATGGAGAAAGCAAAAGAAAACATAGAATGTCTACTTTTCAAACATATAAAAATAGTTGAAAAAATTCAAATATTACTAATTGATATTTGACAACTACTGACCTCATTAAAAAATTACAGTTTCATCTCGATATCAGTGACATTTAGTAGACCCATAGAAAAACATATATAACTCGGAATATATACAGTGACAATAATTTTGAAAGTATAGATCGAAAAAGGAAGATAAATACTATAAGGAAGTGTCAATGTAGTGTAGTAAGCTTGCAATTATGACTTGTAAAAATAAACAAAAATAACATTCGTTTTGAACTAAATGGACACGCTTTAGAGATAGCAAAGTAACACAGCGAGAAACACTAGTTTTATCGATTTTAATCACTTTATTCATTACTATTTTTGGTATTTTAGTTACATGAAAATGAAAGGCCAGATCATTAGCTTTACATTGATGCCAAATTTATTGCGCTTGGACTACTTTTAGTGGACGAAAGTTGAATTATAAAATTGTATGTTGAACGTAATGTGTTGCAAGTTAGTTGCCATTTGCGGAATGGAAAGGTTTAGTGTGTTGTAAGCTGTTGCCACTTACAGGATTAAATATATATACCTTGGTAGCACTGAAATGAGTGCTCTACTCAGTGGAAATTATTTGTGAACTTAGCCATTTGGCTAGGTTCGATTTTGTCTCCAAGTATACCTTTCATAGATGTCTAATCTAGGTCTAGAAACAACACCTACCACTCCTTTCCCTCCAAACATGGTTGATGAGCGCTGTCCTCAGTTGTGTGCTCTCATCTATTTATTTATGTATCATGATCATAAATTTCTTTTAGGTTTTCTTTGATTATATTTATTATTTTTTGTGTTTTATATATATTAGTTGATTTTGGCTAAATATTGATTTCTGAAGGTAATAAAAAAACTATTTGGATGGAACCAAATCATAACATCATGGTTCACTAAGAATGGTGAAGAAATGTACGAAAACAAACAGGGTGATTCAGGAGGAAAGATCAATACTTTGACAACTGATTTTAGGGCTAAATATAAAACAAAAACTTGATACAAACATAGGTGTGGAAACGCTTTATTTTCGAGTTACGGCTAGCAAAAGATTTCACCCTGATTTCTTCTCCAAGGGTCAAATTATGCCATACTGAAATTCCAGGGACCCAAATGTAAAGGTAAATTTGAAGTTTTCTTGTACTGAGCAGTTGGAAAAAAATGGGTCCCAGAACTGTACTTTAAGCAGTTTTTTATAAAATTGGCACAAAACACAAAAATTGTAGTAAAAAAAACTCACTTTTTTTAAGTTAGGCGTATATTTACTTTGCTAAATTGTCAATAATCAAATAAAAGTTTTAGACCAAATTTTTTAGAGAATTTAATTTTGAAAAAAGTGATCTAAATAAATTCAATAGAAAACAAATAAAAGTTGAAAATGTCGACTTTTATAACAAACAAAACGGACGAAAAACTCAGCACAAAATGTTATAAAAATTCCAAACAGATGTTTCAAGTAGCTACAATAATTTTAGGCCTATGGAAAACAAAGTTGGCAACACTGATTGTTTGGATCAAAATTAGTTTGAATACTATTCATAGTTGTTATTAAATTATGGTAATGTGTTAAATAACCTTTCACTGTTCAATCGTGTTTACAGTATTACGTTGAATTCTGATAATACAAATTTTAGAAATTTTTTAAGAATTGTAATTTTGTGTTTACTTTACAGTGCATAAAAATCAAATCTAAGTTAAGAAAAGTGAAATTCTGTTTAGTTTTGTTTTGAAAAATGCTGTGTATCTTCACTCATGACGAATATACCAACATGATTTTTATCTATGAATTTTGCAATGGAAGTGCTGCAGCAGTGATGACGGAATATCGACATAGGTATCCTGGTCGTGTTTTACCAAATTGTAAAATATTTATTAGAATTTTTAATAATCTTCGCAAAAAATGGTACACTTATCAGCGCTCATGTTTCATCTGAATGACAATCAGTACATGCTGATGAAGGTGAAAACATTCTGCAGATGGTACAACGTAGTCCGGCAATGAACACATGATTAATTTAAACATGGCACAAGAGTTGGTCATCCATTTATTTTGACCGTCCTATTGATTTTCTTAGAGAAAAATGACAACCATTTTGGAAGAAAACTATGTAAAAAACACTTTACTTTTGACTATTCCAATTTTTGTCTGTCATCATTTTTACATCCAGGAAACATGTCACATATTTTTAATCAACCTAATTACCAAGAGGCTAGCACAGAAATTTTAGAGGATTTATGGGCCTCTCCTCACATATGAAGTGTATCTCTGTATCTGCTTATTAATCAAAAGATATATATGCACAAGTTGGCTGCTTTTTATAACAAAGTGCAGAATTGTTTTGTTATACAATATTGATAACAAAAATTTGTTCGGATCAATACTAACAATTTATATTTTCTATAAAAATCATTTAACTAATTATTACTTTTATATCATAAATATGTGAAAAGATCAAGCATAAAATCTGTATAAAACACACAATTGTAAACAACTAATTAATTATTAAAAGTATTTTGACATGAAAAATCTAATTTTCTCTTACCTAGCATCGTTGTTATACTCAGTCGTCCAGAAGGTAGAAGTGTTACCAGAAGGCGTCCATCATTTGATACATCTACACTTGCATCATTATGTATCTTACATTCGCTTACAACTATATTTTTATCGGCTGCAAAAATAATGAAAATATTGGTATTGATAATAATTTTGAGTTAATTTAAACGAATGAATATATTTTCTCTTTTACAATTTGGTTAAGAGATAACTTACATGATTTAAAATATGAACATAAGGTTAAATAATAATACAAGAAAACAATGTACTTTAAAGTTTACAATTATTAATACGAGAACAATAACATCTCAGGGTTAGAAACCAGTTTGGAAATTAAGGAAAATCTTTTCTTTTTTAAAATTTTAACTTAAGCTGAACAAAAGAAGGTAACAGAACCGATCGAGTCACATTAAATTCATAAATAACAATTTTCTAAAAACATCTACAATCCCAATCTTAGATTCAAAGAAAGGCTGCATAATGATTTTTCATCAATAACATTTCAACCAATGAGATAATACCCCTTTAGGGGTATGCGAGTCCGGATTTTTTAATTCGAGCAGAGTTTTGGTAAATCGAGCCGAGCTAATCTTTTTATAAGCTCGAGCTTTTACCAAACTCAAATTCTTATCAAGCCTTTTAACGAGCTCAAGTTGCTATCAAGCTCAAGTGTTTTAAAGCTTCCAATAAATTTTACATTAAATAATAATCAGTATAATGTCAATCTTTTGTTTTGGAATGGACAATACGGAGAAATCAGTGTAGTGGGAAAGGCAAAGTAGCTGTAATTGAAGGGAAATAGAGATATTCTCGATCGAACTAAAAGGATACAAACTTCTTTGGCGTGAAATTATATTACAAACCCATTTCATTTAATTACATATTTAATTACAGAACATTAATTATGAATTTGTAGATAAAGATATTGCGGATCAAGAAGAGAAAAATCAAGCCTAATAAAAGAAAAATTATCTGGTTTTGTAAATAAGAGTAATATAATTCAAGAATATGTGAACTTACCAGGGCGAATTTTGGTTATCTATTTTACACAAAATTAAAATATTATAAACATAATTAACAAAGTATTAGCACAATGACTAGCGTTAAGATTAGTAGAAATGAGGTGGGATAACTACTTTGCCTGGAACTGTATTAATTTGTTATCAGGTCTATGAGCTTCAACAGACAAAACTTCCGATTTAAAAAAAAATTGTACTCTCTCTTGTAGTAGGAGAAAGTGCAGTATACATCTTACTTTAATAATAGTACAATTAATTCCGATATAATTGTTTGATCATTCTTTATAAAAAAAACTAGCCAAATTACTAAAAAACTAACTGAGAAGACTATTTTTCAGAATTTGTCATTTTAAAAAAATTTGAAATAGAAAATGTTCGAGGATTGTCAAAATGGGAACCAAACGTCATATCTATATTTTGCTTTAATGTCTTACACTTTATAAGAATCTGTACGTATAGCTTAGGGTAATGTAACTGTGGGTAGTCGTATGTTTTTAGAAAGGCTATAATTATCGCCAGTTTATAATTATAATAAACCACCAAAAATTATGGGGAGACCAGACACAAAACTAACTGAGCTTTGGATTAAACTCTGCTTTATCGTACTAATAATTTTCCTTCTTTACAAGTTAAATAAAATGCAGACCTTTGGAAGGAGAGATATCTGAAAGTTGATAGGAAATAGATTTGCTTCATTCATCCTGTTGCCTTCAACATGTGTCAAATAAAACAGAAGAAAAAAAAAATACTCAGTGTTTTTGTTGTACATTAGCTAAAGGCAAATATTGGATATTTTTCTACGGAATTTGCAGGTATTATGGTAAAATTTATCTCTGAACATAAGGTTTACGCTAAAACAATGAAATTTATAATCACTCTTTGAGAATGGTAATTATTTACAAAAAAGTTACAGGTATTTTTGGCGATTTGTTTTTTTTATTAATTTTTTTTTAAATAATATTCTACATACGGTACCTTATTTTTTATTAATAAAATAAGTTTTCAACGTAGAGCTAATTTTTTCACCAAAATTTATATTTGTGCACAATAACAATAAGTCTGGTCTTATATTCCTTTCATTACAGGGAATCGATAATATGTCAAACGTGGATATTACTTGTCATTGTGAACTCTGTCTGTCTGTCTCTCTGTCTGTCTGTCAGTGTGTGTGTGTGAGAGAGAGAGAATGAATCTAACATAGTCCTAGAACTGATGGTTGCGATTGCACAGTTAGAATTTTACATCTAGAGCAAGGTATCTAGACAGTAGATAACGATGTATCTCTAGTTTCTGTGTTTGAGATTAGCAGCGAATGTTTGGATGAATAGCCAGACATTTTGTAAATATAAATAATTACAATAGGGAAAAAAATGAACTAAGTTTAGTTTACTTAAAAATTATAACTTTGTGATTGTATTTTCGTTATTTGGGATTTTATTTACAAAACTAAAAGTTCTGCTAGACTTATATTTTTGAATGGTTGATCTGGGAAAACCATTGTTCAGAGAAGGTTGAATCTGGTAAAAATATGCATTGTTTAAATGGGTTTCTAATCTCGACCACAGATAAGGGAAAGGTCATCCAGGGAATGTAGTTCTTCATCCAATGCAAGATTTTCTGAACAATGGCCATGCTCTCTACCAAACTTCTACCGTACTTGCCACCAAACTTCTGGCTAACAAGACATATTGCACTAGTACCCTGAGAGTTCACAAAAAGTTCAACCCTAGGCCAGTAGTAATTGCAAAACTGAAAAAGGGTGAAACGACCTGTCAATATGGAAACGGCATAGTTGTTGGTAAATGGAAAAACAAACGTGGAGTGAAAAAAGAAAACCAAAGCTTAAATCCATTACAACGCCCATATGAAAGGGGTAGACAGAGCTGACCAGCTTATGTCTTACCATCCAATTGAAAGAAAAACTATCAGATGGTATAAGAAAATATTTATACACATAACTCAAATGGTAATGGTAAACTGTCTATTTTTTGATACAATCTTTTTGAGCACTGTGGTGAATTCACAATAATGGTTTGAATATACCCCTAACCACAATCACTAGGAACAATAAATAAAACACAATTATTGTACTTTATTTTGTTTATTTCTCTAAATGCCCTAATGTACATTTTGAAAGGGGTATATTCAAACCATTATTGTCTATTTTTTGTCAATATGCACAGTAGTGGGCGTAGAATGGGCTTTTTAGATGTCAGAGACCAGTTAGTTGATGGTCTTTTAATCCCAAAACAACAAGTACTTCGCACCCTTCCAAGAAACTCTCTTCACCGTTTGATCCAAAATGAGGATAGACCAAAGGGAGACAGAAAACAGAAACAATGCAGAGTATGTGCAAACGATGGATCCAACAAACAAACCACTTTTATGTGCTCAGCGTGCACAGGACAACCAGGAATGTGTCCAGTTCAATGTTTTGATAAATACCACAGTAACTTATAAATGAATACAAACGTTTGGGTGGTGGGTGGGTTGTAAATCATGTAAATATAATTTGAACATGTTATAAATATAATAAAATGTAAATTACCAAAATGCAGTCAACCTGGATTGACTATCTATTTTAAAGAATATTAAAATTGCTTACCATTACTAATATCTGGAATGTTATATTTGGAAAAATCCCATGCTTGTATCCTGTGGTGAGGAGACATGGGAGTGTCATTTAAGATTATGGAGCTAGATCCATAACCAGCTGAAATTAGAAGAGCATAAATAAATGTATGATATTTGGTACATAGCCAAAATAACTTAACCTAGGTATAAAAAAATTATTAAACCAGATTATACCTTATAAATGGTTCAAAAAATATTATATTTTGGGAATAATTAGATAAAGAAATATTTGTCCTTTTTGATAAATGTAATAACTGCCCCTTCTCCCAAAAATGGTCTATAAGGTGCAACTGATTGTCTCATCATCAATCAACGTCAACTGTCAGTTTTTAAAAAAAATTAAATGGTGACTATTATGGATTAAGGTTTAAAAATATTTTCTCATCTATTTTCATAACTGCAATCCAACTTTATTTATTGTATAGTTTTCCGTTGTCAATGTTTCCACTAAATTCCCATCAGACCAATGTATAAAACCTTCATAGAAGAATATTTACAATGGAAGAGATCAGTGTTGTTTGGGAGAAGTAGAAAAAGGGAGGTAATGTTGGTTTTTTAACATTTATAATATTTTATTAGTATCGAGGAGTTGGCTCTAAGTACCAAACTCCAAACTGAAGAATATATTATTTAAAATATTTCTTGAACACACTTTGGATGATTACTAAAGGAAATAACAAAATATGATTTCATCTAAATGATTATATGTTATTTACTTCAGAGTTTGCAAACAATCAGATATTAATTGCCCAAGATAACAAAGACATCAATTACTTGACATGCGAACTTATAGAAGAATACACAAAGTGGGACCTAGATATAAATCGGAGCAAATCACATACATGTGCAACGGAGAATAACGGCAAAACTTGATGCTTGGCAATGGGCAACTTTGCACAGAATATAAATTGTTATCTTGGGTTATTCAGGGAAGGAAAGCCATTGTTATATTGTATGGTGTTTTATAGGATAAAAAGTAGTAGAACAAGAATAAAAATGGATTTATCACGCTATTGTTAAAAGTAGAATAATGTATAGCTTAACAAAATGACAAATAAAAAATAAAGCATAGAAAATGTTGAGAAGCCACAGAGATGGTCATTTTAAGAAAAGTAGCAGCCAGATCAAAAATGGAAAGATTAACATATAACAGGATAAGGAAAGTTATGGATGTAACACAAACAATAGGGCACTATATTAAGGACTAATAACTGGTGTGGTTCGATCATGTTTTATGCCACAAACAAGAATTACTAAGAAGGTTCTACTATGGATGCCCAAGAAGAGAAGTAATCAGAGAAAATGTAGAAAGAATTGGCAGGCAAAGTGGCATAAATAAAATCACGACACAAAAATGATTTGAAGAAGAAGGCTGGAATGACTGAGTAGAATTGGTGATTGGGAAAATAGAAGACTTTGAATGTTTTAGACTGATTGAATTATATATATATATATATATATATATATATATATATATATATTTAGATTTTTATGGATAGGAGACATAGGCTTACCATGGAAAGTGGTCCTTGGCATTATTTAGTAATACAAAAATAGAAAGACACAATAAAACATTAAAGTTCTGAAATATTTCATAAAGACTGTTCACTTTCTCAATCACTATAGAGTATAAAAAGAAGAAGAAATTATTATTTGGTTGTAGAGGATGAATCTGCATTGAGCATTGAACCTTGGATTAATACATCATTATTATATTTGTTATTGTTCCATTTTAAATTAATTATATTAATTTTAAGTAAGTCTGACTGGAGAACAGATAAAGATAAGATAAGAACACAGATAAAGAATGACTTATCTAAGATTAATTAAGGTTAGGCGTCCTCTAGATAAATTGGGTTTTATGACCCATTGATGAGAAAGTTCCCATTTTAGTTCGGAGGAGTTGCATTGTGAAGGGAGTGATTTTATAAATTTTGTTGTGAACCAGTCATCAAAAGTGGTAATGACTTTTCTGTAATGCAGTTTTCTGCATGTTGTGCTGTTAGTTTCTCTATATCTATGATTTTTACACCATAAATCATAATAGGGACAATGCTTTGCACTCAATGAAAAAAAGAAAATAAAAAAAAAATAATTGTTTTAGCTGAACAGTAGTAGGAGGATGGATCTGTTCTCATACAGAATTTTTTCTCAAGCACAAACAGCTCATACACTTTAATTGAATAAATAACAAAATTTTATTTATTATTTATATTTATTTATTATGTGAATAATACACAGGAATATTTGCTGTTTAATATTTTTAATTAATGTTTTTTTCTATTCACCATGTTTTTATTAGTTCTTTTTAGCATCCAATAAACTAAGAGAAAATTAGAAATATATCTTAAATATGTTACCATCATGATTTATGTAAAACCATGAAATAAGGGAATTAAGTAACCATAAATAAAATAAGCTTAACCCCTCAACATAGTTTCCTGAACAAGCTATATTTGAGGATTGCCAAGTACTGCTCACATGGCAATAATCTGTCAGATAATGATCTCTACCAGCTATATTTGGGACTACTTCAAGAAACTAAAATACACAGAACTTAATATATTATAACAAAAATAATTGTTGTTTTAAAATGAGCCTTCAATGACACAATCATATTGTAGCCTAAAACCATATTGTTTAAAATAATGGTTTTGGTTCAGATTAATAACATTAACGTTTTATTACAAAAGTATTTGAGTCAATTATAAAACATGTTAAATTCAAACCAATATATACAATTTATCCTTTTGACAAATAGTTCATAGTATGAACTTTTAACGGAAAGAGACTAGTAAATTTTCTTTAGATCAATTGGATTATTGTGTTCAAAATAACAACATTGATGAAGAATATAACTTATTTGATTATTCCATACATAAAAATAAAAAGCCAATTAGAATAATTTATTATAACTTTTTCAGATGTAAGTAAATCGTAGAAACATATGTTTAAATTTAAATAGTAAATTAATTATTGTTATTACTTTTGTATTTAGCTTATATTAATTATTCTTATAGATGAAATTTGATTAAATTGCAAAATGTGTTAGATATAATAAAAAGTATTTAGGTAATTTAACATATTATATTTTCCATTTCACATTAAGGACAAATTTCCAAAAAGCAGAACACAAAATTTCTCAATGATTTTGACCGAGATTTTCCTTGAATGTAGCCTCTTAGATTTTAAATAACATAATTGGTTATATTATTATTGGTTAACTTCAGGAAATTCTTATTGTAAAAACAGATATTAAAACTTAAAGCATTACTAAAATTATATTTTTGGTTAGATTTTGTATGGACAGGAGACAGGAGACAGGCTTACCTTGGAAAATGGTCCTTGGTATTACCTAATAGTACATGAGTAAGAAAACACACACAAAAAACACTAAAGTTTTGAAATATTTCGTAAACACTGTTCACTTTCTCAATCAGTCTTCAGTCTTCTTCTTAACTCTACTGATTGAGAAAGTGAACAGTGTTTACGAAATATTTCAAAACTTTAGTGTTTTTTGTGTGTGTTGTCTTACTTATGTACTATTAGGTAATACCAAGGACCATTTTCCAAGGTAAGCCATACAAAATCTAACCAATCTAATAGGCTATGTGCCCTATTAAATTCTAACCTAAAATTATATTTTAACATTCATAAGACAAACACAGTGTCTTAAAAGCTATAAGTAATAAAAATATTCTAACATGTATTGTTACCACGTAAAAACAAGGAGTAGTCACTTCTATCTTGAGGTGAAGAATCTTCACTTGTAGATTCATCAAAAGGATTTGGTCCAACATATCTGGGATGTAAGAACCTAGGAGTTAAAATCGGACTACTTCCTCCTATAGGATAAGGAGGTGGGGAATGAGGGCGTGGTCTAGGGGGTGGATTGTTTTCTACAGGAGGAACAGGTAAACCATTTACACGTACTACTGGCACTGATAAACGAGATATCATTGTATTACGTATATTGGAGTAGACAGCATGATGACGATGTGGTAGGCCTCTAGAACCACCACCTGTACAAAACACAAAGTCCATAAACTTTAATTTGATGAGTAGCAAAACAGATTACATACAATAAAAGTCATCAATATAAAAAAACATAATATTATAATTATTTATAAACATAAATATTAAATTCTATTAAAGAACTTTTCTCACAATTTACAAATGAAACTATTATTTAATGTTAACTGAAATAAGATACATAAATCATTGATTGCAACTGTTCTAAATAATATTTAGAGAATACTAAGTCAATCTCAGTTCCAGATTCATGACCGATACTGCTGGACCAAAAATCTCTAAGGTCCTTTAGTTAATTTTTTGGTGGTTTTTGTACATAATGTAGTCTTATATGTTCCATACTCAATTTATGCATAATTACTACATTTAATATTTAATACAGCAATCAAAAATCACAACACATTAATTGAACAATAAAACAAAAATATGGAATGTGATAGACTTACACAATATGTAACAAACATTGATGGATGTTAACAGAATGTGTAATACTTTGTCTTTAAACCACTCATTTCAACTGTAGTGCCAATAATAAGTCACGGATGCAAATGAAAGAACATTTTGGTTTTTCCTTACCAATTGTAATGACTCTGGGTTCATTGAGCAATTATGCACTCAGATTTTCAATTGTAATTGAATTCAAGAATCCAGGCGAACAAAAAAATAATAAGTTGCCACAAGTTTACCCTTTACAAGCAATAAACAAATAAGATATTATTTGGACAATTTATAATATGGGCCCTAAGAACAAGCTTAAGACTGGAAAATGTTTTGTTAAAAAAAAAGTTTATACAATTGCAAAGAATTATACAGTTTTGCCTGTTCACACATCCTAATAGGTTAACATATTTCGAATAATATAAAAAATAAAATTAAAAAAATTACAAACTGAATCAACTGTAGAAACTTGGTATTACTTGTGGAAACTTCAATAACCAAATGAATGAAAACAGAATTTTCCACAAAAACCACTTTATTTGTGCAATACAAATAAAAGACAACATTTCAATGATTAAGTGATCATCCTCAGTTGCTACATTTACACAAACTCTACTAACAGGACTGTCAGTACGGTTTGTTTGCATGTAGCAAATAAGGATGATGGCTTAGTCATTATAACATCTTCTTGTATTTATAATGCACAAATAAATTGTTTTTTATGGAAAATTTTGTTTATTTGGTTATAATTTAAACTGAAGAGTCACTTATTTAAATATGGGTTTAGAATGAAATTAGAGACAATTTTGTAGAATAAAAAGATATGAAAAAAATCAAACTTTTACAAAGACACTCTTATTTTTACAAATACAAAACTAAGGATAGATTAAAAATGAATAAGTTTTCAGACAGTCAATACACAGGTCTTAGCATAAAACCAAGATCTTAGCATAAAAACACGCTAGAATATAAAATGCTACAGTTCTTGACAACTATTAGCTAAGCTTTATAAAGCATCCTTTCTTGATTAAATATATAGTAATTTGAACATTAAAATTTATGACAATAATATGTTAAATTATCCTTTAGTTATTGTTAGTAAAAAAAGTAATTATAAATATTATAATATGCACTTTCACACAATAACTCCACATGGCCTGCAAGCAAAATTTACCAGGTTCATAATACAAATTTTTGTTTGTAGACAATTTATAACTTAATAACTTACCAACTGTTGTTGTTGAAGCTCGTCGAACAGGTTCCCTTTGTTCTCTATCTCTATTCTCAGTAGGTGCTGATGGGGTAGATGGAGTTGAAGACTGACTGGTATCAGGTGGTGCTGTTGCTGTATTACGACGAAAAGATCTTCGCCACGTTTCCGGAGACCGACCAAGATGACGTGCGATGTGTCTTGAACGAGTTACATAACGCGAACCCCATGTTTCATTTTCAGCGCCTAAATGTAAAGGAAGACTACTGTGTCTGCGATATTCTAATTCTCGTCTAAAATAAAACACACACTTTAATTATTGTTGTATATATATTTTTAATGCTATGATAAACAGTTCTTCGTGGAAATTAAAATAAATGTGTGATATTCTTAACAATTTAAAAACTTTAAAAAAGCAAAATTATAATGGCATTTTTTTACCTTGGTTGTTTTATACAGGATAAGGAAAAAGTCAAGCATACATTAGGATATCTTAGGCACGTATTAGACTTGGTCACTTGGCGACGTCACCGGTTGCGTCACCGGTGACATCACCGGTGACTGTACGGGCAGCCAGCCGCGACACCAGGAGAGTCACCAGTAGTGAGGCCAAGTCCACTCATTCAGCGCTGTCATCTCATCCGGGTAGGACATGCACTGTGTTATCTGTTAACCTGAGTAAAATGTCTAGCCAACAAGTGAAATGTAAAACGAGTAAAATGTCTAGTGGTGAAAAAGATAAGAAAGGAAAAAGAGAAGATGATTGTGTTGAGTCCCATTTATTTTGAACTTCTCGGTTTTTTAGAAACTACAAGGAAACAAACTGCTTCATCCCTAGACGAAGAAGCTGTAAATATAGACGAAAATGATTGTTCGATGACGGATGGTGGTGAACAAATAAAAAGTCAATTTAAAGAAAGATCAAGGAAACGACCTAACCCTGACCAAGAACTGATTGATGTCTTAAAGAAAAAGGTTTTATCTGCTGAAACACCCCAGACTTCTGTTGAAACAAATGAGGACCAATTGTTTCTTCTCTCCATGGTATCTGAAATGATGAAAGTACCTGTTGAAAGAAAATTGAAACTCCGAGGAGATATAATTTCCCTCGTCGCTGCTGCACAAGCCCCTTTGCAACAACGATGGATTCCAGAGAGTAATTCCTACAATAATGTTCCAGGACCATCGTGGCAACAGTATTCAGCACCTCCTACTATGCATCAGCATTCCAACAACCAGTCTTCTATGCATTATCGGCCTACTATGAACCAGCCTACCATGCATCAGCCCCCTACTTTTCATCAGTCACCAATGAACCAGCCGACTTTTCTTCAGCAACCTGTGAACCATCAAACAAACAATTTCGAAGTTCCTGTAGAACGCCCAAACACTATTGACACCATACAGTCTCCATCATCTGGAAGAACATCAGTCCTTTCCAATGACGATTTCCAAAGTCAATTCCAAAGTGACAGTGAAATTTTACTCTTTGACGGTACCAACTGATGAATCAATCGTAATTGTAAGTTTGGTAAATGTTATTATTACTTTTTTTGTAACCCTTGTAGTAAATATTTTTTCCTATTGTTATTTTTATTCTAACTCATTAATTAAATTTTTAGTACAACACAAAGGCATTTTTTTTACCTTAGTTGTTACATGTTTTCGATATAATTTGTAAGAATATTTTGTTTGAATAATGTTTACTAGTACTGAAAAACATGTGTGACAGTAACACATTTTCACTATTGTTACAGTTAATGATTATTGAAATAGTCCTGTTAGTTAATTTATTAATTTACTTTAGTAAAAATAATCACATGTTTTAACCATCACAAATGCTAAAAAGCTTCTAACGCAAATAATGTATAATATATAAAATTATTAACATGTAATGGAACTCAGGTAATATAGTGATACATTTTACTGTAATACAAAACCTGTGAGTTATCAAATCAGAATCATGTTCTGAATATACTAAAATGAAGTAAAACACTTTTTACTTACCTTAAAGTAACTACAAGTTTTTCTTCTGGCGAAACACATTTCCTCATTCTAGTATTTGTCCCGGTTATTTCTACCTTTATTAGTGAAAGCAGTTCAAAGAAAGAGGATTGTGACATTCTCAAGTAGTTGAAGAACTTGTTTTCGTCAGCTAAAAGTTGATCAAAAAGGGTATAAAATAATCCTTTTGATTCTCTTAAAGATAATATCGGATGCACGTGCATTTTCCTTGCCCGTCTCCTCCTTTTCCTTAACAAAAGAGCAAGAAGTAGCATTTCTTCATATTTTTCAGACATGACGTCCGCTCACTACACTGTCATCAAAACAACTGAACTGCAGAACACAAAAATACAGTGGTGACGCAACAGCGGTGACTGTGTGTAATAGGTGCCATTTGATTCAATACCCAGCGATAATTCTTGGTCACCAGTGGTGACTCGTCTGGTCACGGGGCAGAGTCACCGGTCAGTCACCAAACGCTGGTGACGCAACCGGTGACCCTAGTGTAATAAGCGCCGTAAGAACTAATGCCCACCGACTAGTCAGGTAACCGGTGACGCAACCGGTGACGTCGCCAAGTGACCAAGTCTAATACGGGCCTTAGCTTCTAGTTGGTGTAGGAATGTGATTAATTAATGGAAAGCTCTTGATTGGGGCTATCTACAGGATGTGCCAAATCTTAGGTTATATATACACAGTATTCTGAAAGAATATAAAACTAATTTTTTCCTCTATTTTTATATGTATGAATATCAATGTTCCCCCTTAAGTTACTCCTACAATGCTCCTTTATTTTGGTGAAAACTAAATCTTGTTATTTTACTTAAATAATAAGTTATGAGGAATCAAATTTTACAGGCATATTTCATTATTATTCGGTCCTAAGACAGTAAAAATATTCATGTGACATTTCTTTGGAAAGCAGTTTATATTTGCTATCTGATGTAACTAAAGAACTAAATATTATTATTAAGAACTCTGCAGGAAAATCCTCATATGTCTATCACCCAAATGGCTTTAAACAAATGAATAAGTAGGAGATTACTGGGCAGAATTCTTATAGCATAACAGTTCCATCATTACAAAATACAATTATTACAAGGGTTAGTAGAAGATAATTTTGATCATATAATAGGATTTGACAAAATAATTATGCAATGCTGTGTGCAATAATGACATCAATTTCCCTTTTAAGATTGTTTTCTCTAATGTAGCAAGATACTTTGCATGGCAGTGTAAATAAGCAAAATATGCAATATTGGAGGACTAATAATCTTCTCTGGGTAAGAGAACAGCACTTTTAGTAATTGGAAAAAAATTACTGGAATTGGAAAAAAAGCTGGAATGGTGGGTTCAAACAGTACCTTTCATGATGGAAGAAACTTTGAACAGTCCATGTTATTAAGATCTGCTCCAAAACAGAATCATGCCCGAGATTATACAACTTTATCAAAATAGTATACACAAATGCAGTTCAATGACTTATGATGTTAGTTTGATGGAGTCCCCCTTCATTATTCCTTAGAAGTGCGAAATTACTTGCATCAGGTTTTTCCCAACAGATGGACTGGACGAAAAGGCACCACTGAATGGCCCTCTAGGTCCCCTTTGAATTATTTCCTGTGGGTTTCCTTTTAAAATGAAAGTTTATGAAAATAAACCTACTAATCTGAATGATCTGAACGAAAAAATATGATTAGCAATTCAGCAAATTAGTGACAAATATATAACTGTTCTACTACAGCTTATAGTTTTTGTTTATTCTTAGTGTTTTGTATTATACATGAAATGAAATAAAATAAAATTATCATATTGTCTTTTTTTAAAATTATTTTTGATACACTCTTTTCAAATATATATGTATTTAGTTACATCATCAGATAGAAAATTTGTTCCTAAAGAGTTGTCACATAAATAATATTCTTGTGAACAAGACTTTTTAGGAGTAACTTATGGTGGAAAACATTGATATGCTTACATTTAAAATGAGAGGCAAAATCTGCTGTATATTGTTTTAGAAAATCCTGTATATAGAACCTGAGTTTTGGGATGTAGATAGCCCCAACGAAGAGCTTTCTATTGATTTGTTTATCACCTTCCTACGCCAACTAGAAGGTAAGATATGTCAATGTCCAATGTATGCAGGACTTTTGCCCAATTCTGTATATCCTTGTAGTTAAACATTATTAATAAGAAAAATAACAAACACTACATGGTGCAAAAACATTAGTCAAACACTCTCATTTTCCTATCCCCAAAACTATTAGTTACAAAAATATCATATTGGTAGTTTTCGAACAAAAAATAAAAATGAATCATGGATACAGTCTTTGAAAAAATATTTTGAGACTTTTCTCTTCTTTTAGTTGTTTTGTCAATATTAAAATGGAATTTTGAGTTCTTAATTAATTCAGATCCTTACCAAGGGCACTCAATATTTCATTTAGATTTTCAATCTCATTACTTAAAACAAATTTTTTATTATTTATAGATTCTGTACCATACTGGCCATAATATTTCTTATTATAAAAAAGTGCATTGAAATGTCTAAAATGGTCATTGCATATATAAATGTTTTCATTCAAAGTTGGTACTTCGGAAAATTTTTAATATATACATATGTAACATTTCACATTTTTGGTTTTCTAAGTAGTGTTAATACTTGATTCAATATATGATATAAGCTAGATATGATGTCGGGAAGCTTGCGTCATCTCTCGTATTGCAATTGTATATTCAAAGCCTTGTATGGACGAACAGACACTGTTCGCGGGTAAACGATTTGTATTAATGAAAACCGTTTAATACTGTATTATTAATAATATAAAACCATAAATTAAATAAATGAACATTGTACATTTTTATAGTTTTAGGTTAAATTAAGAAAAAATAATTTCCCAAAATTAAAACATGAGTTTCAGTGCGGTGTGTTAGTGCGCCGATATAATCGTCAAGTTATCCCTAATTGGCCCAAAATATTGATCAATCACAGCTTTAGCAGCTAATCTGGTACAGTGTACTTTTTGTAGAGGAATTCGCTCATCTTCCTTTAGCAAGAGTGGTCATGTTGAGTCCTTCGTCAACACAAGAACTTCTCATTACCAGAATTATACTAATCTTCAAAAGTAACGGTTCAGATGAGCTATTCAGACTAAAATAGTATTGACTTGAATTTAATTAAATTCAGTGATTGAGTCCTGGACTATGTTAGATGCCTATGTTAAAACTTTTATAACCTAAGTATATTAAAAAACATAAAATTTGTAAAAATAAAGTAATAACTCAAAGAATATCAGATAGATATTTCAATTTCATTATAAACAACATTCAATTGAGAAAATATCATATCTATGTCATTAGACAGTTTTGTGTGCTCCCTGCAGTTGGCAATGAAATCGATTGTGTAGAATTAGGATTAATAAACATTGACTATTTGATTAAATTAAGGACCCATTATTTAAATTTTGAAAACAATTGAAAAGACTTTTGAATATTTTATTTTTAAAATGTATGCTTCATATGTCATAATTCTATATGTTTTTTAGAAAGTACTTCCATAATTAGGAAATATTAATTCTTATATCTATATATGGTATGTATGTATGTTTTCAGGTAAAAATATTTAAAAGAATATTAAATTAGAGCATTTCCAAATATATCTGTAACTATTTGTGACTAAAAGTATGCTTTCCTAGAAACCACGATCCCAAAAAAGATTAATTAAGTGTCTATGCTTAAAATCATAGAAGGGCGCCCAATAAAATTATTTAATACTATAAACATAAATTCAGTACATTTAAAATCAATAAATTAAAATTCTTTTTAATCCACAATTAGCAAAATTGTTACACCATAGTCTTGACTAGAACGAGTAAGTGTGCATAGGTGTAACCAGGAGTATTTATTAATACATTTTACGTATGATTGTGATGTGTTTTATGTAATTCAATAACTTCATGAGCCCCATAGTGTTAAAACTGTGTACCCTGTTTTGATAATTGTTGAAGTGAAATAATGGCTGTCACAGGAAAATAAGCAACAAAAAAGGACTATGAACAGAATATCGAGGTAATTTAATATTTAAACCCGTTTAATAAGGCAAACAAATTTTAGTAAGTAGTTTGTTTATCCATTATAATGAAAAATAATATTCAAACCAATTCACCCATATGATAAATATATAAACCTAAAATAATTCATGTTGGCTGTCTATAGGCCTATTGAATAAACAGCAAGCTTTCATCAGAGTTGAAAGGGTCTTACCATTAGTTTTGTTTAATCTGTTTAATCTACCTTGCAATGGATTGCAATATCTTAATCTACATCCAATGAATTGTTAATATAAAATGTTATTATTAAAATTAAAGCCTTGTTGCAGAAAACTTACAAATTTGTGTTTACAAATATGATAAAAAAAACACAAAATTGCAGCTTTTAATAAAAAATGAAAACTACTTTAAAACACAGTTACTTGAAGAGCTCGAGATCACACACTCCAATCCCCCTTCAATGCTTGTCCCTTTCAATATACTCAACATTCACATTTACACACAGATGCAGTTTTGTTTTCCACTGGTTGAAAGCATAGAAAAGATTAGTTTCTATCAGCTGTTTTAACACGTATGTTGTCGTTTTCTTTATTACAATAACCGAATCAAAACATTTTCCTTAAGAACGGATTTTACTTAAGAGAAACATCACATGGTGACAAAACAGAGGTCCCGCATTATTCTAATTAAGACGGAAATCATTTCTCATGGTTCTGATAGTTTTTTCTGACTCTCTCTTTCAGCTTTGTCAAAACTTCCCTATAATAATGTTGGATCATTTCTAGAACCCACTATTATAAAATTAAGTCATAGATATAAAAAAAAAACGCAATAATAAGCATGGCTTTGAATTTGAACTTGTTTTGACAAACTTATTTCGTTCTTGGTGATGACAATGTTTTCCAGTCCATCAACTGCTATTTTGTCCAGGATCATTCCTGGAAGATCCAGGTTTTATCACAAGTGATGATTTTTTGAAAAAGCTTGAGGTTAGTATAATGTTCCTACAGCATGTAAATGCAAATTTCTTTGCAGAGTTATTTTCGCTCTATGAGAATCCTAATTCTCCATGCAGTCTTTGTCAATGTTCACAAAATCATGGCTTCATTTTGGTTCGGGCACTGAATCAGTGGTCTTTTCAAACAATATGGCTAATTTTCTCTACATTCTCTTCAGTCCTTAAAATGGAAGGTTTTTCAGAACATTCAAATTGTTTTCACCAAATTGCTGAAGCCCTTCACCAAATCTATTATACCACTTAAACCTCTTAAGACAAACCTCAAACCTCATGTATACAAGGCTTCAATAAGTATTTGAAAACATTCTGTTGTGTTTTGTTGAATTTTACTAACAATTTCAAATTGACACGTTATTTAACATTTAAACTTATCAATATTCTAACAGGAAACAGAAAAGAAAACTACATTAAATGATGACCCACAATTAAACTGAATGGCCTATAGTATTTATGTTTGTCATACAAGTTCAGACATGTCGAAGAAGGTCTCTGCTAAGGAGCTAACAATAAGTTCTGACTGCTCTCTATAAGAGATAAAAAGATAGTCTCATTATTTAATATGCACACCTCGTAATACATTAAGGAATTATTTTTAGTTGGCATGTTATACAAAAGATATTATTGCCAACATAAGAAGATGAGAAATGAAATAAACGAAGAATTATTCCCATACCTACAGCTTTGCATAGGATAAAATTTAACTTTTTCTCTAAATAAAACAAAATATTTAATTTAATTTAAATTACATACCTTGAAGATACTAGTTGTGCTAATAAGAGATCTGTTAGATTTAATGCAAGCTGTAGTAACACATATAGATCTGAAAAAATAAATAAAAATAGTAAATAATCAAAAGTACCACTAAAAGATCAAATGTTCAAGAATATCTAATTTCAGTTACTGCACAAAAAAAACCTGCACACTCAGTTTGAGCAATTATGTAAACATATTCTAAAACCAATAATAATTTTATAACATCTGATCACTGTTATAATAATCGCTTAGTAATGCTTTAAGAAGTAATAGCATTTCCCTCTCTATATATTTTGTAATATTTTAAAAATATTTTGAAACATATATAATGGTTTCTATCCACAACATAAAAACATCATATATTTTTCCTAATCTCTCATTATTGTGTGACTTTACAATTTTGAAATACAAATAATGGTTAGAATACATATATTGTTACTAAGATTTTATGTGCTTCTTATATATATATATATATATATATATATATATATATATATATATAATTTTACTTTGCTCTTTCAAAGTAATTTTTATTTTCCTCTTTTTTAATCCACTAACAACAGAGAGCATCCACAAATAAACGTTGTAACAGTCATACAACTACAGACTTTCACAGTAAAAATAGAGCTTCATGTTTTGTTTTATGGGCAACATCTATGTGCTTGTTTGCCAATGTTGGTCTTTGACCTCAACTGGAATCTGTTGAAATTTACATAAATTAGGCTATTTTAAATTTTGTCCTACATCTCGGAAACAGTTAGTCATAAACAGTTTAACCACATTTAATAGGTTCATCTTCCCAAAATCTATGAAATGACAAAATAGTGCAATTAAATAAAGGAATAGTGGATATTTAAGAACTTGTCAATAAATTAGACTAGTTCAGACTATTTAACAATACGAATTGGACAATTAATTGTGGAGCAAGGTTTAGTTATGTTATAATAAAAGTTCTGCGGTATTCATCTGGATTGACAGTTATGTCAAAAAATATTGGCCCTATGATACAATTACCAAAAATATTACATCACATAAATGTTCTCATTGTGAAGCGATTTCTTATGCAGCTGGTGAGAGTTTTCTGCAGACCACACCTGATGTTTCGCAAATTGACATGCTTAGAAATATGAAACCCTGCTTCATCAGTTATAAAATACAGTGTCAGCTCTAACTAACTATCTGTGGTTTTATTGAGAAGCAAACTCAGCAATTAAAATGTTTCAGTTATTGTACAGATTTATATGATATGGTCTCAAATTTAAAAATGAAGTATCTTGCAGTATAATGTGTACTTTACTAGTGATAATGATCATACTCATTTTTTCAGACTTGCAAAAATTCTGAGTTGAATATTAAGTACAGCCTTAGGAGTCCTAACAGAAGGTGGTTTATTCCATTTTTCATTTGTTACAAATCCTGTAGTCCCTAATTTTTTAGCCAAATTTTGAATCCTACTCTTTGCTGGAGTACTTGCATTCAGGAAATATTTCCAGTGTTTTTTTTGTGGGATCCTGAGCAAATATAAAACTTGACTATTGCAATCTTTTCTTGCAGGTGATAAGACATTTTGAGATAACACAACAATGATATTAAAAAGACAGTAACATACTGAAGCATTAACAATGTTCAATAACAAAAGAACAGCAATAGAATGAAATGTTAAAAGGAACAATTCTGATAGTAAACATTCAAACAATGGTTTTGGTGTCAACCAAAAGCTTTGTTCACACAATTCAGTTTTTCTTTTACCCTATACGGTTTTCCCGTCAGCACAAAAGAGCTTTGTAGCCATTCCAGTGTAGTTCACTTTGCAGGATGGATGTAAATACCTTTCTTGTAATGTACTGATACCGCTGTTGTCGAAGCAAAATTTTAAAAATTAATAGAACGTATTGGGTACATCCAATTGTGAGGGACAGATATTGTCTGGGATCTTTTCAAATGCTTATGATTCAATTAATTAAAACGAGATGAATCAAATTTTTCAATGTAATGGGCAGTACATTGGCTAGACAAAAAGAATATGTATAAGAATTAATGAACACTAATTGTACAGACAAGTAGGCCTAAAATATCAATTGTGAATACAAAACTTCAATTCATAAAATAGTTTATTTGAAAAATATTGAGATGACACTTAACCCTAGAACTAGCTCTGTAAACGTTTTCCTTTTTATTTATTTATTTTTTTTTTTTAATCATATAAAATACCAATAATATACACAACAACATGTTAATTTTTCTCAGAAAGGTGCATAGAATTTATCTGTGTAATGAAAAAATGATATATGTAAAAGTTTTGGAGTAAGTATGTTAGGAATCAAAAAATTAATTGAAAATTCCAAAGAAAAGACTATATAAACCATTCAATAATTTTTTTTTTTTTTTTAGGAAATATAGTTTTGTAATGTAATTATGAATAAATGTTGATAAAAACAACAATCATTTTATAAAATTTGCATATGAAAAACATTTTTTACGAAATTTGCTAAAAAGTTGGGCCTATTTTGAAAAAATCAAACAGTAATATTATGGAACTATCATTTACTCACATTCTATGCATCTTTTCTCACAAAGATGCATAGAATTTACCTGTGTGATGAAAAAAATTTTTTATTATAAAAAATGTGGAGTATGTCAGGAATCAAAAATTCTTACAAGTGCAGCCAAAATGCCATATTAAAGCTTATATTTACCATACAACAATATTTTTAAAATTATTTTAAGATATAGAAAAGTATTTATGTATAAATATTGATAATAACAAAAATCAATTTATTAAATTTTCATTAGACAAAATTAATTTTTACATTAAAAAAGTGGAAATTTGCTCAAAAGTTAGCCCTAATTTGAACTAACCTAAGACCTTTGTACTAAATAGGCTTGAAACAATATAACTGAAAAACTTAAAACATGTTTTTGTGTCAATTACCGACACTGCACATCAAAACTTTTAGTGTCGAAAAGCAGTTTGAGGGTTAAATAAAGATAGACAGTTATTAAATTTAATTTTAACACATGTTATTGTTAAAAAGTAAAACAGTTAAAATGACTTTAAATTAATACACAACTTAATGACTTGATTCTTTTCCAGTAACTGTCTCTTTTATTTTCATACTTGGAAAAACAAATTTATCTTCCTGAATTTCTCAAAATTGTAGTATTCGCTACAGAAATTATAGAGAATGTTTCTACCAATTTCCTAAATGTTTGGGTTCTACTAATATATTAATCACTGAAATTTACGTAACATTTTGAATAATACTTACTATAAATACGTTCATGCAGGGCTTCATTGGAAGTCCTTCGAGATAAACTGTCATTCTCAAAGAACTGTGTCAAACTGTCAACCATGAGTAATAATACTTGCCTGCAATCATTAGAATCGTTTAATGTAAATTAATATTACTATAACTTATACTTCTTATTTAATACTTTCATATTTTTTAAAGAAAGTTCAATACAAAGATTAAGTTAGTCATTCAACATCAGTCAAACAATTTATTATAAAAAATTGAACATTTTTTATTAAAAGAGTAGTACACACATGCATTTTTTATATGTTCTTATGTTCATTATGTACCAAATTTCCCACAATTTTCTTGATAATGTTTAGTCTGATAATATTTTAAATTAGTTCCAATATTATATATTTATGAATGTGCCATAATTCACACTCAATAACATTTTCTCAAATTGTACAATTTTTGTGGGGGGGGGGGTGATCATAAGTTTATTAGTAAGTCTATATTTATTTTTAATTGACCTGAATAGATAAATCATGTAATTTTTCTAACTTTTCCAATAAATTCATGGCATTTACTGAATTTAATTTTGTTAGACGCCAGTCCGTGAGTAAGCACAGACACTTTTAATTTCTTATGAAATTCGGGATCGTGGTTCCTAGGAAAATGTACTTTACATTACAAACATACCATAGCTTTTGGTAATAGTCAAATTAATAAAGATTTTCGTATTTCTGGAACTTTCCTGTAAATACATACATATACATTCATTTATACTTATAACCTAACATAATCAAGAATTTAGAATATTTTATGATGGAGATGCTCCTAAAAGAAAAACAAACATGCAACACTACTTAGATTAGAACATTACATAAATTCCTAAATCCATAATTGTAAAAGTCTTTAATTGTCTATTTCAATAATCTTCTTATAATTAAAGGGGAAATCACAAAGTTTATTACAAGAAATGTAATACTTCAATTGTCTATTGGGCGAAAACACATAAAGTTTATATAAATGTTTACAAGGAAAATATCTGACATTTCCAAATGAAACGTTTCAAATATGGCATTCTTTAATCTAACTGTCCTTTAGATTTTTGTTAATCTATGCAACAAATATTCAAAGTTCTCCTATTTAAATATATTTTAATAGTTTATTATAAACATTCAGGTTATTTTTATATATAAGTGTCTATACCACTGACGCTCAACTCAGCTTCTACATAAGAACAACTTTAAAAACTGTTTTTAGATGAAATAGCTCATTTGGTCCATCACTCTTCTAGATTCTGAAGAACTGTTTTGGTTAAATGAAAAGAAATTAGAGAATTGGTTAAATGAGCGAGAGAATCGAAAACAGGACTACTTTTGGTGGACAAAGATGAGCGAATGAGCTCCCATAAAGCACAGTGTTCCCGTTTAGATCAGGATATAATGCTATTGGTAGGATTTACGGGCCAATTAGAAATAATCTGTCAAAAAGTTCGATGCACAAAACACACTGCACTGAATTTAATATGTATGATTTAGACTTATTTGTTTGTATTATTAATTAATATTTTATAATCTAAAATTTTACAACTTACTTACAATTATACATTAATATTCAATTACTTCATTCATATGCTACATTTATTCCCGGTTTTGCAACATTAACCAAATTTGGAAAATTGTCTTCATGTAAGATTGCAATACTAGTGACATAAGGAACTAGTATTACACCTCATACATTGAACCAAGTATCCCAAAATGTAACCCAAAAATGTGGAATGTTAAAATTACTAATC
The DNA here is from genome assembly GCA_963513935.1 of Aphrophora alni. Taxonomy (NCBI): domain Eukaryota; kingdom Metazoa; phylum Arthropoda; class Insecta; order Hemiptera; family Aphrophoridae; genus Aphrophora; species Aphrophora alni. Next base: position 70,905,258 of record OY740771.1, on the reverse strand, counting down.
ACACAATCATAATTGTTTATTTCTAATAAAATATAAATACATTAAAAATTGCCAGAGAAACTGAATAGCCACAATTTCATATTTGTATTTGCAAAGTGTCTATCTCTTCTTAACCATCCACCACACTTCCTTTTTTTGTTTGAAATCCCCCTCTTTTGTTTGTTGAGTCTCTTAATAGTTTAAATTTCTATTATTTAATAATAATATTACAATATTATCTACAATAGATATTTCTATAAAATATCTTGAGTATTAAAAATTCTCTTATTGATAAATTACTTGAAGACGCAGGAACTCAAGATTCTGAGGCGGGAAAATGTTTACAAATGGTCGTGTGTTCCATTTCATATCCGACACATCATATCATAATCGCCACTAGGGCAATAAATGTTTTGATTCTTTACATGTGGTATAATTACATTTTCAATGTAAATTATGGTTTTTGAGCTGCAATCTCCCAATTTTGTTATCAAAAGTTCTTTTTTAATGCTCCTAGTCTATGAGCAAATTTAAAGATGTATTAATGTCAAAAAGATCCACTAATAAACAGATTGGTGGATAAAACTGATGCCACCATCTTTCCTTATATAGATGGTATTGTACTGAAAATTACTCAAAACATAAAATAACACTTAAACAAATTGAATTATTGATTATCAAGTTTCCTGACCATTAATGAATAAACAAATCAAAAGAAAATAAATCATTACAATACCTAGCTCGTAGTCTTGTCGATTCTCTCGTCCAATCAGTCTCTCCTGTTGGTTCAGCATTTCCGCTTGGCCTTCAACAGATTAAAATTTTCAATTTAATCTAAATATAAAATTATGGTTTAAAGCTAACATTAGTTTGAGATGATTAGTAGTGTAAAAATCAATACCAAAAATTAAATATCTACTATTTAATAACTTCACATAATATATTAGATATGCATTATAAATGGTATACATTTTCACAAATAAATTCTACCATACATGCCTGATAGACAAAAAAATATTTGCAACATACTTTACAAATTTAAAACAACACGTCTTCCTGGTATAAGTGGATATTATATAATAGTTTTATTTTGTAACCTTAAAACTTGTGACAATGTGAAAAATCAGAGTTTGTTGTAGATTTAAAAGACGCGGTTGATTAATAGCAGATAGGCTGTTCAAATGATATTTTGTATTTAGTAAATTCATTTATAAGAGAAAAATAGATTTTCAAAGCAACAGAATAAATAATCATGTTAATGTTAATATAATTTGTTTTTTAATTAATAGTGTATGTAAATTTTTGTGTTTTACGGGGAGTGTGTAAGATTTGAGAACAGTGGCCGGAAGGAACGCTTTCAAAAGTAAGATATGCCTCATGGCAACAGATCAGTCTGAGTCCAGCGTTAGAGGTAGTAAGATGTGTTTTTAAAAAAGTCTCAGTCCAGCGCTAGTGGGTGAAAGACGTGTTCTGTAGTCAGAGAAACTTTTTTAAAATGTAGTTTAAATGTTAAAAAACAGTTTTAGTTGGGAGGTTACTATGATAGACGTTGAATAGTGATCTGTAGTTTTCCTTAAATAAACATTTAACAAAAGAGACAGGAAGCCGCGTTAAGTTCAGTAGAGTTATGCAATATCTAGCACGTGTCTATTGAAATTTGGACAATGAACGATTATATGCATTTGTTAATAAAAATGAACTTCTGAGATTACGACTACGACATCTTTAGAGAAAATAGCCACATTTCAACAGTGATCATCTACTACAAATACGTGAACAGCTATGATGTTACTTAATGGACAATGAACTCCGCAAATGTGAATCACAGGTTCTATTGTTTCATATAAACTCTTATTAATAAATTATATGTATTTTCTTTGAATTGTTTAAGTAATAGAGATGAACTTCATTCATTTTTAAAAAATCTATGTGAGTCTGAGTATCATGTAAATAAAGAACAAAATTAATTTTTATTTTATATATTTCTTGTATCGATTAAAAAGAATAAGTAAAACACTTATATCTAAATTCTTAAATTCAATTAATGGATTAAATACTTGCAAGTTAGATTTCTCAATAATATTATTTCAAAGTAAAATTAAAATTTTTAAAGTTAAATATATGATCGATCTTTTGTAGAATTGATAAAATTTATAAAGTAACAAGACTTTACGAAGCATTTATGTTTATTATAAATTGTGTATAATCAATGTATGTTAAAAATTTGTTTTTGATTTATGTTAAAACTAATTGCTAAAATGTTTAATAAACCTTTATGTTAAAATTTCAGCTACAAGTGTTTTCATTACTTACCAAAATTCACTGTGGAGTACACTTTTAAAAGAGCTTACGACCCCTGAGATTATAAATTCAGAAAATTAATTTTTTATATGTTAAATATGACTATAAAGTCTGGCGCCCATAATTATAAAATAATAAGCACGTAAATTCACTTTTCTTTTAATAAAATAAAAAGGTAAGAACTCTCCAAGTTCAACATAATTTTCGTTTAGAAACTTACACTTATAAGAAATTATTACAAACTGGAATTTTAATACATTGAGTACTAGTAAAAGTTGACCCACTTCAGTTCCCCTTCCCCTACTATTTTCTTGAAAAATGCATAAATTTAGTTATACACATACTATGGTTGTGCGAGAATGATTTTTGATTTCAAAACGAGAACAGGTTTAGGGACGAGAGCATAAATGGGAGTTGCATTGTCAAGACTTGAACGAGAATGAGACTAAGAATTTTCATTTACCTATTAATGTATTTAAGAAAAATTATAAATACCTTAGTTATTACTAGTAAAATGATTGTAAACATTTACATAACGAGTAGTAATTGTAGTTATTAAGGTTAGTGTGTATTGTACCTCTGAAAATGAGAGCAGTGAAATTTAAGGTAGAATAAACATAACTATACAGTCTTTGTGTTGTTAGTGTTTTATTGATTTTGGGGATATTCTATCATTAGACCTAGTTAACTCTCAATAATTTGAACCTCATTAACTTAAAATTCCACGATAACACTAATATTTTTCCATTCTCTTTAGAAAACAATAATAAATAGAAAAAAAGGAAGATAATTTGAAACAATTTTTGGGCAAAATTTTACCTCTTTAAAGATGAAGGATAAAGCCATACATCTATATCTTGAAGTTAGGAGTTTCATTTGAATTCTTTAAATAAAATACCTCTAAAATCGAAAGTTCCCTCTATAAATCAAAGTTTTGTCATTGGAATCCGTTAAAGTTGAAGGGTTTGTCCATGTCGATAAGTTATGCATCTCGTGAGTTACAATCGTCCAACAATTGGGGTGTGTTATTCATTATGATCGTATACATTTCTTGTTTAGTGAATCCCCCACGTTTTCAGTATTGCACTGTATAAATATTTATGGTTGGTTTGCTTTTGCATTTTATGTTAATCAAAGTCAATTTAATGTTTATATTATGTTTACTGAAATGAACAGTACGTAAACTGAGTCGACGAAAAGTTAAATTATTAACTATTGGTGAAAAATTTTAAGTTATTCAAGCCATGAGAAAAGGAAAACTAAAGAAAAAAGACATTGCACCTTATTCTATGCAATACACTATCTACAATTTTTAAAATTGAGCCGGAACTTCAGAAACAGAAGGGAATATTTTAGTAAAGCGAAAAAGGAAGGCAAAATTACTTGAAGAATGTATAATTAAGTGGTGTCAACAAGGCATGGATAAAAACATATGTTTAAGGGGCCATTATTCAGGGAAAAGAGCCTCTGGCTTTACAAATAAGAGGTTCTGAGTTCAATCCCAGTCGGGACTCAAACTTTATGGAGTTGACCCAGCTTTGTGAGAAAAATTGAAAAGTAACGATTAGTAGCAAACTCTGATTGAAAAGGCTAAAACAACAACAATAGGAATTTCGATGTGCTAACCACACATTACCCAACTAAAAAGTCCTTTATCATGCTCATCACGGGCTGTTGCACCATGAAGTTTAGTTTAGTTATTCAGAGATAAGGCAGATTTTTTTTTTTTTAATATTGAGCAATGTGAACTTAAAGCTAGTAATGGTTGGCTTGAAAATTTTAAAAAGGGACAATATTACGTTCAAGAAAATTTGTGAGGAGAGTGCAAGTATAAATAATAGTGTCTGTGAGAAATGGAAGGCTGAATTGGGATAGATTATAAAAAGTTAGAAGCCAAAAATCATGTTTAATGTTGACGAGATAGCAATGTTTTTCAAGTGTCTGCATGATAAACATATGAGTTTAAAAGGGACAAGTGTCATGGTGGTAGACACAGTAAAAAAGATTTATGATTATGTTAGCTACAAACAGGGCAGCCATGGAAAAATTAAAGCCTCTTCTTCAATTCAGCATAAAGAATACTCTTTCAGTAATCTCAGCATTGCTTTGGATTAAATAGTTCATAAAAGATCGGAAGAGACGTTCTAAGCTTTACAAAAGCAACATATCCTGTCTCTTTTGTTTTAAAATTAAGACTAGTAAATGTAAAGCTATCAGTAGTTCCCTTTTTCATTTTGTCCACCAATCATTCAAAGCCTCTTTTTATACATTCAATTTTCATACCACTGTTGGGCTTTGGAATAAATTTAAAATGTAGTTTAGTTCTAAGAGTATGATTTTTCTCCCCTCTGTATTTTGGTAAGAAAAAATGTATGTTGGCTTCATCGCTACCTTAGCACTTTACGTGACAATTGTTCCCACAGAAATGAATATTCCAGAGTCTGTTAATAATATACAGTAGTGGGAAGTGTGAAGTCATTTTGGGTCAAGAATTGTGTTATACTGTAAATATGACATCTGTAGATGAAAAACAAAATGGTTGTCGGCAATATCACTGTTTATACTAGCAAAACAAGATGGCTAAAAGATGGCGTAGCAGTTATGTGTGGTTAACATACTCCCATAAGAGCCCATGTTACGACCAAATCCCTAGTAAGTGTACCATACAGATTCACACATACAAACGCACAAGCAAATACAAAATATGGTAATTGATATGAAAAACGGTTGAGTGAAACAGTATTTTGGTTGGAAATTTGGTTACAGAAACAGTATTTTGGTTGGAAATTCGGTTGTAGAAAAAATATTGTTTCTTCTTCTACTGAAAGAGTAGCGATAATTTCAAGGTTACATGTACTACAGTGTCTACAAGAAATAAATAGTGCTGCAAAAACATAAACCATCATTTATATAATGGGTGTAAGGGAGGACGTGCCATTGTAGCGGAGCTCCACAAACCCATGCAAAGAAATTTCAAAACACAATATGTGACACTGAAAGGACTAAATGACTTTTATCAAGCTGATTTAGTAGAAATGATTCTGCATACTAAGGGAAATCAAGGCTATAAAAAATGTATATTGACTATGATAAATTGTTTGACAAAACTAACAATTGTGATGCCGCTAAAATAAAGTCAGTGCTGGACGTATGTATAGCGTTAGAACATATACTGAAAAAACACCGGATGAAACATTTCCAGATCGATCAAGAGAAGGAGTTTTTCAATATGCATGTGAACAAATTAATGGAAAAATACAATATAAATCATTACGCTACATATTCTGACAAGAAAGCGTCGGTGGGGGAAAGACTGAACTGTACTTTGAAAAATCTAATGTGGTGTGAGTTTTCGGTACGCGGTAGTTACAGGTAGCTGGATCTACTAAAAAGTGTAGTAAAGTCGTAATAATGTGCAAAGCACCAACGGCATGGAACCTGTTCAAGTGTTGAAAAAGCACAAAAAAAGTTACTGGAAAAAAATAGCTTGTAAAACTACGTTAAAAAAAATCTGTACCACAATTTAAAATTAGGATCCAAAGTTAAAACTTCCAAATATAAAAAGACATTTGCCTAAGGATATCTACCAAACTGGACAAACTATGTGTATATGATATACGCAATGGTTTCGACAAATCCTGTGATATACGTTCTACAAGACTCAAAAGGTGACATTATGAAACACGGATTCTATAGCAAAGAATTAAATAAGTCAAACATCAGTAACATATCTCGTAAAAATTTAGCGCAAAAAGGGTAAGAAGGTACTGGTACAGTGACTAGGGTTTGACAAGGGTTCTATTTAATACAAACACATTGTAAGTTTTTCCCAATATTAAGACAAACATTGAGCGTAATGCACATCAAAAACTCATTGGATAAGCTATGTGTATCAAACTTTGACGTTGTTGCAGGAACTGGATCAACAATGTGATGCCACAGCTTTTTATTGCCAAACAACAGTTCGATCTATAGAGTGCAGCCCATCAAACAGAGGAAAGACTAATTTGCTCTTCAATCCACACGGGCTGAAATTTGCCAACGTCTAAGTATTTTCCAATCCTTCAATCAGCCAAAGTACAAGTTTTTGGAAAGTATACTGGGAAAAACGAAATTGTCATCCATCCTAGTGAAGCAGATGTAAATTTGATAATAATTTTTGACAGTATAGCTTGGGATAAACACGGCAATATACATAATTTTTTACGATGGGACTCTCAATAATATAGATTTGTTCTATTTAGGACACACTAAGAGTAGATTTTTTATACAATTGATTCGAGACAATGCTAATCTCTTGGTGCTTTTCACGCAGGATGTTCTCAATTTATGGCACATTTATAATAAAATTATCATGTGAACACTGATATGGTGTTTAGTGATTTTGTGTATTCTATGGGGAGCAACAAGGACAATAAATCTGATACTCATAAGTCCATTAAATGCAACACAAAATATCCGACAAACATGGAAGAGATGGCTAAAAAATAATATGTAATATATAATAATAACCATAAAGGAGGACTCCAGCAGTTTGGATGCAATCAACTTTCATCAATTTTCAGAATTTAAGTCATGGATTTCAGACCAAGCACTACTCAATGGTAAAAGAAACTACTGCTTTGATGCTGCTGCAAAACATATTTTAATATTGTTGATAGTTTTTCGGATAGAAATGCTGTCACACGAGGACAATTAGTGGAATCTATTAGAGTAATTGAAACAAATTAGAGGACAAAATTCGACAGGAATTGATTGATTTTGGATATATGATTAAAAATCAATACAGTTGTCGATATTTCTAAACAAATATAAATATTTTGTTTTACATTTTTTTTTCAAGTATTTCAAACGTTTTCCAGTATAAATGTGAATAACAATTACTGGTAAAAAAAAATCAAACTCTAAAATTTTCAAAATAAAAATAATGTTTTCCCGTAAAAATGGAAATCGACATAAGTTAGGTTAGGTTTGTAACCTCGACAACCTAAGCCTAACTAGTAACTATCTAAAGCTAGACCTATGACAAAATCACTAGATTTCAATAAAACAATAAACCTTACAAAGAATAACACACATATACACTTGTATAATCAAATAAAACACTCCATATAAGAAAATTTGCTTTTAGGCCTAGGTTATAACTTACCTCTAGGTTAGCCCAAATATAAACCATTCAAAAACTAGAACTTCATTCAAAAAAATTAACTTTAAAAATACACAATTTATATACAATTTTTATACACAAACCTTCAGAATAACAGAAATATATAATGCCAAAACAAAGCGCCACACCTTTCCATGTAAATTTATGTCACAAACTTGGCTATATTCCAAGTTAAAAACAAGATCCTGAAAGTAACTGTAGGATATATCAAGTAATACCAACTTGTAGAATGAAATGTTCTCTACAACATACTGTAAAGATCGGTTACAAAATATCAATTGAATAATCGATTATCTTATTTAGTAAAATGCACCGAATGCCAAGTGAAATTCGTTCCGTTTGGTACTTCTTTGGTTAGACAGAAATATCTCGCGATCTATGACACATAGAACAATTTGTAAACCATGGATAGAAAGAGAAAGATGTGATCAACAGAACAGTGTTTTGGTCGACCTGTTTGGCAGAAAAATAGATTTGTGAACATATGAGAAAAAATGGCATCGTTTTTACTTACAACGGCAAAGTTGAAATCTTTGACGTTACGTATCAAAAATATGCGAACTTCAGCAATTTTTGGAATATTATTTATTTGTAGTATTGTTTTTGCATGATATGCATCTACGGAACATTAGCTTTCCAACAGTACTTTATTTATTGCGATAGGACGATTCTAAGTGGGCGAAATTTGGAATTGCAAAATACGTGTTTTAGAGTCGGTGAACTAAACCATGCGTCAACACTCGACCCGAAATTGGGTCGAGTAGCAACTATAGGGTTAACAAATATTAATTTGGAAAAATTCAGCATGAAACTGAGGATATTTCAGAACCGTTAATATAAAGGATAGCCTTCCTCCAACTCAATTGAAAAACAAATACAACAAATATAACCTTGATAGTATCACGTAGGTTTTCACTGAAAACAAACAATAACACTTTAAAGGTAGAAATATTGACTTCCAAAATTATACATTTGTGAAATGTTCCATCGAAACAGTACTCGGTTTCAATAATGGGGAGTTATTAGTCAAATTTTAGTAAAATTTATCAACAATGCTGCAACATTCCTATCCGAACATATTAGATACAAGTTTGGGGGTAAAGAAGTTGAATTTCCAATATCATTAAAAAATCTTTAACCGTTGCGAGAAAGTAAAAATAATAAATTCGGTAATGCAGGATGGTTCGGATACAGTGTAACTACTACCGTTTTAAACTTTTTCCTCTGTGTTGTGTTGAAGTTGTTGATTTTTCGAAAACTACAAGCGGATTGTAGTGAATGTAATTCAGGAACTTGTGCATTGGGAATTTTCTCCAATTTCAATGCTATATACAGTAAAGGCGCTACAAGTCCTGTGAAGCAGGCATTATCTGCACCCTCGGATCTTTCAGTTGGCGGTTTGGTCCGGGGATGCAGATGGTGGCAGCAAGAGCGGACTCATGCGCCTCCCCGCGGTACAGGATGGGCAACGTTTTCGATGTGGCCTGATGCTTTGCCGGATGGCGGCACCGAAGGCGGCTAAAGCATGAGACGTCTTACCCTCTCCCTTCCCCCTCCTGCCTCTTCTTTTCACCACCCTAACCAAAATGTGGTCGCCAACCATTCTTTGACCTCTCTATAATCTGTTCTATCTCTCTTCTGTCTTCTGTCCCAAGAAGCTTGAGGCTCTTGTGGACGTTCATTTATTCTTACTTCCCACTATCCCCACAATCTGTGGACCCAATCCAAGGTGGAACAGCATATGCCGAAGGATGCGTGTCTAAGGGGGAGCTTAGACTCCAGTATGCGGACTCCGGATACCAGGCGACCTCCGGTTTCAATTAAGCCTTACCACATATGCGGGCTCTGTGTGGTGGACCTTTTATAACCCTGCATTACTACGGCAGGGTACCAGCCACCAGCTGGAAGCTCAGCCGCAAACCCAGGATCAGTAGCGGCCCCAGAGCACGCGGGACTGATCCAAAATCAAGAAAAACCAACACCTCCTGACTCCTGACGGGGGCCCGCCAATGAGCAGGGCTCGAAGTCTGGGGATATGGAGGTGGAAAAGGGGGAGGAAAATCTTGGCCCAGAGCTAGAAGAAGTACTCCTCCCTGTTAACCTTGGTACCCAGAGCAACACGGATGGGCTGACGGACGCTACTCAGCAGTTAGTCAAGCTTAGAGTGACGCAAAGGAAGCCAAGAATGACTAAGAAGGAGAGGAAACTGGCCGCTAAGAAAAAGTTCGGCCTGGAGTACGATCCTAAATTTTCATTCAAAAAAAAAAAAAAAAAAAAAAAAGGAACATTGGTGCTGCTCAGACAGCTGCCAATGCTCCAAACACAATGGAGGGAGGACAGAAGCGCAGCAGGACTGAAGCCTCTACTCCCCCTTCCACTGAAACCCAGAGGAAGAGACCCAAACAGTCTGGTGAGCACGGTGCATCGACATCGGCGCAACCCAGTACCTCGTTTGGGGAAGCTCTAGCCTCTACTAAAATGGCAGTTGTGCCCAAAGATTCCCCGAAGACAAGCTCTCCGGGGAACAGGGCAGGACCGTCCAAAAGGCCATCATGGCAAAATTTGAGTGCCTGGAAGACGGGTCATATCCAGTCTTTTCAGGCTCTTTATGGAGAAAGGAGCACTAATTATCTCGTGCTCTAATCTCAGCAGCAAATCCTGGCTGTCAAGCTAGACATGCTACAGCTTAAAAGAGTTGTAGGACTCATCACTGGACATGGCCAGTTCAGGAAACATCTTGCAACAGTGGAGTCTGCAAGACATGTCATTTTCGATTGCGGGATGCTGGAACGCAGAGGGAGGGAGCTCTTTGGTATCCAGCAACCTGGAGATGAAGAGGATACGAACCTGGTGGAAAGAATCCTGAACCTCGTTCGAGGAACAGGGTTCTAACCTTCCAGGAACGGCACACAGGGGGCACAATAAGCCAATGGTTGACGTGCAGGGAATCCTTCTTAAAGTAGTATTCCACCCCATTTTAAATCAATCAATCAATCAATCAAAGGCGCTACAAACGATAAACTGAACATAACTTATACACTAGAGAGTTCCACATATGTGATGGTTTCAGACTCGTTTAGATTGAATCTTTTGAAAATGATCAAAAGAGATGAACCTCTCCATGTTTCTTTCAGGAGTTGGGAACTGCACTAGTATCCAATACAGCCTCAAACAAATCAAATCTTGTAGACAGTTAAAAAGCCTCTCAACTAGAAAAATCTCGATACATTGAATTGACCTTCTAAACAGAAAGAAAAAATCAAGTCACGAAGAATGTGCCTTGAAGAACATGTTTCAAGACTTTTGACATGTGCGGCCTTTTAATTTAAAACTCTATCTTCACAGTATTTCCCTTATGATTATATTAATGGCAATATTTCCACCTTGTACGAAATGTACCATAGATTCCAACAATCGTACTACATGCAGGAGTCGTTTCCTTGCCTTGACCTACAAACTTTTAAAGATAAATTATACCCTTTTTGTAAACGATTGTTTCAAACAGAACGATTCAATTAAATCTAGTCCGGTCGATATACGACTAGAAATCAAAACTTCCAGTAATATACCGGCAAATAAGATGGACATGGAACGAACTCCTACCAAGCGTCAGGTAACCTTACTTTGAGCATTTTTCTTAAATCTGTCCACTTCATAAACACCGAGTGCACAAAATTCATCACAACAGGATTATTCCAGGAATGCATGTATAAATTCAAACTCAAAATTGTGTTCCAGGGTCTTGATAGTGCGGAATCCTTTCAGCAAATGATATGTTGAATTATATGACGGGCAGCATTCAATGACTTTGAATGGTGATGAGTGGAGACCACTAGAAGAGAGCATGCCGCTCGCGTTTCGACGGGTCGCTGAATTTTTTTATATTGAGAAAGAGTTACGTACCTATATCATTGCAATTTTGGCTAGAGATGAGCTTGTATTTAGTACTCTGCTCAAAATGGACAAATTGCACAACAAATTTACATTGTTTAAGAAACATGCAAACAGCAGTGATTGAATTTCATGCCTTCCAAGATAATGAAAACAAATACATAATCAAAGATTGGCTATAGTCTGCGATCATTTTCATAGTGTTACGGTGTTTAAGCCGCCATACAAATTTTCCGTGCTCAATGAAAAATCTCAAAACGTAGCTTTCTGATTATAATCATGTTACTACTAAATCAGATAAGATGAAGGAAGTATAGCACACAATACATACTGTGGTACAAGCCTTTTGCAATACTTTTCACTAAATAATTGGAAAAGGTATAGTTTTGGAGACAATTTCATTCACACTTAATGGAATTGCACAAGAGGAGAAATTCTCCAATTGTGGAAACCTTAAATACTTATTACCACAACATAATAGTAACGTAGAAGTGCAAAAGGTTATTACGATTTGCTTCTTGCCTAAATTGTTGCCAAAGTGAGAGATGTGGGGATAATATGAAGATGCCTGACTGGCATCTGATGCGTGTGTGTGTGTGTGTGTGTTACCCTCAAGCGTGGTCATAAAAAGCCTGTAAGGTTGAATGGAGATCACTGGCATGGAGTTAATTGTACGGTAAACATTAAAACAAGAAACAAAATTTTGGGGACCACAATTTTGTAATGGAGTGATAGTTACAGGGAATAGTAATGGATTGGAGCTATTCCCACAAGAGGTAAAGCCTTCGGCTTAGCCCGGCTTGTAATGTGGTCACGAGGAACAGATGTACCACGAGAAAACACATAGGACAAACAATTAAGTTCTTATTTCAGTAATGTTGATATTGTGGATGTTGAGATAACCATGCCTAACATGCAAACGTTTGATTTGTAAATTTTGTTGCCAATCACAAATAGAGGTCGCATTTTTACCTTGTGTGCATTTACTAGCCTGCATGGCATTTTGACTCCAATTAAAGGATTGTGACAAAGGATAGCTGCCACTGTACGAGTATGCTTTAAGTAATGCAACACTATAACAGACTTTACATCACAACCTTTTCTCACACAAATTTTTACAATTTTTTTCTCACTCAATTTACCTCTAACATAACCCAAAACGTTGACACCGTTTGGGGGCTTTTCGAACTAATGTAGGGTTCACTGTTGCTAAATCCCCTTTTTTAAGCTAAGCAATTTCCGTAACACCTTTAGGATTAGTGTTAAATTTGAAGGTTGGTCCTAAAAACCATACAATCTAAAACGTTTAACATACCATTCATCAGTATTAACACAGGTTCGATATTTGATAGCACACAGTACTGTTTACTACTCACAGGTCAACTGCTTACATTAGACAAACTTACTACTAAAAAGAATTAGAAAATTTTTGGCTAATTTTTTTTCAAAATTTATTACCAACATAAATCAGAACGTTAACATCATTTGGTGCTTATCGAACTAATGTTGGACTAAATTTTGTTGATTCCTTAAGTCAATGGTTTCCAACCTTTTAAGAGCCTTTTAAATTTATTTTTTTCCATGGAGCCCTACCCTAAGTAAAACTATGATTAATAGTAAGTAAGAGATAAAAATAAATAAAAGTTGTGGATCTTTATTATTTAACTTTTAAAAATAGAAGTTTTTAACATATTATTAACATGAAATTAATTATTCATTAACTTTAAGGTATTAATATTAATAATTAATGTGATGAATGAGCCTGTAAATCACTGCACATTTTCTCAAATTGTGGAATTAAACTGGATATAGCCACCCTCATTTCCTTTTCCACATTGATGTTTGCTCTATACTTGCTTTTTATTAGAGCGACTGCCGAAAACCCAGTTTCGTACAAATATGACATTGAAAATGGAATTAAAAACTATGAACTAACTCTTATCACTTAGAAGAGGATATTCATCTTTTATTGTAATCTAAAAATCCGTCGATTCCATGCTACCAAATTTTGCTTTCACACTGTTGTTGCAAGATAACTTGATAGGACTCTCTCTTTTCACAGAAGTAAATTCAGACGGAGTACTAGTTTTAATGGATCTTGAATCTATGCAAACCTATCTAAATTTTCATTTGGAAAATATTTCTCAAACCAGAAAGTGCCCTTCAAATATAGTTTTAATATCTTGAGAAAGATCAAGTTAATTTGGCATCAAAAACTGCTGCAATATTAAAGAACAATCATTGCCTACATCTTTATTCAATTTTCTTCTCCATAGTTAAGTTTTATTTTATAAAAACTGATATTTTTTCTGTAGACTTCCAAAGGTGTAGTATGTTTTTTCCCTGCAGAGAAGCATTTAAGAGAATTCAGCTTTTCAAAAATGTTGCATAAATATGCCAGTTTTATTAAAAAATCACCATACGCAAAATCTTCAGCATCTTTATATCCTTCCTCTTTAACCCTTAAACCGGCAATGTTAATTTTCTTGACAATTTTTCGTTTGTTTAAAAATTAATAAAATATATTATTTGTACACAAAACCTAACTTATAAGACATCATTTTTCTCAGAAAGATGCATAGAATTCATCTATGTAATAAAAAAAAAAAATTTTTGAAACGGTTTTGGAGTAAGTATGTTAGATGTCAAAAAATGAAGTTATCATTTTTCAGAAAACCCTGTATCGTCCAAAATCAGAAGCTTACCACCTTTTTCTAAGATGTACAAAATTTTAGTGATATATTTGTGAATACATTTCGGGAAGAAAAAAAAATTGTTACAATTTGAAAATTTAAAAAATTGTTTTACAAAAAAAGAGGAATGGTCCAGCTTATTTTCAATAAATCACCAAAAATTGTAATATTTATGGAAAACCAACTTCTAAATATAATTATGTTCAGAAATGTGCATTGAATTTAGTAGTGTAATTTAAAAAAAGGTTGAAAAATAATTTTGGAGTCAGTATTGCAAAGAACAAAAAAAAACATGAAAATCCAAGGCCAAATTTCACTTCAAAGTCCAATTGAGCGTAGAAAATCTAGTTTTACATTTTTTACGAGTATTACAAACGTTTTCTAGTATAAATAGGAATTTCAATTGGTAAAAAAAAAATCAAATTCTAAAATTTTCAAAATAATAATAGCACTTACCCGTACAAAGGAATAAATAACCATGCATACGCATCTAAAACTTGTATCTAATGCTTTGTAGGCATAAATCAACATCACTAGATTTCACTATAACAATAAGACACTATAGATTCTACAAAGAATAACACACATATAAACTTATATAATACACTTTTATAATCAAAGAATACACTCGATTTATCACAAGAAATATGTCAAAAATGAACACAAACGCACGCCATATTGGTTTAGTTTGCAACGGACACTCCGAAACCCCGTTGTCTTTATGTTCTAAAGCCTACATATGACCGACTAAAACATGATGGTTTATAACATTGGAAAGGTCTGTATTTTGTATATACAAAGAGATAAACATCTGTCAGCTAAGACAAATAGTAATCTATATCTGGACTCAACTTGATCCGAAGATTTGTTAGAGTTTTGAAGCGGTAATGTGCAGCTCCCTGCCAGCGAAACTGCCGAATTACAAGAATTATTTCTATTTGTCTGTTCTTTCTACGAAAATCAGGTTTCACAGCTCTAACAGCTTGAAACACGAGCTTTTCAATGGTGTATAATTCATTTCTCTACGACTTCATTTACTAGGGTAAAAGTTGATGTGAAGAAAACAACTTTTTTTTTGCTCTAAAACGGGTTTTTGTCTTGAACACAATGTAGTATGGAAACTATTTGTGTTACTGACATGTGGCGAACTCTGTTGGATAGGTAAAGATTTGTACTAAGAACAGTACAATTTACAAGGAAATTGGTTGGTAACGCCTACTTTGACAACTGGCTAAAGGACGACTCCATTTTGTTTTCTTTGTTAGATTTGCCTAGCCGCCATGTTTCTGTCTAAAACACACCAAACTTTACCAATTAATTAAATATTTTTATAGCGTTTTATGTACTTTTGATTACATGTATATGCATCTACAAAACGTCAGCTTTACAATGGTATAACATTTATTTCGATAGGATGGTTTTAAGTAACCCTAATGTCTAGTTGCAATATCAGAGTTTTTACAGTTGTCACAACTAGACGTGGCATCTTTATCGTCTCAATTGATACACAGTGCCGGTATAAGGGTTAAGGAAAGTAAAAAATATCTTGCCACAATTCAAAGATACATAATAAAACATTACCACGAAAGAGCCATGGTGCACTGTTAGTTGCTAGTACAACAAAGACATGTGTTTGGCTCCCATATCCTCACATTTTTCTAAAAAACCTTGCTTTCAATGGACGACTAACACCTGATTCAATGCAGAACTCAGATACTTTGACACAAGCAATTTTCTATGAACGAAATGGGTCCACAGTGAATTTGGAGATTTGCTTTGAATAAGTGCCTGTAATTCTCCATAACACCCAGACACGGAACAAGCTCCATCCAGTACAGATACCAACATACTTAGGCCAATTCAAATTATTTTCAGATATGAATGTATCAAGAATCTCAAACAGGTCCTGAGCCTTCGCACTCGCAATGATTTTTTTACAAAATATATGGTCTTCTTCAATATTATTAACATCTATAAACCGTACATGGAAAATCAAATGAGCATCCTTATTATTATCCGTAGCCTCATCTAGCTTCAACCCAAAATCAACTCCTTTAATTTGTTCAATTAATTGATTGTTGATATTCTCCGCCATATGTTGTATTTCCCGACTAATTGTGATAAATCTAGGCGTTTGGGAGATTTTTGATATGGAAACTTTCAATTGTACACAATGTACCCCTAAAACTTATAAAACTTTTGAAAGTTCTATTTTGTTTTTAGGAAATTAGAACAAAAATATATGTTTTGGAGTTTTTTTGCAAGGAAACTTGTAATTGTACACAATTTTGTACCACTGAAAAACATGACACTAGAAAAATTTTGAAATTTGATTTAAAAAAATACAAAAAATGAAACAAGGTGCATGATTTTTGATATTTTTTAAAAGAACCTTTTAATTGAATACGTTTTTAGCGCGGAAAACATGAAAAAATTACATTTTTGAAAATGTGCGTTAACTTGAATTACTAGTATTCTACATATTTTATTTTAAACAATCTCTTTATAATTTAAATCAATGAATACTTTTATGATTTTAAGCAAAGTTTGAAACAGATTGACTGTACTACTATCAATTTAGGTATAAAATTTTAATATACTCTAAAATATATTAAACATTGCACGAGTGGTGAATTTATGATTGATGGATTTTTTTGGGTCTAGAGTAAAAAAGAAATAAAAACTTGGGGAATCCCCCAAAAATTAGTCATTGTAGTGTAAAACGTTAATTTGAGTAAACTGAAAACCCAGGAGGTATAAATTCTGGGGAAACCAGCCGGTACTAACCCGATACTAAATTAAATGAATTCCAACTTCCAATTCTATGGGAGAGTAAAAGAATGGTCCGACTAATGTTGGAAGAACGTATCAAAAGAAATGATTACCAACTGTTTCAAAACATGTCGATTTTCAGTTCCAGAAGAAATTGATATAAAAATTGAAGAAGAGGAATTTGAGCAAATCAGTAACTTAAATCTAGAAGCTGAGTGGGAAACAGTAAAATATTATCTTCCAGCAGAAAAAGAAGATATTAATTTTGAGGATTTTATACTTTTTGATGAAGGCATGACTGTCGCTGGGACTATAACTGATGACAACGTAGCGGCATTCGTCCATGATAATGAAAATGAAGTTTCAGACAAAGAAATTACTGAAAATTTACATAAATGAAAAAGTCATAAATCTTACAGCATAGGAGGCCAGATAAGCAATAAACACTTTGGAAAGATATTTGGAAAAAGCAAGTGATGATGTTGGACTTTTTTCCAACAAATTAACGAACACTGTACTGCTTTCCTGTAAGAAAAATGAAAGTACAATTACTGTAGATCACTGAACTTTACTTTAATAAGTTAATACTATACTCTAAAATATGTACTGGCTGTAGGAACGTACATCCTTATTTTACATATGAAATCTCAAAATCTCTTCATTTAAACCTTTATATCTTCAATAATAATTTTGCTTTCATAACGCGAAATATCTGAATCTTAAACTTTATTACTCACACTATTCATAGCTCGAACTATGCATAATTCAAAGTAATTTTTCATTCCCTTAGAAATCGAGTTTCAAAAGATGACTGTAATGATTTTTATATATATTTACTATTTTACATTGTACCTAATATAAGCTAATAAAACTTAAAAGATTTTTTCACGTGCCATTAGCAGTCCATTTTACCATCTAAATGGACAAAGAAATCAAATAACATTTATATATAAAAACACATTACTGAGGGGAATGTTTAAAATCTGTAAGATTATTGTGAAAAGACCTAAAGGAAACTGCAAAATCACATGGTGCACAATTATTTAGTCTTCAAAAATCTTTAGGGTATAATGAAATCTTAGATATATATTAACACTTTAACTGAAACCCCAGTCTAACAGGATCACGGTAATTTTTGTTGTTAAATATTGGCAACCCTGTTAGTCGGGCGGAATTCATTTCTCTGATACCTTCCCCCTCTACCTTTCCCAATACAAAAAACCTCTTTTGTTTAGTTGGAGCCCGACCGTTGATCCAGTGAGAGGTCCAGGGTTTCGGTAGCATTATTTGTGGCGTGGTCTGACATACTGAAGGTTTCGGCTAGCGATTGTGTGTATGTAAAATGGATCCCAGAGACCCAATGTTTGGTGAAAGAATTCGTGAACTACTTCAATATGAAAGCTTAGAAAGTTCTGATAATGACAGTAGTGTTGTGGATGATTCGGACGCCGATCCTGATTTTCTGTTATCGGACCATGAGGAGGGAAATGAACAGCAATATATGAACAGACTGTATTTCAAACTAATCTGACTTATTTAACAGAACATATATACTCACTGAGAGCTATCACCTTCTGATTGATCATCCCGGCTTGACTCATGACTGCTTTCTAGAGAAAATAACAGATTTATTAACAAAATTAGTTATTTTTCAATAAATAAATGGTACACAAACTTTGTCACATCCAATTTCCCTCATATTTATATACAGATATACAACCGACAGAAAAAGTTACGTCTAACCATTTTACAAAATAATTTTGCTCTGTGAAAACAAGTTTTCAATGGTACTAATTTTCCAATAAGGCTACACAAACCATATTTTGTTTTACTCCTTTTTATTTTGGTCATTAACCTTTAAATTACACCAAAACGTATGATCAAAGTCAATGCTAGTAATGTTGAAAACAATTTTTTTTAACCATTTTGATTTCAGTTTCAGTTTCATTTGTATGTCTATTACATCTTTTTGTTTCTTATGATACTTTATACCCGATGGGCTAATGATGATAGGGAGTAAGTAACATATGGGAAAAACTCAATGCAATCAACCAATTTTTTATATATATATATATATATATATATATATATATATATATATATATATATATATAATATACCAATTCTTTGATGGATATTCGTTCCAAAAATCATTATTTTTTAGACCTTAACGCCTATAAAACTGCTAATTTTTATAAAATTCACAAAAACCATTGTTTGTATCCATATTTTGCAGTTTTAGCATTTAGTTTTGTCCTTATTTTGATATTTAGATGGTAAGGCATAATTTTATATCACTGTTTATATGCAGTCAATCCGAGTGTCATTATTGTTTATAAAAACTAAAAACTGTGAAAATCAACAATTCAAATGGTAATTTACACCATACAAATAGATTTTTTGAATTTTTTCAAGTATTACTAGAGATTTGTAATATATTTGTGAATATATTTAGAAAAAAAAATAAATACATTTGTTACATTTTCAAAAAAAAATTAATATTTTTCTAAAAAAGGTATATTTATACTTTTTTTTTTCAAAAATTTACCAAAAATAGTAATATGTATGGAAATACAACTTCTATATATAATTATATTCAAAAAGGTGCATATAATTTAGCTGTGTAGTGAAAAAAAATGTTAGATGTAAAATATTTGGAGTTTTTATGTGAAATACCAAAAAATCGGAGAGTAACGCAGGCAAGAATTTCACAGAAATGGAAATGTAAATCATACAAAATTTTTTTGAATATTTTCAACAATTACTACAGATTTGTAATATATTTGTGGATAAAAGTTGCTAAAAAGGAAAATTAATTTATAAAATTTTCATTAGACATGGGTCATTAAGATAAAAATCTACCTTCACAGTAGCCTAGACATTGAGGTTAGGCTAGGCTAGGGCTGTGAAAAAAAAAACCAATACTATGAAATATCACTCTAATAAATACACTCTACAAACATTGACACATTTAATATAAGTTGTATATACATTTATATATTATGTAAAAAAAATATATTATAATAAATAAATGGCTTCTTGAAACTAAAAATTCCAAAAACACATGTAGGCTAGACTAGGCCTGCAAAATACGCTGATAATATGAATTATCACTCAAATAACTACACTCTACAAACATTGACACATTTATTTTAAGTTGTATAAACAAATTATAATAAAAAAATCACTTCATGAAACTTACATTCACTATAAAAACACAAAGCTATTACACTTTAAAATTTCCACATCGGCAAAAACCTTGCGATCGAACTAACAAAATGAGGTTATCTCTAGGTTTCCTAACGTACCACAGCCTTTGATTTTCTTCTACAGATGTGTTTCAAATACAAGGTTAAACATTGAAACCTCCTCTTTACAGTTATATCAAAAACGACAAGATTGTATAAAAATAAAGATCGGATTCTTCAAGACTGTCTAGACACTGAATATCGCAAACCGGTCTGAAAGTTCAGAGGATCATTTCGTAGAATGGACATAACTCATAACCTATATAACTTAGGATAATTTCGACTTCATAGTTCGAAAGAGAAAGAAAAATACTATATAATATTGTCAACTTGTAACATTTGGACAAGTTTTACCATTTCGAAAAATTATATGAAAATATAGGTGAGTTTTTATAAATAAACCTCGCCGCGGCAAAGTGACACAACCTAGCGCTATGAACGTTTACTTGAGTCAAGTAGTGTTTTTCAACTGTTGGTGTCAAAAAATTTTCTAAACTTGGTTATGAAACATTGAAACATTACTTTTACAATGGTATATTATACATTTTGATAAAATAATATCTACTAGGATAAAAGTTGAATTGCAAAAAATGTAATTTTTAGGGTGTAAAATAGCGTTAAAATTCTTGATTTTGTTTGATTTTTATATAATAAAAACTATATTACGTGGAAACATTTGAAAAGCACATATTGGAAGAGAAAGATGCGATCTATCGAGCAGTGTTATGTTAAATCTGTTTGACAGAAATTTCGAATTGGGACTATTAAACAAACATGACATTAGTTTTGTAAACAAGTTATCTTGCGCAAATATTTGACGTTATGTATAAAAAATACGTGAACTTCAGCAATTTTTGGAATATTATTTATAACGTTTTTTGGTTTTTTTTTGTTTTTTTGCATGATTATGTATCTACGGAACTTTAGTATTCCAACACTATTTTTTTTATTGCGATAGGACGATTCTAAGTGGGCGAAATGTTGAATTGCAAAATACGTGTTTTAATTGAACTATCATCCACGTACGTAGACAGTTACCACTTGTAGGGTTAAATTAAATGTCAGACATGGTTTACCTTTGTTGGTTAACAGAACCCATTATTATTTTTTTAAAGTTAGTCAGCTGATAGGCAGTGTTGTCAACTTCAATTAACAAAAAAAATCCTTATCAAGAGCATATAAAGTCCCTTAAAAACACCTGAGCAACACCTTATTTGGTGATCACATAGTCAACACTACCCACAAATACAATGATATCAATAACTTGGGAATTTTACACATCTGCAGTAAAGGTAAACATATGGACAGATTAAAAGAAAAAGAAATTTAGGACAGCTTATGAAAAAACCTACTAATATTATAAACTCATAAGTAAATTTTACATCCAACCATATATATGAAGAAATTATCAAGTCGACTGTGTGTGTGAAGGTGGATATATATTGATCATTGAAGTTGGTAACGCTGCCTATCAAACAATGTCCGACATTTAATATGCGTTTCGTATCAAAGTGTTTGAAAATGTGATTAGTCGCGAAATAGATGTAACACATTAATCAAAGACAAGGATACCTTTGACTGTAAGAATCAATATTTAAAATTTCTTTAAAAACTATATAATTTAGAAAACATTTACACTATAGTGATTGGATTTTAAACATTGCAAGATTCAAATAATATGATACTGATTCAGTCGTAGCTGATTCTGAAATACAATTAAAGTATTTCTGCAATATTGTAATGGAAATATTTTCATGGATTGGGACTTCATACAATGTATTGTATTATTTTTGTAAAACCTAATACAGGTTTCAACCTTGAGATGTCAATTGTTCCTATAATATTCAGTAGCGGTCTTAACAATTTTTACTGTAATGTAGAATAAGTTAAATAATATTATTCAGTTTATGTACTCCGACTTTATTACGTCAACATATTATGTAGTATTGTCACAGGAGCAATAAAATCATTCATTCATTTATATAATCTCAGATGCTAACCAGCAGAATTTATTTGAAATTTAAATCATCTTTATTTCCAAAATATTTGTCATGGATTAAGTGGCACATTATATATATATATACCGGGTGTTTCAAAATGAATAGTGGGGTGTTAATGCTTTATAACTTTTATTACATTAAACTTACGGCTATAAATGACACATCAAATGAAAAAGCAAATCAAACAGTTTTACAGAAAAGCCTAAAAGTGTTCAATGTGAGCACCATTCGTCATACGGCACACGTCAAGACAATATGCGAGTTCTTCCCAAACTTTGATTAGTGTTTCTTGAGTAATTTTTGTAACAGCTGCTTCAATCCTGTTTCTTAATTCGGGAAGGACAGTTGGTAGTGGAGGCACATACACACGATCCTTTATGAACCACCAAAGGTAGAAATCGCAAGGCATCAGATCGGGTGACCGTGGAGGCCATGCGAAACAAACTCTGTCATTGGGCCCTTTGTGGCCAATCCAGCGGTCGGGTACAGTAACGTTCAACCAATCGTTTACTTCGTTGTGCCAGTGAGGCGGCGCACCATCTTGCTGGAAAATGAAGTTCTCTTGTTCATCATCTTTCAACTGAGAGAAAAGCCAT
The DNA here is from genome assembly GCA_963513935.1 of Aphrophora alni. Classification (NCBI taxonomy): domain Eukaryota; kingdom Metazoa; phylum Arthropoda; class Insecta; order Hemiptera; family Aphrophoridae; genus Aphrophora; species Aphrophora alni. Next base: position 70,882,611 of record OY740771.1, on the reverse strand, counting down.
AACTGTAGAGTATCAAGATAAGAAGTACCAGTTACAGTTGCTTCGCTAAAAAAGAAAGATCCATAAATTTTCTGCAGGGATATAGCACAAAAAACATTCAATTTAGGGGAGTCGCATTGTACTTGTAAAATCACGTGAGGTTTTTCTGAGCCCCAAATCCGCACAATATGAGTGTTCACATGTCCACTAAGTAGAAAGGTTGATTCATCACTGAAGACGACACTATCCAGAAAATCATCATTGTCATGTAACAACATTTCGTTAGCAAAGTTGGCACATAAGCCATGGTCTGCAGGCTTTAGAGCCTGTAACAACTGCAAACGATAAGGACGTAGTTGTAAGTGTCTACGTAAAACTCTCTAAACAGTCGTTACAGAAATTGCTAATTCACGACTAGCCTTCCGAACGGATTTCTGTGGGCTACGCGTCAACGACTCTTGCACTCGCTCAACACTCTCTTCACTAACTTTTGGTCGTCCAGTACTCTTCCCCTTACAAAGGCAACTGGTATCTTCAAACTGATGATACCATCTACGGATTTTATTATCACCCGGAGGATCACAACCGAACTTAATACGGAACGCACGTTGCACAGTAACTACAGATTCCGTCTTTGCAAACTGTAAAACACAAAAAGCTTTCTGTTCACTAGTCACCATCTTTGCCACTAGCGCTTTCTAACGGATGGCGGCAAAAACATTGCGTGCACATGCGCACTAGTGCCAACAAACAAAACTGTTTGAGTTGCTGTTTCATTTGATGTATGATTTATAGCTGTAATTGTATTGTAATAAAAATTATAAGGCGTTAAAACCCCACTGTTCATTTTGAAACACCCGGTATATATATATATATATAATGAAGTAATTGACATAAATTTTGTTAAGATCGTTAGTATTAGTGTTTTGGTGGCCTGATTTTTTTAGTTTTTTTTAAATGTTTTATTAAATAACCCACTGTTGAGAAATTACATTGTAGGAATTACAAATTTTTTAGTAGGAACCATAGAAATGAAATCACATATCCAACAAAAAAATTGTTACTTCCCTAGTTTTGTTCACTGTGATTTTTTTTATTTTCTTGTTTTTGCTTAAAATGTAAATTTTAAAAAATGCTTGTTTTGTATAAAAAAAAAATGCTTGTTTTGTATAAAAAAAATGCTTGTTTTGTATAAAAAAATAATGTAATGTTTAGATAGAATAACCACCAACAAATATTAGCTCACTCTTATGGCATAACTAATAAACTGGGTTCAAACCTTATTAACATTTTCTGTTAGAATAAGATAAGTTACAATTATGATGAATGAACTGTAACTCAGTTACTACTTTGAGAGGCTCGACCAAACTATCTGTGTGCATAGACCAAGCTCTACTAACAAGATTTAAAAACAACATTTCTCTGCCACCACTGGTAAATATATCGTTATCATTACTGGTTGATTGTTTACTGACTGATTGTAGTAAAAAATAACAAGTCTTGATCCTTAACAATCAATTGGTTAAATGACAGAAAAATAATAAAATTTAATTGCATCCTATTTTAATTATGAAATTTTCAAATGGTCAGATGAATATGTTAATTTTCAAATGAATATTTTTGCCTTTTCACAGTAAAAATTCTGTACAAATTAAGTAATTATAACAAGTTTTGATTATTAATTTATCTTTTAACTCTCATGAAATATATTTTTTCAGGGTAATTTAATTTTATATATAATAAAGATTTTTATGATTTTTAAAACACAGTAAAACCGAAAGAATCTTTGTAATTTCCTATACAGAAAGGTACAATTGTTTGAATAAAATATGTTTGAATATGTGATAAAACAGGATGGGTGAAAACATGTTTTGTTACTCAGCAAATGTTTTTAGTACCCTCTCACCTATTGGTTTGTTGTGTCATGCCTAAAGTTACTTTTGTTTCATCTATGTTTGGAAAACGTTGAATTTTTAATTTTAAATTTAGCACAGTTATGAAAAGTTAAAAACCATAAAACCGAATTCAACAAATTGAATAGCAAACAAATTGAAATTACTTTATACTTGCATACAATAAAAAACCTACATACAGTTTTCACTCAAGGTTATTCTGACTTTTAAGTTATTAAATCGAAGCCAAAACCTATCAATTTGAAGTATCTCACATTATTTTAGACCTTTGTTTTCTATCTTTTGAACAATTTGTGATATAAACTTATTTATAAAATGAAAGTCTTATAATATTTCACTGCTTTAAATATATTATTTAACTCATAAATACCTGTGTCCCACAAGTTACGCAGCATTCTCTCTTCTCGCTGTCGAGTAAACCTAGACAAACGGAAGTTCCTTTGTGCTGTCCTCGCTCTAGCTCGCCATACCATAGATTCCAGCTGCATTATAGTGTCCCTCATAGACTGTAATATACAGAATACATATTCAAATAAGTAATTTTATCTATCCTCAAGGGCTCACTATATGAGTACAGGCATGACAATGCCCAAGACACTCAGTTGGATCTACACCTTTTTTATATAGTCTTAGGTAAGCTCCTTCTCTATCATCTTTTCTATCAGGTATCTCTTGAATAACTCTTGTTCTTTTCCAACTTTAATGTTTTAATACTCATTCAAGGGTTAGAGGTCTTTATTTTATGTTCTTTTCTTCAATTTTTTTTAATATGATAAGGACCACATGTAAAATATAAATAACTTTACATATTTTGAAAAATAGACTCAAAAATTAAACAAAGGCTCAAAATCAAAATTTATTAAAATGTAGATAACTTTTACCAGAAAATTAAGACTTTATTTTGTATATTTTTAAATGGTGGAAATTTTAAATAGTTAATGTAGACTATCTCAAAAACTATTAACATTACTAAATATTATTAATTTTATTTTTCCAATATTGCTTTACACACAAAATACAAGCTATGAATAATAGATAAACAATCTTATATTTTGCATAGTATACTTATGCATTTTAATTCTAAGTAAATTTTAAAAAGGAAAAATTTAAATACCCATTATAGATATATTAAGAGATAACAAAACAAAAATCTAAATTACCGTTCAAAATTAAATTTTAAATAATTTACCGGCCCATGGATATATAACTTTTAATCTTATTTATAGATCTAAAATCAACTCCTGACATATTTCTGTGTATTTATTGAATCACTCTATGTATAATTATAACTAATATATTATATATATATATATATATATAACAAACTAATTAGTGTCAGTATTATATGTAATCAAAAAAACTAATAAACTTAAATAATGAAAATAAATAATAAACTAAAATAGGCACAACTACATTTTTTTCTCCACTCCTTATTCCCCCCTTTTGTAAAGTGTATTTGGGGGAAATCATTTACCTATAAATCTATATCTAGAGATGGGTGTTATTTTATTAAGAAATAAATTTTAGACAAAATTAGAATTAGATCAAAATCAGTGAACTAGTTTAGATTGTAGACACTGTTCAAATTAGAAATAGACATAATTTAACCCTTTGCTAGACATATTAAATTGGGTATGACTTCCCCAGAGAGCCAAATTATTTGGAAATATTAAAAAAATTATATACTCTTAAATAAAGCCAATTTTTTTTAAAGTTTCTAATGTTATAAGGAAATACAAAAACAAAAAGAAATTTTTTTAAAACTTTTTTATTTACTTATGAGTAACAACTTGTGGGGAGGGAGACAAAACTAACATTCAATACATTATATTCTACTTAAAATTGTGTTCACTTTACATGATATAAAACATTTAGAAATATACTAAATATATTTTATATAATATAAATACATTACTACTATATATATAAATATATATATATATATATATATATATATATATATATATATATATATATATATATAGTAGTTTAATGTAATAAAAGTAATAAAGCGTTAAAACCCTGCTATTCATTTTGAAACACCCCGGTTATATAATATAATATAATATATATGTATATATAAACCTTCGATACTTCGATAATCTGTATATTTTGACACGGAAACCTGTCCAGACACGTCACAAAACGTGCTGTTTGAGCATGCTGCCGCTTCCAGGGATAAATTAACGAAAAAGGTTTGATAATGTACTCAAATGAAAGAAATTGAATACACATGCAGTATCGCTTTCCACACACAATGACAATCTCGTTTACAAAATTTAATACAGACTAAATATGTTAGCAGGCAAACAAATTATTAGGATAAACACATAGAGTTGATTGACAGTTGTCACAACGTACATGTTTCTCAATGGCATGTACAGTATTTTTTAGACTGAGGGGTGTGGCTTTATTTGTGTAAACAAAACGTTCTCATTAATTTCATTGGTCTGTACTGTGTTTTGAAATGATGGGTGGGGCTTTATTTGTGTTAATTAACCCGTTCTCAGTAAGGAAACACAACCCTATTACCAACAATTGAAGACAACTGTTTCCTTTACACAATACGACTTTGTACACACCCAATGAATTTAACACGGAACTCGGTTAGTCGGGGCTTGGATAACCGTGGTTCTACTGTACTTTTACTTTTGTTACAGTATTCATTAAATTTGTGCAATTGTCTTATAAAGTTGTGTTTTTAATGCTCCCTATGTTATTAGTATATGTCCAACACACTCCCTATAGTTCGACATTTTTCGACATCCCCTTAAGTCCACAAAGTGTCGAACTATCAAAGTTTTACTGTATATACTAAAATAAAGTAAAAATGCAATGAAAATTTTCAAAGATATCAATAAAAATAGGATAACACTATAGTCTAATTACAGTTTGTTTAATAAAAAAATCATACTTCAACAGTTACAAAAACTTAGCTTACAAATGTTTTTAATGTGTTCAACAATAGGACTACAGTAGACGCTCTTTTAACCTGTACGTTTTGGACCACAGCCATGCCGGATAACTGATTTTGCCGGATAATCGAGCATATCTAGTTTTTAAAGGGGATACCTAAGAAAATTAACTCTTTACAAACACAAATGAACGAAACACATATTTGACATGACAAGGTTATGAAGAAAAACAGAATACAAAATGCTGAACATTCCCTTTAATTTAATATAAAGCAATGTATGTATAAAAGTGCTAAATGACAAAAAAATTAATTGTAAATTACAGTTTGTACTTAAAATCAAATCAAATCAAATATCATATGTACTGTACATTATGTTTAGTTAAGGTTGTACACAGTATGTATTGTAAACTGGTCTTACGAACAAAAATAAATGTGTGATAAAAAAAGTCTCTGATATCATGTTGCTTTCGTGATTCGGATTTCTTCTTCAAAAACTCAACTCGGATTAAACACAAATTTATAAGTTCTGTAGAGTTGTAGCTTTTATTGGATTCAGCAAATGTTATAAATGTATTTAATGCGTCAGTAGCTTCTTTCCATGAGACTAGGTGCACGAGACTGTGCTGATGACAGTTGCATCACGGTACTGCACTGTACAATACTGTAGTAAAGTATCGCGTCAGACAAAGACAAACACTGGATGACTAAGAAAACGGTGCGCGCAGCTCACTGCACTTGGGAAATGTCAGTCGAGGCCTGTCGGCCGCCTGAACATAACCGGGAAAAACCGACCGTTAGTGGCTCGGCTGATGCCGGTTAGTAGAACGTGCCGGTTGTTAGAATGCCAGATGAAAGAGCATCTACTGTAATAAGAAAACTTGTATACAGTGTACTCCCCGATTAACCGCAAAATTGGATGGCACTAACATCACAGATAATCTGCAAGAATGCTAAAAATAAAGGGAAAATAATTAAAGAATAGTTTTTGACATAAAAAGACTTTAATATTCTGTACATAAAACACATAATACACAGAACAAATCTATATATTACATACAGTAAAAACATTTTAATGTACATTTTACATGAAAAAAAAAAAATGTAATAAAGGAGATGTTCTTATAGTAAAACAAAAGAATAATACAGGAAATGCATTACGCTACACTAGTATAGTGCTGCAATTTTAAAAACATCACGGTTTTTCAACAAAATCAAACATTGTTTTTTGTTAACTTACTGAGAAAACACTGTCTCTTGATTCTTGACTGAATTTTTCTTAGCATCAGTTATTCAGCTAACTGTGCATCATCGTCTTGTTCCTCGAAATATTGGAGCAGTCCATTGATGTGTTTCAAGGCCACTTTGTGTGTCAATCACACATGCACGTTCGTTCCTTCTTCCTCTCCATTTACACTTTGCTCTTCATTCGCCTCTCTTGCTTTGTCTGCTATTTCTTGGTCCATCAGTCACTCGAATCCTGGCTCATTAGCGTCACAGTCCAACCACTCTAGACAAATCAAGTCTAGCTTACCTCTACTGCACAACTTCATTATCATGTACTAAACAGGTAAAGAGAACTGTAAAAAATTTTTACTTAGTTTTTCCGCAACACTCACGGATAAACCGCTTCACAGATCAAACACTCGCGGATAATCGGGAGTACACTGTATCTAGTCTTTGACCTTCCTTGATCATGTTTGAAGTGTCGGTTCCAAAATAAATATAGTAAATCATTTTTGGCTAACACATTGCTGAAAACATATTGGGAGATTTCATCTTCCTTGGGACTGAAGTATACAGTGATATCTAGTAGATTAGTCAGTTCCATATTTATTATTACTCCTAAAAAAGCTTTTATATCAATATCCATAATATAGTTCCATCTATTCATTCGAGATTTAGGAGAATTGGTTTGATTTTTCGGCATAAAGATGGGTTTCATTACGTATGAATGTAATTAGTTTGTCATTAAAAAATACTTGAAAAAACTCAATTCTCGTCAAAATGACTAGGTAAAGTAGGACCTTGGTTTATATTATAAATTGGAATTGTGATAGAAGGCCCAGGGTCATATTTTTTTTTTTTATTTATTTATTTTTTTAATATTTTTTTTTTATGAGATCTTTTTTTGGCATGAGTCTGATTCTCAGATAGTGTTTTCATGACTAAAATGCATCAATCCTGTACAACTGTTCTTTATTATACACAGAATAACTCGTTTTTTTCATCTTTATGTCTGTCAAGAATGAAAAAGAAAATGAGTAGTGAAACCTGTAGAAACATGCAATGCAATCAGCTGGACTTGAGCTGGCATATTCTTTGACACTTCAATAGTTCCATCTAATAGGGACATGTAAGCCAGAGTTTTATAATTTGAGCCGAGCTCAAACCAAGCCACGGGTAAATCGATCTAAACTTGAGCTTTAACTGAGCTTAAGCTTTTACCATGCTCGAGCTTTTTAATGAGCATGAGTATAAAATTTTTCTACAAGCCTAGTTTCAATTGAAACTGAGCTTTCAAACAAGCTCAAACTTTTATCAAACCTTTTAAAAAAAGTGAAGTTTTAGTGTAAGCTATGTGATTGTCTCCACGGTCTGTATAACTAAAATCATTTTCATTGGACTCAGTATTATCTCACCTAAGTGGTTGATGGCCAGACTTTAAAATTTTTGATTTTCTTGGTATTCTTATTTAATTTTACTTCTCACATAGGCTTAGGTTTCTAGTTTCATGTTTCTTTAGTTTTTAGTCACTTGATAACGGGAATTGATTCTTATTCCCGAAATGTCGTGTTTTGAATTTTTAACACACAAATGATGGCAAATGTGCGAAAAATGTGTAATAATAAAATTTTCTGTCTGTCGTACATTCTACAGATCAAATGCGTGGAGCGCATTTAATCAAATTTGTTATGTGGCCATATTTTGGCATTATCTCAAAATGTTTATTATTATTATTTTGTTGATAACTCAATATTAGAGGGAAGCTGCCGTAAGAAAAACACAAAATTACTATTTTATCATAATCGGATCAAAGATTTTATTCTTAATATTTTGTGAATGTGTAGCCTCTAAGAGAGCAAACAAAATGTATCGGTTGCTATCTCTCCAAAAATATAGTTTCGTGAGTTATCAAAAAATCAATAATCAGTCATGGATCCACAGATTTCGTTCAGATTTTATTGGAATGTGAAGATTAATAAGCCAAATCCTTGTGGGTAAATCGCAAGTAAAAAAAAAAAGTAGTTCATGTCAGAAATAAATAACATGGTTTTAGGGATGGGAGAAGATGAAGTTTATTCAATGATTTTTTTAATCATATTTATTATTATTATTTTAATGTCAATAACAATATTTACACCTTATTATTCTTTTACACTCGTTCATAAATTTAATTTCTGTCCCAAAAGCTCAATTTATTCCTTTGTCGTGTCATAAATAAATTAGCTTCCCATAATTTATCCGAGCGGGGCCAAACCGGGACAGCGGATTGACTGAGCAAGGGGGGAAGCCCCTGGGAAAAATTATGTTTAAATCTTGAAATTCCCATAAAGATAAACACATTTTTCGAACAACTTTTTTATTATGTTTTACATTAAATTTATTTACATTCTACTTATTAGTATGTTAATAAAACAAAAATGTTATTTCTCCATTCCAAACCATTCATACTTTTGGCTAGAATGTACTTCTTTTAAAATGTCTTTTTTACCTTTAATTTTTTCATAACAATCTGATCAAGAGAGATCAAAATTTACTTTGCATATCAACAAAGCTCTTGCAATTGATTCTTTCACCTAAACCCCTATTGCCTTTTACCACTAACCGGGAGATAGACAAAACCGTCTGGGACACCGAAAACCGGGACTGTCCCGGTCAAACCGGGACGTATTGGAAGCCTATATACAAAATCCAACATAATTGATTAAAAATAATAACAATTAAAAAGTTAAACATCAATGCTTCAAAATTGGCTATAAAATTTTTTTTTTTTCTATAAGTAAAATATAGTTAAACGAAGTTCAATTATTTTACACAATTGGCTACAGTGTCAAAACTGGTTTCATAAAGTGGAAGAATAAATAGTTACTGTAAACTTTATACATGTTAACCTAAAGATTATTAAAAATATATAATATTCATAGTGTGTTAATCAATTTTAAATATTCGGATGTATAGGCTATTTGAAGTCAACAAAGTGTAAAATGCAAAGAAGCTCCAAGTGGTCTAGTGCAGATAATGTGTAAACTAAGCAAATGTGAGTTGAAGATCAAAAGCATTGAATACATGAATTGAAAAATACTGTATAAGGATGTATACTTATAAGAGCAACAGAGATGGTTGATTTACACACATGCATAGTAGTAGCCTAGTCTAATGTCTACTTAGAGTTTTCTCGCCCTTGGAAATGAAACTAGGACTATGTTGTGCAACGGTCACTACGTGAAGGTGCTAGTAATTCACAAATCTCCCGTCCCCTAGTATTGCATTGGTTGCATTGTCAATTCGGTTATTTCATTTCACTCCCGCAGAGCCTTAAGCCAAAACTAGTATTCAAAATAGACACTAATATTAAAATTTTTGAAATTTCATAGCACCCTTCGACTCCAAATTTAATTCTGCTTTTATTATTCCAATTTTTACTCCCTCTTGTGTATCTTACATGATAATTTTGTAAGATATGTTTTAAAAATCGATGTTGAGTTTTTGTGTAAATTCCGTTTTTATGTATCCTGATCAGAAATAAGTGATGTTTGGAAGTATTCCTATTTGTCCATCTGTGCAGTTTCTACAGCCGAAATGAGAGGACCAATTTTTACCAAATTTGGTATGTGGATGTATTTAAAATTTAATATTTTTATAACATGACAAAAATCCAAAATTTTGATTTTCATAAAATTGATAATTTTAATAAAATATTTCAATTTTAATAAAATATTTCAAAAATGAAGCCTCATCTGTTCCAAACAATACGTTTGAGAGTCGTCAGTTAAAAAAAGAGAAATGAACACAAAAGAAGGTTTAGGATGCTGACGAAAAACTTGTCACTAGTTTTTGTCTAACTTAAAAACTAAAATTATAATAACAGCCTTTGATTTAAACTGTAAATCACTGTAAAATAGCTACACCAATAATTCTTTCATGTCATATTATTTATTAGACTATGCAACTTTATGCTTTTATAATAATTTTGATATTTTTGAAATAGCAACAGTAATATATCATGACAGTATAGAAATACTATAATAAATACCTCAATAATGTGTTGAGTAAAGTAACAAGCTTGTAAACTTAAGAATAAATAGATTAAATTTAATGAAGGCTTTCAATTAATCTATATTACATTTAAAAAAATGTTTATTCTTTGAAAATTGTAATTAACAGTAAACTTCCTTATGGATATCTTATTTTGAAAAACTTATGTTGTATGGAAATATGCATGTTGGGAACAAATTTAGTTATTCTTTAAACACCTCAAGAGTTATTCTTCGACATAAATAAATTTTCTTAACTGAATGTAAAATAAGTTTTAAATAATTCTATTTACCGAAACAAGGCTAGAAGGCTGTTGGGAACTTGTGCTAGGACCTGTACCAACAGAGGTAGAAGGCCTAGGTCTAAACAAGGAATCAGAATCCCTAGATTTACGTTTAACTCCACGGACTGACGGCTGTTCTTCACTGGTTCCTGTACCAGTACTTGTTTCTCCAGAAACATGGCTAGATGATGCATCTCCTCTTTCACTAGGTAGTTCTTCGCTTGTCGTAGCCTGTAATCATTTCTTCCTTCAATTTGTTATATTGTATAATTATTGAAAATATACAGTAAATATAAATAATTTATTTTATAAATTGCACTATAATATTTTTTTAAAGAATTTGGATAATTAACATCTATTATAGCTTTAACTCTAAACTTTAAGTATTCCTTTTGATAAAAATGTGATTAATATAAATGTTTAATTTGTGATACAGCATTTCAGTTTTAATATAAGTTTGTAGTTTACAAAGTACATAAATTATAGTAATATAACCCAAATAAAAAGCATACTCTAACTCACAGCTACATTACCAATCATTTCAAAATTAAAATGTTGTTTAAAACAGATAATTGAATTACTATTGCGCTAATCTTCCAACATGAAACTAACTGCCTCTACTCCCCAACTCATCTTTTCATTGTTTTTCAATTCATATCACAAGAACGCTTTGTAACTATAAATTTGTTCAATTATTTATTCCCTTTTCTCTCTTATTTATATCACAATAAATTTATTATTGTTTGTTGCCATACCGACTACTGTTAATTATAATTTATTAAATTACTCACCGTCCAGTAGTTTTTTGCGTTTTTTCTCAACGACGGTCGTTTCGGCTATTCAGCCATTTTCAAGTGTTCAGTTTCAGGACATTTACTATTCCTCGTTATAACATAAAAGTTCACAACACACAGTTATACACGCAATACACATACACATAGAAGACACAATAAAACACATCTTGTAGGTACACTATCTGTATCTGGACTAGTTCCTCAAGTGAATCTTGGAAGCTTATCAGTTGTGTCTTAATAATAATAGAATGTTAAGACACAACTGATAAGCTTCCAAGATTCACTTGAGGAACTAGTCCAGATACAGATAGTGTACCTACAAGATGTGTTTTATTGTGTCTTCTATGTGTATGTGTATTGCGTGTATAACTGTGTGTTGTGAACTTTTATGTTATAACGAGGAATAGTAAATGTCCTGAAACTGAACACTTGAAAATGGCTGAATAGCCGAAACGGCCGTCGTTGAGAAAAAACGCAAAAAACTACTGGACGGTGAGTAATTTAATAAATTATCACAATAAATCTTTGAAATCATACATTTTTTATGAAATTTATTTTATATTCATAATTATCCCCTCCACCATCCCACACTGCTTAGTCCATACTCTCCATTACCCCCGAACTGGTCATAGGCCTTCCCATATTGTTTTCCAAGATCAATTCAAGATTTTTTTTTTTTTTTATTCAGACCTTTCAAAACTGATATAGTATAGATTTCGATATATTATATACTAATTGGATTGTATCCTGTAGTAATTAATTGTATTTTTACTTCCTTTTTACATTAATATTAGCTGTAAAATTAATTTCTCCTTTTAATAAGTTACCATACTTGTGATTTCTGAATTATATTATTCTAATAAATGCTAGTATGAAATATTAAACAAATTGACGATTGGATGATGCAAATAAATCAACACATTTTTATTATTAGATAACACCACATAATACTACCTTAGGAATACACATAAATAATGCATTTTAACTGAATAATTACTATGATAAGTGTATGGTAACCTGATTTCCCAGAAAGGTTTTATAATAGTTACGCTGATAATAAATAAAGCTTCATGAGATCCGTTCCAATATCCAAGGTTCAAAAATTATCTGATTCGACCCAATCTGACTTTAAACTGTATTATTTTCCTACTCGTAGTAATCAGTACTCTAAACTGCCTCAATCCTAATAATGAACAGTTCCGTGAAGTCAAATTTACCACATTAATTATAAGATAATACAATTTCAATCTACATGTCTTGGCAAGACAATTTTTTCTACCTGTTGAGAAGAGGTTGTTCTTGTTGATGTTTGCCTTCTAACTGCATGGTAGAACTGAAAATGGGAATTTCTTGACTGTCCATCCTTTGGCCTATAAAAATATAAGTAGACAATAAAAATTAAGTGAAAACACAAAATGAAACTATCAATTTTTTTTCTAATTACAAGTTAAAATATACAGTATTAGTCTACTACTACCATAACAACAAGTAAAACTTAATTTATTTTTTAGTTGTAAAGCTCGGGTACATTTTGGAATGTGATACTGCTTTTTTCCAACACCCATTTCAAGTTGTAAAATATTCACTCCAGATCTGCCCATCCAACATAGAGTACTCAGCTTTGAAGAGAAAAATCTAATTAATAATACATTATCAAATTTAAAATAATTACTAAATATTCATTCATACAACACTGTCACTAATTAAGACATGAGCTGAAGTTGGACATTGCCCATTCTCAACTTATCTCGTTTAAATTAAGAAATAACCATCTGAATTGGGGATTGTGCCCTCAGGTAAAACTCTGAACGCCATTACTGCCAATTAGTTAAAGAGCCACGGTATAAATTTAGAATAAAATATAGAAACCAAAATTAACATGCCACAGCCATTACACACTACATCTACCTGTCTGTGCAGATGGTTCACTTCTCTGTTGTAGTGTGGTCTGCTCAACATAGCTACGAACCAAGTTGCAGTCAGCTGCTTTCCATGATAAGGCAAAATGGTGCACATTCAAGTATGTGACCCTAGCCTAGTGACACCGCCACACAGTATAATATTTAAAATTTAGCAACTTATTCAAATTTGAACTTTTTGTTTCGCTGACATTAATTTCAAACTCTGTCAAATTATTTTACAAGTTTCTACAGACACCCGTTTAAATAAAATAACCATTAAAAACTTGCATCACAAATGACAAACTGCACAAAACATAAAGTGTTTTAAAACACTTACCTATTTACACCAGAAGATCGAGGGCGTTTGAGGAAAGATCTTGTGTTTTGTTGACTCAAAAGTTTATTGTATCTACGCCCGATTCGTTGCTGTGGTGCTCTCCTAAATGCACCGCTTGGTCTCCATTGAAGATCATCATTATTTGCACCATCAGAATCATCATCTGTCAATACATCAGGTGCTTCACTCTGTGCCGACGGACGATGTCGTCTTGGAGTAGCTTCCGTTTCACTCCTTGATCCACTTTCCGGAGCAGGCTCTGGTCTATTGCCATTGTTGTCCCTAACAACTCCATGCAGAGCATAAATTTGACTCTGTAAATCTTCCCACATCCGGCGAATCTGTTGCAGCTGAAGTATCTCTAAACGTGCTCTATAAAAACAAGAAATTACTGTTGATAAGTATTATTATAAAATCTATAACATATACTTAATAATATTATTTCAATTTAAACTTAATTCATTAGTTGAAGTAAAAGAAATTACAATACATTCCACTACGAATGTCACATAAACTGTAATTCTTTTTTATCTTCTAATAATATGAAGCTCATAAGTGAGTAGATTTCAAAAATAATTAAAACTAAACCATTTACAGAAAAATATTAGGTTAGAAATTTTTTCAGCTCGAGATCAATATTTTTATTTCAGGATTCAATTGGGATAGAAATTTAGTTTTCCTCGCTTGTGAGCAGATATTTCTTTCCTTCTGAATTCAATCAGAAATATAATTGTATAAAGTAAATAAATATTGTAGGTCTTGCACTGAGGTTGACCAAATTTTAAAATATCACAGGATTTTTATAAAACTTATCCAAAAATATACAAAAAAAGTACCCTAAATGTTCTCAACTGATCATGGCCCTAAAATAACAAAAACAATCAAATTCATTTGCTCAGAAATTTAAAAAACATTAAATATACCAATGAAAATGCTACTGTTTTATTATTTTCCAAAATTGTTTCAAATTTAACATTCTGTTCAAAAATGGACTACAAAAAAAAAAAAAAAAAAAACCTTCAAAAATAAAATTTGTATAATTTATTAATTAAAAATTTTTTTTTGTTTCATTTTGTCAAAATTTTGAATTTTTAACCCGAATTAAAGTTTATTCTAAATTTGTTTACTGTAAATGAACTTAAAATAATGAAATAAGTTGTCTTTAATAATTGCTCTTTTGTAACAATAACTTACTTTTTTCAAATCTATAAAAAACACTCCCTTCCAAAAAAACCTTTAAAATATCAGTATTTATTCTAAACACTTATATTTATGTTTATAATAAACTAGACTAAATAGCAGCTAATATCTCCCCCCCCCCTTCCAAAATTTTCAAAAATTATTGGGATACCACACACCCTTACTTGTGATATCCAATCAGTAATCTGAATTCACTCAATCTGATGATTTTTAAGATAAACAACCCAACTTGGAAAATCACTATATATTGTAGTTCTATTGTACAAAAAAACAACATATTGTAATTCTTACCGACAAAGTCTTTGCATATTATCTATGTGTCGACTGAGAAGCTCAATTCCATATCGAACTCCACTGATGTCTAATGCTGGAGAAGTACTAGTACTTGAATTGGTTGTAGGTGGTCTTGGATTATTGGTAGTTGCAGGACTTGCTCGAAATTGAAAAGCAGATCTACGAGAAATTAAGAAACGACGAGCTCTGGGTTCTAAAGGCCTTTCTAAGATTTCATTTAGACGGTTTAAAAGACGTCGTTCAGCAGCTTGAGATTCAGCACTTAGTACCTGAAATGACGGTATATTATAGGTAATACAGTAAAGAAATACAAGAAATAATTTTAAATCATTTTAATCTTTGTTTGTTGCATTTTATTTATAAATATTGTATTATTTTATATCTGAACATTTCATTTAAAAAATGTTATGATAATTTAATAACAATTATGAAAATTGGTATGTTTACACTTTATTCATTCATTAAAATATTTTCTCACATACAGAGTGTTCAAAAATGACTCTACAACTTTGAAAAATCATATAAATTTATTCTAACTACTTACAGAGCTGGTTTTGGTGTCATTTGTAGCAAACATTTTTTACTCCATAGTTAGTTATGTTCAATGTAACTTCCATTGGTCATTTTCCAGACACCCCTACTAAAGTTAATTTTCTACCAAACCCACAGCAGCATGTCAGGTGTAACTTCTTCAACTGGGGCATAGATCTCAGAAAGAGAAGTTAATAAGGGTAGTTTATAACTATATCCTTGATAAATTCACAGAAGTAAAAATCGAGAAGTGCCAGATAAGGTGAACAAGGTGGCCATGCAATCTGCCCACAAGGACCTAAATAGTAGAAAACGGTAATGAGAAAATCCTGGACCTCGATGAGTTATTGTGGGGTGCACCATTTTGCTGGAAGTATATGCGGTCTTCAGGGTCGTCCTAATTAATCTGTGGGATTAAAAAGATTTCCAACATCCCTAATCGGTACACTATTCCCTTGATGGTTTTCTTTTAAAAATAAAAGAAAAGGCCGTAAACTTTAGTATTGCTTAAGGCAGAAAAGACGTTAACTTTTGGGCTATTACGAACATGTACCAAGAATTATCATTGATTTTCACTACTCTATATCCAACAGTTGTGTGTATTCACTTTACCATTTACATGGAAAGTCGACTGATCACTAAAGATTATGTTTGCAATGAAATCCTGGTCTTTATCTAATCGATGTAACATTTCAGCACAAAACTCCTCACAAGCAACCCTATCAGTGTGTTTTAGTTCTTGAACCATTGTTAATCTGTATGGTTTGATATACAAATGTTTTCTCAACACACACAAGACAGTCACACATGGAACACCTAGCTCATTAGAAGCACACCCGGTTGATTTTGTAGAACTGTTAACAAAGCTTTGCCTTACTTATTCTACGACATCGTCAGATATACAGGGAGACCTTTAGAATTTTTTATGCCTACTGAAAATTCATTTACAACAAAACACTTATGTCACTCATAAATGGTAGGCCTACTGGAAGGATTTTTGACATACTCAGAAAGAAAATTCCATGGAACAATTGTAGCACATTTCGATTCTTCAACCAAAACACACAGCGAGGGCAACCATCTTGTTACAACTTTCACTAGTACTTATGGTGGTGCTATTCACTATATGAGTCAAAACTTGTTCTATTTTGCTAAAAAAATGACACAAAAACCAGCTCTGTAACTAGTTTGAATAAATTTATATAAATTTACAAAGTTGTAAAGTCCAATAAGACGCACCCTGTACATTTAAACAAAACAAAATATGATGTCATACACCATAAGACAAGTTGATGGGAGCTATCATGGTACTTACCCAGTCCAATCATACAATGTCATACAAGCAGATACTCTATATTTAATATCAAAAAGTTCGTTTTTTGGGCCTTGTAGGAAATGTTAAACTGTATTGGTAGATCAAGAGTCTTACTCAGTTGGACAAGTTTGTTTAAAACAGTTATTACACAAGTTTTCTGAACCTCGTAATCACTACTTTCTCGATATCGGCTAGGCTCTAGCGGGCCTTATAGAGAAGGTATATATTACAAAGTCTCTGCTCTCTTCGTCCATGTCAATGTCTCAGCCTTGGTGAACCTCAAAGCTATATATATGTGGTGGAGTCTTCATTTGCAAAGCTCGTGTCGGTGACTCGACCCTGTCGCATCTCATAACTATACCAATATCACTTTTTTTGGGAGGTCAGTGTTCAAAATATCATTTTTTGACAACTTAACTATTTGTCACCACAGAGATGTCAGGTAGATATACCTTTATATGCATAATTGAAATCTGCAAATTTTATCTAATTTAGTATGTAATAACTTGAATAG
Source organism: Aphrophora alni (assembly GCA_963513935.1). NCBI lineage: Eukaryota > Metazoa > Arthropoda > Insecta > Hemiptera > Aphrophoridae > Aphrophora > Aphrophora alni. The sequence continues at coordinate 70,865,377 of OY740771.1, read as the reverse complement.
CATACAAGATATGAATAAAACACTGTTTGAAAAGGCTGCCATTTTGAATTAGATTTTTCTGAGTCCCCTATACCAAGTTTTATGTTCCTATCTTAATTTTGTGGCTACTATCATGCTTACGTACAGACAACAACAACAATGAATGGAAGGCATGTCAAAAATCTTTTCTTTTTGGTTTCCTGATGGATATTAAATGTGAAGATCAGTCAAAAAAATAGTTTAAAATCCTATCCTATAAAACTCATCCTATACTTTGTATACTGGGTAAATAAAACAATATTGTCAGTTGATTGATGTCAAGGAAAAGCATTTTAATTTTTTAACTAATTCCCAAAGAATATTTTTATTAATACAGGTGGTATAAAACATTGGTTTGATTAGTTACTTTCAGAATTCTCAAAATAAATTGCCTTATTTTAAAAATTACTTTTAAAGATGACGGTTAAAGGTTTCTTTATTATTTTTTATACAAATAAGTTACAAAATCTCATCGCTCATTAAAAAACCACCCTATTACTAATTTCAATAAAAATCCGGAGAAATATCCTAACAAGATTTAATACTCAATTTTTAAATTTTGCTTTGATATTAAAACATTAGCTGAATAGTGGGAAAAAAGGAATTTTTATGATTGGTTTGAAAGAAAGACGACATAAGTCAAGTTGATGTCTGTGAATAATATTTAAAACAAGGGAAAGAAAAATTAAAATAGATTTCCAAAAAATATGTATTTAAAATAAATAATGTTTAGTTTTAAGATAGAATAAGTATTGAGTGAAATTTTGTGTATTTAAAAGCGAGAGTGTGTGTTACTAGGTAAGAATGATTTGGACAGTGTCCGTGGGACCAGAAATGTGAACGTAATTAATTGAAATATGCTGTGTTAGTAGATCTGTAAATAGACGCTTAGTTTAAGATGCTAGGATGGAGTTCAGTTAGAAGGGAACCTTGGAAATGGTCAGACGTGTTTGTGAGAGTTAAAAAGGAAATATTTTGAGAACAATATAGTTTGTATTTGAGTAATTTTTGAACTTGAGAACAATTTAATTAATGTTTATTAGTTGTGAGAGGGAGTTTTTTTAGAATAATAGGTTTTGAACAAATTTTTTTGAGTAAGTTTAGAAATGAGTTTAGAATACAAGATCAGATAAACAAAAGTTTCTATGAAAAAGATAATTTTGAAAATGAGTATGAAAAGTTGTTTGTAAAAACATTCTTTGAAAGTGTAAAGGCATTCGGTGGGGTTAAGGGATTAGTAAGGTCAAATTATAAAAGTAGGTCAGTATTTGTAAGAATGTTTGTAAAAGAGGGAGATTATCAAAACAGACTGTTAGTAAAAAATATGTTAGGACTTAGGGACAGTTTCAAAAAGAAGTCTAGTGTTAGGATGGTGTCTAAAACAAAACAAAATCGTAAGAGAAAAGATATGTTTGAAAAGGTTGTTAAGTTAGGAGTTAATTTGACAAAAAAACACATGTATACCAAAATGTTTAGACTAAGACGGAATCACCGAAAGAAATAAATAATCTATATGTAGGTCGTATTGAATAACAAATTTGGAAAGGAATTGTGTTTTTGTAGTTATTGGATTTAAAATTGATGGACTGTAGAATAAATAGGATAAAATATTTACTTTAACAGATAGGCTTTGTATATAAAACTTAACAGACACTTGATAAGACAGCTGCAGGTTATATTGGAAGTATATTGATGCAAAGTATGATTACATAAGATAAGAGTAAGGCATTTCATAACTTCTGGTGTACAGTTATTTCAAGATGGAAGAGTCTGGCTAGATACAGTTGTGACGAAATTAATGAGTCAGGTTCTGAATAGTTGTACTTCAGAAAAAGTTTAAACGTTTTTCCATATATATTTTAAAATTAAATAAAATGCAAATACAGATGTAATGATTAATTAAAAAGAAGTTTTTAGTAAGGTTTAATGAAGAAAACATATTTTGTTATGAAATAATAATTCTAGTGATATATCAAGTTGAATAATCTTGAGGAAATGAAAGACGAAATGCGCAATATCTAAGCCTGATAGATAATAAAGTCAGTCAATGTTTAGGTTACCAAGATAGGAAGGAGATAAGGCACATGTGGTATAGCCAAATGTCTGGAAGGGTACAGTCGAGGTAGAAAAGCTACAGTTTGAACAAAATGAAGGGTTTCAAAATCAACTTGACCGATTTTGATGAAATTTTTTATAAATTTTTTATATTTTTATTTTTTATTCATTGGTAATGGGGTTAAGTAGTAAATAAAAGGGTCCTTAAGTTTAAGATAAACTTAAGTGTATAGAAGTTGGGTACCGGTAGTCGAGGACATGCTTTATTCTTAGGAGTAAAGCATGTCTAGACAGCATGTGAAAGGTGTGTTATGGTTGTAAGGTGTGTTTTGGGTTTTATTTTGAACTGAGTAGAAATATTACGTTAACCATCTCATGTCTGAAGCCTATAATGCATTACTTTCATGTAAGTGTCTATAGAGGTAATCTGAAGGATACAATAAGAAAGTCGGTAAGAAGTGCCGAGGAGAAATTAGAAGTTAAAGGAAGTTTAAAATGACTACAAAATACTAAATTTTGAAAAAAGGTAATTTCACGAAAAAAAGTTTAAAATTTTGAAAGTTTTAATATGTGAACAGGTAAATTAGGTCATCGAATGAAGGTTCAGTATTTCTTAAGGACAAACTTTATATGATATAAATTTATGATGAAATAAAGACATTTGACGAAGTATTACATTGGTAATTTTTATGTAATAATTTTGGATCGATGAATGGAAGTGAACAGAAGTGAACAAAATTTTATTTCATATATTTACAATGAGAGCCCTTGGATCAAGATATTTTTTAAAAAACTATACAAATTTTTATTATTTAAAATAACAAATTAGTTATTTTTTTCCACTACAAAACTTTGACTTTACTATATTTAGTGCAAAATTAATAAATATCACAGTTAAAAAAAAGTTTAAATTATATAACAGGACATACATGTGAGCTGTGTGTTGGAGATCGACTATGATAAGCAGTTTGTAGTCTTCGAAACTGTGTCCTCAGACGAGAAACTGCAGTTGACGAAGTGGTATCAGAACCACGTCTTAGAGGTGGAGTAGTACTACGTGAACCTGTAAAAATACAACACAACATAATAATTATTACAATTTTAATGTAACAGCAGATATTTCTTGTTGAAACTCCATAATCAAGGATAAAATGAAGCAATAAAGCTTAAAGTTTCAAAATATTAAATAATAAAATATTTTGAAACTTTAAGCTTTATTGCTTTATTTTATCCTTGATTATTATTATTACAATTTAATATTTCATGTTTTTTCACTAATTTCTTCCTTTGATGGTTTACATAAGCATTAACCCTCTAATCGTGGAGCGACCCAGACTTGGGTCATTCGGTGACGCATGATTTAGTCTAACGATCGAAAAACACGTATTTTGCAATTCAACATTTCGCCCACTTAGAATTGTCCTATCGCAATAAATAAAATACCGTTGGAAAGCTAATGTTCCGTAGATGCATAATCATTCAAAAAAATACTACAAAACGTTAAAATTATTTTTTAAATTTGGTAAAGTTTGCATATTTTAATGCATAAAATCAAAGATTTGAACTGTGCGGTTGTAAGTAGAAATGACACCATTTTTTCTCAGATGTTCACAAATAAATTTTTCTGTCAAACAGGTCGACCAAAATACTGTTCTGTAGATCACATCTTTCTCTTTCGATCTGTGCTTTACATATTTTTCTATCTGTCATAGATCGCGAGATATATCTATTTTACCAAAGTAGTAACCAAACCGAACGAATCTCATTTTTATTTCGGTGCAGTTTACTAAATAAGATAATCGATTATTCAATCGATATTTTGTAACCGATCTTTACAGTATGTTGTAGAGAAGATTTCATTCTAACTGTTGGTAGAACTTGCTATGTCCTAGAGTTTCTTATAGGTTATTGTTTCTTACTTGGAAGTTAGCGATGTTTGTGTACTAAAATGACATGTGAAAGGCGTAGTGGTATGTGACTTGGGATTATATTTCTGTCATTCTGAAGGTTTGTTTTATTTATTTATTATAAATTGTGTATACAAATTACAATATCTGTATTATTGCTTGTAGAATTTATTGTTTTGAGTGAATGTTATTGTCAGACATGAAATATTGAGGCTGTCTAAAGATAGAGGTTATGTTATAATCTGGTCTTCCATTTTAGCAAATTTACATGTGTTTACATATAAAAATAATTTTGCCTAATGAAAATTTTATAAATTGATTATGTTTTTACCAAAATGTTTATAAATTTATATAGACCTATCTATTAAAATTTTTTTATTGGTTTATATACCTATTTCTGTGAAATTTTGACTCGGTTACAGGGTAATTTTGTTGATTCCGTACATAATAACTCCAAAATGTTTCCATCCAAAAGTTTTTGCATTCACACATAAAATCTATGTACCTTTGTGAGAACATAGGTAATAAAAACTTGGGTTTTGAATAATAATTATATTTTTGGTGAATTTTTGAAAATAGTTAGCAAATATTCACTTTTTACGTAAAAATGAACCATGTCTAATGAAAATTTTATAAACTGATTTTTCTTTTTAGCAACTTTTATCCACAAATATATTACAAATCTCTAGTAATACTTCATAAATTAAAAAAAAAAAAAAAAAAAAAAAAAAAAAAAAAATTATGCTGTACATTACCATTTCTGTGAAATTCTTGCCTCTGTTACTTTCTGATTTTTTGCTATTTGACATAATAACTCCAAATTTTTTACATCTAACATTTTTTTTTCACTACACAGCTCAATTCTATGCACCTTCCTGAATATAATGATATATAGAAGTTGTGTTTTCCATAAATATAACTATTTTTGGTGAATTTTTGAATTGGACTGTACAAAGGTGTCATGACAAACATATCTAGTAAGCTTCCTACTTCAGCTAGATTACAATATTCCCAATCTACCGCCTAACGGTGTCTAGTATAGTTTACTGCATTAGACATTATGTTTGTTTTGAGAGTTTTTTTTTCTTTGTAATTTATTGTGAATTATTTATTATGTTTTGTTGATGTGTTGATACAATTTATCTTCACTATATACTACAACTATTATAAGTATTTAAATAGCCTAAACAAAATTTTAAGCAAGTTTGTTGGTGATTTTTAGGTTAAAATATTTGTGACTTGAAGACAATTTTTCTCATTCGTGATTATTTTACTCTAAAATGTATCATTGTAGAAAAGTTGTAAATTTACAGTTCAATTTGCATACATTTTTTCTAAACAATGGTATATAACAAGTTGGACTTTTCATTACATAAATATTTTTGATGTATTTTTAAAATAGGCTGAACTTTGTAGCTATTTTGTACTTTAATTATAAAAATTTAATTTTCCTAATGAAAGTCTTCTAAATTGTCATTGATATATTTTTACACACTTTTATTCACAATTATACTTCGAAACATTTGTATGTCTTGACTATAATTAGAAAGTTTTGTTGTATGTAATACATATGCTTTATTGTGGTGTTTAGGCTTCGATTACAAGAGTTTTTAATTCCTGGCATACTAACTTCAAATTTGTATGTCTAATTTATTAATTAAATACTGGTATTTAAATTCTACTCACCTCTCTCTAACAAATGATATATTACAAGTTGGGTTTTGTATAGAATAACTATTATTGGTGATTTTTTCAAAACAAGCCTAACTCTTCAGCAAGTCTTTTTTTATCATAAAAATTGATTTTTCAACATATACATTTTATAAATTGATTTTTTTTTTTTTTATTCACACCTACATTGCAAAAATTTTACTTTTTACTATTTCTTTTGTATATCTTTTCAGTAGGGTTTTCACTTCATTTTTGATTACTAATATACTAACTCCAAAACCTTTACATCTAACAATTTTTTGGTCATTAACATTACAAACATCAGTAATCACCCCAAATTTTGAGTTTGTAACTTACCTGGTTCTTAGATATAAAATATTTAGTAAAAAACACATACAGACAGATAGATAGAATACTACGAAATTTAGGACATACCTTCATAGGAACGTTTTTCTTTGTTTTTGCATATTTAATCAGGTACAATTTTTTTTTTACCATAATTTTGAATCATTACATATAATTTTATAATATACATTAGATATTTACCTGTAGGAGATGCTTGTCTTGAACATGAATGTCTGTCAAAGTAGTTCATCAATGAAGATAATGAATGTTCATCTTCGGACTGAGGTGTTGGTGGAGGTTCTTCTCTAGTTTCATTATCAGAATCAACAGGATTCATATCAGTACTTTCTTCCGAAAGGTTCCGTCTCCTTCGTGGTCCAAGTAAATCCTCAACAAGCTGTCTAACACGATGAATACTCCCACGCAAAATGGGACTTGAGTTGCTGTTACTTTCTGGAGGAGTTGTTTCTGTCTCTCTTCTTAAACCGAATCCAATTGTTTCTGGTGAAAGCCCTGATAATGGCCTATTAGGTGTAGGTTGGTCTGCTGAACTTATAGCGGGACTTCTAAGGATTTGCTGATATCGTGATAATGGATTATTAGCTGTTGCAGTTGGAGAATTTCTCTGTCTTGAGTTAAATGATGGTGGATGAGGAAGATCAGAATTATTCCGTGGATTAACTTCGGATGGCCTAAGAGATAAATTTGAAAATGTTGACAATCCTCTATCTGTTGATGTAGGAGATCTTTGATTGTTTAGTCTTGATTCAGAATTTGGGGGACATCTATTTGAAACCCAACTTCGCATACTTTCCAAAGCATCAGATGTTCTTTCCATATTGTTTCCAAGAAAGTTAATTGGAGTAAAAGTCCCTGTATTAGAAGGGAGTTCAGATGAACGAATGTTACTCGATTCATTATCCAATAAAAATTGAGTTGATGAACGTGAAGCACTAGTTTCGTCAGTTCCTGCAGCAACTCTCTGAGGTCTTTCTCTCTCCTCAGGCATTGAAGGAGTTTGGGATGACTGAGGATTACCTATTCTTCGATTTGGAAGTAAAAAAAGACTATTGAATGGATTTCTAGTTGAATCGGCGGAATCATTAGCAGTGCTAGTAGTCTGATTAGTTTCAGGACGTCTACGTAATCGGTCCAGTATCCTGGAAGTAAGCCTAGAAGTCAGTGTAGGTTGAGGAGTATTACTTGTGCTAGGAGCTGTACCACTAACAGATGAATGAGACGATTCTGCCTCTAAATCCATTGGGTCAGTTCCACGATCCATCTGAAACCAATAATAATTCACATTATTGTACAAAATTTGGCAAAGACTATGGAATAGTTTAGTAAAAATGTTTACGGTATGTCTGGTATCTTGTTCATATAAAAACATTGACTTATAGCACTCTTTCTATAAATTAAATTTTATAAAAATTATCATACTAGCATAACGGTTTTAATTCAAAAGCAACATAATCTAATTAAAAATACTCCAGATGTTCACAATTCTAATTTTTTATAGAAAGTTTTAAAGATCACTTTACACAGGATGCAACGTGCACTGTGCATTAAGACAAGTTAACATTTTACTCATTGTTGGATTAAATGTATTAAATGCACAAAAATATTTTGTGAACTTTGAGAAGGGACATCTTGTGATTGTAATATGAACATATTGTTTTCTTCTGGGCATAATTTATTATTCTTTTTATTACTTTATACTGTACTAAGGATAGAATAATGTGAACAAGTTTATTTTGTTCTTAATCACATATTACATTCATTCCCTCCTCCTTCATTGTCCTTGTATATAAGTAAACCAAAGCTGACAATTTTTTAATTTACAAATTATTTTTGAACCGCAAGATTTTTTCCTTGCAATTTTGCACATAAATTTGGGTCATTAATCTTGAAATTTCACTAAATTTGAATAAAATCGGTAAAACCGGTTTTTTTTTTTCTACTCGCAATTTAGAATTATTTTTTAAAATGACAAAAAGTCTTGAAATACCACCAAAGTATACCCAATACCGAATTTGATTCAATTGGTACACATGTTGGGACTGTAGATACTGCACATATGACAAATATCATTCCAAAAACCAATTTTATGGACTCAGGGGACTTTATATCCATAAAAAAGTTGACATCCATTTTATTAACATAAAACACCAAGATAGATAAAAGCATTCTCACTATTGCTACCAGTAACTACACTCTCATTGTAAAAATAATGCTTCATTGACTTAATTAAAAACAAGGCAAAATATGAGAAAGTTGATTGGTAATCATGTTTCGGTATTTATATTTTATATTTTTAGTGTAAAAAAAATTTTTTTTTTTCAATTATTATTTTTTAAACCAACGGCTGTTTTAATTATTAAAAGTAATGTATATTTATGTGAGATATCAAACTAATCTACAAACTTAGGTTTTTGACTTTATCAAAATATAGAAATTGATGGCTGTAGAAATTGGGAGCATTATAATCCCAAAACAAAATCTTCGTTGGATTTCCAAGTTTTGTTAATTAAAATTTGTTTAAAAATTTCATTCTACAATTTAAAACATTTCTGTAAAGCAGTGGTTCCCAAAATGTAGGTAGTGGTCTCCTGGAGGTCGTGAGGAAATGCCCAAAATGAATCACAACTATATTATAACATTACACCTTAACATAAGTAACCCCTTAACACGTTAAGTGCCATGGAGGACCGATCGGTACGACAGCAAGCTCATAGTTAAAGTGGCTAGCCGGCCGATCGGTACAACACTGCCATTAATGCAAGATTTTATTTTAGAGTCTTTTACCAGTAAGTGTTGCAACCTAGCGGAAAACACATACACTAAGTGAAATGTAGAAGATTGTAGCTAATAGACATAGATATTTCATTTTATTATCTTTGAATAGTGTTGTGTAGTAACCAAATAAAATATCTCAACAGTATGTTAATTTCGTCGTACCGATCGGTACAGCAGTGAAATTTTCAGTTGAAATTATGGATTAATGCATTAAAACAAGTAATATACAGTTTGAACATTCTACAGTTGTTATATTTTTTTTTAAAATAAACGTATAAAAGTTAACTATTACGGTAAGCAAACAATAAATTTTGCATATTTTTGTATAAAACATTGAACTATTACAAAATTGGAAAGCAATTTTTTAACCCTAGAACCGTCACTCGACCCGAGTTCGGATCGAGTGCTGACACATGGTTTAGTTCACCGACTCTAAAACACGTATTTTGCAATTCAACATTTCGCCCATTAAGAATCGTCCTATCGCAATAAATAAAATAGCGTTGGAAAGCTAATGTTCCGTAGATGCATAATTATGCACAAAAAAACCACAAAACGTTATAAATAATATTAAAAAAATTGGTAAAGTTTGCATATTATTATGTGTAAAATCAAAGATTTGAAGCATGCATTTTTTAGTAAAAGTGATGCCATTTTTTGTCATATGATCACAAATCTATTTTTCTGTCAAACAGGTCAACCAAAACACTGTTATGTAGATCACATCTTTCTGTTTCCATCTGTGGTTTAAAAGTTGTTCTGTGTGTCATAGATCGCAAGATATTTCTACTTGATGAAAATAGTAACCTAACGGAACGAAATTCACTTGGCATTCGGTGCGGTTTACTAAATAAGATAATCGATATTTTATAACTGATCTTTATAGTATGTTGTAGAGGAGATTTCATTCTACAAGTTGGTAGTACTTGATATAGGCAACAGATACTTTCATGTTATTGTTTTTAACTTGGAATGTAGCCTAAGTTTATGAGTAAAATGATGTGTGAAAGCCGTCTAGCGTCTAGCGCTTTGGTCTTGTGATTATATTTGTTATTTTGAAGGTTTGTTTTTTTAATTTATTATAAATTGTGTATAAAAATTACAATATCAGTATTATTATTTGTAGAATTTATTGTTCTGAGTGAATGTTATTGTCAGACATAAAAAATATTGAGGCTATCTAGAGATAGAGGTTATGTTGTAAATTGGTCTTCTTTCATAGCAAATTTGTAGCTAAACACATTGTGTTTACTAAAACAAATAATTTTGTCTAATGAACATTTTATAAATTGATTATGTTTTTACCAAAATATATGCAAAATGTCTATAAATTTATATGGGCCTATCTATAAATAGAGAAAGGTTATGATATATCTGGTGTGACTATATTAGCAAGTTTCCATTAGTTTTATATAGCAAAATATTTTTGTCTAATTAAAATTTTATAAATTGATTATTTTTTTACCAAAATGTATGCAAAATGTTTATAAATTTATATAGGCCTATCTATAATTTTTTTTATTGGTTTATACACCTATTTCTGTGGAATTTTGCCTCCGTTACTTTCCGATTTTTTGGTGTTTGACATTATAACTCTAAAATTTTTACATCTAAAAGTTTTTGCATTAGTTTACACACATAAAATCTATGTACCTTTGTGAGAACATAGGTAATAAAAACTTGGGTTTTGAATAATAATTATATTTTTGGTGGATTTTTAAAAATAGTTAGCAAATATTCACTTTTTACGTAAAAATGTACCACGTCTAATGAAAATTTTATAAATTGATTTTTATTTTTAGCAACTATTATCCACAAATATATTACAAATCTGTAGTAATAGTTGAAAAAATTCAAAAAAAATTTATGATGTACATTACCATTTCTTTGAAATTTTTGCCTACATTACTTTCCGATTTTTGGCTATTTTACATAGTACGGTAACTCTAAATTTTTACCATCTATCTTATTTTTACTACACAGCTTAATTCTATGCACCTTTCTGAATATAATGATATATAGAAGCTGTGTATAAAATATATATTACTATTTTTTGTGAATTTTTGAAAAAAAAATGTACAATTTACCTTTTTTCGTAAATTTTTTTTTTTAATTTTGAAAATATAACAACTTTTTTTCTAAATATATTCACAAATATTACACAAAACTTTTGTATATCTTAGAAAAAGGTGGTAATCTATTGATTTTGGATGATACAGGTTTTTCTAAAAAATGATAACTTCATTTTTTGACATCTAACATACTTACTCCAAAACCGATTCAAAAAAAAAATTTTTATTACATAGATGAATTCTATGCACCTTTCTGAGAAAAATTATATCTTATAAGTTAGGTTGTGTATAAAAATAATATTTTTTATGAATTTTTGAAGAAAACAAAACTTTTACAAAACCTTTAACATACGCCGATTGCAGGGGTTAAACAGTTTTACTGTTTATCAATGTTATTTATTTACAATTAAGTTTTTTTAAATCATTTATTTATATTATTACTGTCTAAACTGTAAGATGAAAGCATTTTGAAAGCAAAATGAAAGCATTTAAAATCTGTTATTGACCAGTATTGGTGTTGCGGTCGTGGTCCTACATTGCTTTTGTAAGCGAGCCAAGCATTTACAATGCAGGTGCTAAATAGTAAATATTCTGCAACTTTTTTGCAAACCCATCTTAGCGTCAATCGTACTGCTGAGTTGTACAACGGCATTTGATCAGCAACATCGATGCCGGATTTTTGCTCATTGTACTCTGATATTGCAAGAGGCTTTGTGGTAATGTGAAAAATCAAAATTTATAATAGGTTTAAAATCCGCGGGTTAGTATACGGAAATAGACTGTTCAAATCATAATTTATTTAGTAAATTCATTTATAAGAACAAAATGGATTTTCAAGACAACAGTATAAATTACCATGTTTAATTTTAGTATAATTTAGTTTAATTGATATTATATGTAAATTGTTTGAGTTTTACGACGTGTGTGGACTATTTTACGACAGCAAAATGTGACCGGAAAGAACTTTTTCGGAAGTAAGACATCTCGTGGCAAATTGCTACATCAGTCTTAGTTGGAAGCTCATAGGTGACGGTTGTGTTAATGAGAGTCTGAGTTAAGTGCCTAGAAACAATGAACGTGTTGTCAGAATGCTTTAGTTGGCTATCTGGACTGATAAAGTATGTTAGACAGACAGTTTTAAATAGTTATTTGGACAATGTAGACGAATATGGTAAATCGTATTAATTTTAAAATAAAGTAGACTGTTAGAAGTGTTCAGTACGAACAGCGTGTCTTATAAAGAGACAATAGACTATCTTGCGTGTAGTAATAAACACGGATGGATAATGAACAATTGTAAAGTGTAATATGGACTAATAAGTTAATAGACATTCTTAACACTAACGTTTGAATTATACATTAAAAATGACTTCGAGGGACATCACACTTCAGGAACACCATCGTACAAAGAACCATGCTGTTTGGACCATAATCGAGTGATGTGTTTAAGACAACGGACTGGTAACTCTGTATTATTTAATACTTAAATTTCAAATTGTTCATCTTATAAAATTTATCATGTTTGATTTTCTTGTTTTTGTTTGTAAATTTAATATTTTAAAATAATTATGTTACTTAACGTAGAAGAATACTAAATATAGATTGACATAATTTTCCTTTTAAAGTAATATAGATTCAATATCAAAAAACAGATAAAGTTAATCTGTTAAGATTCATAATAAATTCTTCAGTTGCAACTTAAAAAATAAAAAAAAAAGATAAATTCAAGATCTTTCTTTAAAGTTAAAACTTTCTTAAAAGGAATTAATAACATCTAATAGTAGGATGTATAACATAAGTGATTTATAATATTTATTTCAAAATTGATGTTAATGTTTTTGTTTTTTACTGTTTAATAAATGTTTTTTTGTTAACATTTCAGCCAAAGTGTTTTCATTAAATACCAAATATCACTGTGAAGTACACTGGTAAAAGAACTTACGACCCCAGAGATTTTATAAATAATTAGATTCATTATTTTTCTTTTTCAAAATTGGTAAGCTAATGCTACCTGGCGCCCCTTAAGTCGAGCAAATCAATAAATAAATACTTTGTGGAGCTCTTCAAGTTCAAAAGAATAATTTTTATTCTTAAAATAGCTTCACTATTTCATATTAACTTCAGCTCATTTTTGAATTACTACAAATGTCGCCTCAACTGAGGGCTTTTAGGTCGAAAAAACAGTGAATTTGGTAATGAAAGCACTTATCAAGGTAAGGACTCTCTCTAAAATATAAGAAAGATTCTCTTTTAAAATTTTTGTGTTGAATATAGTAGAATAAAATGGATTCTGAAACAATGAATATTAATAATGATAGTGAACAGGTAGGGTTAAGGAATGAAAATTCTTTAAATAATGTAGGACAAACATCGCAAAATAATGAACAAATTGATGAACAATTTGCACAAGATATGTTAGCTCAAGAAATAATTAGTAGTAATAGTAATAGTAGACGTTCAAGTATTAGTGAAAATAGTAGTTCGGGTTCAGATCTTAATGGGTTTAGTAGTGATGGGATTCAAAATAGTAAAAAACGGTGTGAAGAAATGAATGAAAAAATATTAGGAGTAAATTTAGAAAATGAAGATTTAGATAAGGAGACAAAAGCTGGAGAAGTTAGGGTAATTGAACAGGTTAGGTTAGACAAAGGTGTAGAAACAAATGATCAAAATAAAGAAATTAAGAAAATGTTTGATATTTTAATGAGTAAATTTGAGCAAAACAATGTAGAATTGAAGCAAGATTTAAATAAAAAATTTGACCAAACTAGTTTGGATAGTGACAAAAAATTTGAATGTATAAGTAATGATATTAAACAAAGTAGATTAGAAACAAATAATAAAATTGAACAGAATAATCTAGAATTTAGGCAAGATAATGATAAGAAGTTTGAATGTATAAATAATATTATTAAACAAAATGGTTTAGAATTAAATAATAAGTTTGAAGATTTAAATACCAAAATTGAACAGAATAATATTAAACTAGATAATTTGGACAAAAAGTTGGACCAGACCAAACTGGAATTAAAACAAGATTATGTACAATTAGAGAATGGTTTAAAGCAAGAAATTAAACAAACTAGGCTAGAGATAGAAAATAATTTTGATGAGAAAATTGCTAAAGTTGAAATAGATATGTCTGATAAAATATGTAGTATAGTTAAGGAAATTGATAATGTAAAATGTGAAACAGAAGTAAAGTTGTCATGTAATCAGATAGAAGCCAAAAATAATCTAAAGGTTATTGAAAACAAAATTTATAAAGAAATTTTAGAGGTTAAGAGTGATGTAAACAATAGAGTAGATAAGTTTGAGATGCAGTTAGGGAAAACAGATGAAAAAATAACTTTGTTAGACCTAGAAGTAGGAAAACAAAAGAATTCGGAAAAACAAGAAATTTTAGAATTGAAAAACAATGTAGAGGACCAGATTAATAGCCTAAATTTAAAATTCGAAGGAGAATTTATGCAGAAGATAAGAGAGAATTTTGTAGAACAGGGTAGCATAAGTCAGGGCACTTATACGAGTACGAATATAATTAATGATACCATAATTCCGGAATTTCAAAATGAAAGGTTAGAACCGCATCCGAAAGTATTTATAGAAGCCATAGAGACATTTAATAAAGTAAATGGGGGACAATGGAAGATAAAATTAGGTTGTTTAAGAAAATACTTTAAGGGTGAAGCAGAGTTATGGTTCGAAGCACACAAAAATGAGTGGGGTAGTTTTGGAGAGTTTAAGGTAGCATTTCTGGATAGATTTTGGTCAGAAGAGAAACAAGAGCAGCTAAAAACTAAATTATTGATAGGAAGTTATTTTAGAGGGCCTATAGAAGAGGTATTTAAATATGTAATGAGATTATATAATAAGACACAATTTTTAGATCCGCCTATGTCTATGGACACATTTATAAGACACATAAGTGGGGAAATGCCAGAAAAATTAGAGTTAATGATGTTAGCGGCAAGACCTAAAAATGTTAATGACCTAGAAAAGTTAATCTTAAGCTGGCAAGAAAGCCAAAAGTTGTTAGGACCAGATAGGGCAAGGCAGGGAGACAATAGGATGAATATGGACAGACCCATGTATAGAGATTTTCAACCACCACAAATAGGACAAGAAGGGTTTCGATTTAGGGCACCACCCCATTTTCAAGAGACAAGAGGAGAGAATAGGTTTAGGGGACCTAATAATTTTACTAGATTTCCACCACCTAATATGCATAATAACAATAATAGGCCAATGTTAACAAATCAACAAAATTTTGCTAGAGCAAATGGAAATGGTATGAATCAAGGTTTCAGACCAAATTTCCAACAAAAACAGCATGGTCAGGGAAATAGGGGAAATAATAATAGACCACAGGAAAACCAAAATGGACAACAATAAATAGGGCCCAAGCTTTGTTGTCTAAGAATCAAAATAGGCCTAAAATAGTAGATTCCAAAAATATAATTTCATCCATAATAACTAAAGATAATAATAATATTGATGTGGACATTAGAGAAGAATTGTTAAATGAAGAAAATTTTAATAATGTAAGCATACAGCCTATAAAAGGAGAATTAATTGAAATTGACGTGAAAATTAATAAAGAAGAATTTAAATGTTTAATAGATACAGGTTCTGAAATTACTGTCATGAATGAGGAAATTTATAAGAAACTAATTACAAATAATGATAAAATTTTGGAATTACCGGTGTGTAACTTAACAATTGTAGGAGTAACAGGTGTACGTAGTAAAAGGATTACAAAACAAGCTTTTATAGATGTAGAAATTGGAAAAGATGTAGTTGCAGTAAACTTTTTAATTGTTAGAGGTCTAAATATTGAAATGATTATAGGATGTGACTTTTTAAAACAAAAGAAGGCCCAAATTGATTTTCATGAAGAAAAGATTAAATTTATTGTAGAGGATAATATAATTCAAACAAAGTTTAAGAAACAAATTTCGCAAGTAGAATGTTATAAATTAAAATTGTGTAGGACGAAAGCAGAAATAAGTTGTTATGATGAGACAGATTTTGATTATGAAGAATTGCAAATTAATGATGTAGCTACTAATTTTTTTCAAGATTTTGATTCAAAATATTATGAAAATAATTATGAAGATGTAGAATGGACACAAATTGTAGAGAAAATTTTAGAAGAATGTAACTTAAACTTAGATAAAGAAAAACAAGAATTAAAAACTGTATTAAATGATTTTAAAGAAGTATTTTCGGATAAGCCAGGAAAAATGTTAAATTATAAAGCTAAACTAAATGTAAAGGAAGATAGTAAATTTATAAATAAATCATATGCGATACCACATTCAAAAAAGGAAGCTGTAGCTAAGGAAATTCTAAAAATGATAGATAATGATATAATAGAAGATTCAAATAGCCCATTTTCAAATCCATTAGTATGCGTAATTAAGAAAGATTCGTCCATAAGATTATGTTTAGATGCTAGACAAGCAAATCAAATAATTATACCAGACCGAGAGGCACCTGAACAGATAGATGATATATTGCAAAGGTTTGAAGGCGTAAAATATATTTCTAGTATAGATTTGGTCAGTGGTTTTTGGCAGATAGAATTAGATGAACAATCTAGAAAATATGTTGCTTTTGTGTTTAATGGTAGGAATTTACAATTCAAAAGACTCCCTTTTGGATTAAATGTTAGTACTTCTTTGTTTAAAAAGGGTCTAAGTATGGTATTAGGCCCTGAAGTTTTAGAATTTACAACAGTTTATGTAGATGATGTATGCATAGCGTCAAAATCGTTTGAAGAACATATGAGACATTTAAGAAAATTATTTGAAAGACTTATAATACATAATGTAACTATCAAAATAAAAAAGTCTGTTTTTTGCAAAAAAGGTATAAAGTTTATAGGATACAATATATCAGATATAGGAATAGAGCCAGATCATGAAAAAATTAAAATAATACAAGATTTTTCCACACCAAAAAATATCAAACAATTACAAAGTTTTTTAGGCTTATGTAATTATTACAGAAAGTTTCAACAAAATTATGCAGAACTAACTAGCAAATTCACACATCTTTTAGGAAATAATAACAAAATTTGGAATTGGACAGAGGAAGACAGACATACGTTTGAAAGAATAAAACAGGTTTTCTTAGAGACGATAATTTTACAACACCCTAATTTCCAAGAACCTTTCTATTTAAACACAGATGCCTCTGATAAAGCTTTAGCAGCCGTATTATACCAAGTAGACGTAAATAATGAACATCTGGTAATAGCATTTGCAAGCAGAACTTTACAAAGCAGTGAGGTTAATTATACCGTAACGGAGAAAGAATTATTGAGTATAGTCTTCGCATGTAAAAAATTTAGAAATTATGTGTTAGGGAACAAAACGACTATACGCTCTGACCATAAGGCGTTGACCTTTTTAAAAAACTGTAAATTAACACATGGTAGACTTCTAAGGTGGATATTGTTTTTACAGGAATATAATTTAGAAATAGAGTATTGTCCAGGGAAAGAAAATATTGTAGCAGATGTTATTTCACGAACGGATCACAATGAAGTCATCAAGACAGGCGATGAACATTTAATTAAAATTTTTCAAACACAAATTGATAAAAATTTAGCAAAGCAAGATAGAATTTTAAGAAAAGCCTTTAAACGTTTAAATTTGGAACAAAGTCAAGATGAATATTGTACAAGAATTATTAAGTTATTAGAAGATCAATCTGTTAAATTTAATAGGTTAAGAGAATGTTATGTTATCTATAATGGTGTTTTATTTAAAAGGTCAAAGAAAAATGGAATTCACAAAATTTGTTTAACGAAATCTTTAATAGAAATTGTAATTAATGATTGTCACGAAAGATATGGACATATCGGTGCAGGAAAGTGTTATAAATTATTAAAAGGACTATACGAATTTCCAAATTTAGAAAAACAAATAAAATTACAAATTAGGCCATGCGATTTATGTCAAAAAACTAAAGTGTCAAATATAAAAAATAAAGGATTAATGGTAAACATACTACCTGAAAATGTATTAGATTTAGTAGCAGTGGATTTATTTGGAGAATTACCGACTGGGACTGGTGGGGTGAAATATATATTTGTAGTACTGGATGTTTTTTCGAAATTCATAAAATTATATACCATAAAGAGAGCAATTGGGACGGTTTTAGCAAATAAAATAATTAATGAATATGTAAAGGAAGTAGGTAAACCGAAAATAATTCTAAGTGACCATGGTAGTCAATTTCAATCACGTATTTGGAAAGAAAAATTAATAAATAATGATATTCAAGTTAGGCACACATCAGTATACCATCCTCAATCGAATCCCAGTGAGCGTTGCATGAGAGAACTAGGTCGAATGTTTAGGACTTATGTACACAATAAACACACAAAATGGCCGCTTTATGTAAAATTTATAGAAAACTGTATGAATCAATCCATACATGAATCCATCAATGATAGCCCGTATGAAATAATGTTTAAAAAGGAGTGTCCTCGTATTTATAACCAACTATGCAAAATTCCTCCGGGAAAAATAATAGATTTTGAAGAAAAAATAGTTTTAGCAAGAAGACATTTGAAATTAAAAGCAAGTCAGCGAAAAAAATCACATGATAAAAAACTAAAACCCATAAAATTTGAAATAGGAGATTTAGTTTTAGTTAAAAATCACTATCTGTCATCAAATTTGAGGAGAGAAATAAAGAATTTTTTCTTATTGTATCAAGGTCCGTTTAAAGTTTTAAAGATTAAATTAGAAAATGCGTATGTAATAGGTACAATTGATTCTGAAGTAATTAAAGGGACATACAACGTCACTCAATTAAGGAAATGTATTTCATAAATATTTGAAGAATAAACAATTAAAGAATTGGTAATAATAAATTTTAACGTTAAATAAATAATTTGAATTAAAAACAGAAGATTTTAAAAAATAAATTGTGTAATGTAAGAAAACTTTTCAAGGCAAATTGAACTGGTTGAAAATGTTAGATGAAAAGATCATTGGAGATGCAAGATTGTTAGTAAATAACTCTGTATGTTTATTCCAACATAAATATTGAGGTTACGTGTTAAGATAAAGTGTTGATTAGAAGGAAGGGTCTAGTGAATCTGTAGGAATTGATAATATCTAGAGTTGAAGAAATGAGATTTAATATTAAAGGTGGACGTTAATATTGAAAATTTAATAATGTCATGAAAACTGGAACGTAGTTGCAAACCAAAAGATTTCATAGCCGACTTCTTATCTTTAGTAGACAGAAGATATTGCATCATAAGGAGGGGAAGGTTGTTTATCTCTTAACCAGGCCTAAAATTCCTTTGCGCATAACGTTGAGACTGAACTACAGTGTGTTACAAAAATACTGTTCTGAAATATAAAAACTTTTGATTCATAATTATAAGTTAACTAGTGTTTTTAAATAAAAAAGGTTTAAAGCAAAGATGATTGTTATTAATTAAAGTAAATAGAATAAAAGTTGATTACTTGAATAACTTTAACAGAATAAAATGTAAATTCCTAAATAAAGAACTTAGAATAATTTAAAATAAAATTTCTTTTTGAATCTGGATAATAATTTGTAGAAAGGATTACACAAGTAATAAATCGACGATGCTAGGAATATAGTCGCTAAAAGAGAACATTATTTCAACTTCGGATGATATTATTTTAATGAAATTTTTTATGAATTTTAAATTTTCTTCGTATACATGCATTTAAGAACATGAACATTGGGAGGAAGGCAGGAGTTTATGTAGTAAAAGGAATTGTTTTATTTGTAAAAATGAGGCAATTTCGGGACTGCACGAAAAGTGTGTTATGAGTTTGGAGTGTGTGGTGGGCGGTATTTCGAATCAAGTAGAGGTATCGCATTTCAACCACTGCATATTTTAGGGTCATAACATGTTGTTTCGTGTTAGAGTTCAGAGTGTGATTGGAAGTACACATGTAAAATTTTAGAGCGGTTAGAAGAACTGTAGTGGGGGTGAAAAGGAGTAGAAATGCATAAATAATAGTGACATTATTACATGAAAAAATCTCATGTAATAAAAAATTTAGACAGACGTTGAAGGAAAATAAATTGTAGGGTATGCAGACGTGATCAATCTGTATATAAGAGATTAAACCGGACGTGACATTATTAGGGAGTACTTATGTAACTAAATAAATAACTTCGAAAAAATTGTAAAATATGTTGATTAACTAGAATATGTAACTAGATGTTAAGTTGTAAAATGATAATTTGTATGTTTGATGTTTATAAATATTAAGAATTAATTGTTAATATGATATAAAAGTTGTTAGTCTTAAGTGATTTAGGGTGTGGAAAATAAAAAATAGTTAGTAAAAGTTTGAGAATTTATGTGAGTATTTGCCAAGACAAGTAATAATAGAGTTTTTTATGTTTTTTGATTTTAAAAAAAAATAAATAGTTTGAGGTTAAGTTTTGGTTTTTAAAGAAAAAGTAGTAAAATAATGATAACTAGAGAGATTTTAATGAAATTTACAAATAAGATAAATAAGTAACGTTTTATTAAATAAATAACAATGGAATTTGAAATAATAGGTGATTTTAAGAAGTTATTTGATAAAGGTGTTTGATGATTTTGATGAAATCAGGTGTTAGCTGGGAAACAATGTAAATTTTTTTTATTTTTTGAAGTTTTTGTATTTAAACAATTGATGACTAAGGAGATTTTAATGAAGTAGTTTAAATGAGAGGTTTTTGAGTTTTTTATTAGAAGATGATGGCTTTACAGAATTATTAAGTAAAGTGGTATTTAAAATGAGGTTGTTCTGTTAAAAAGCTTTTATAAAAAGAGTAGTTAAGTTGCATTGATGGTTAATTTTAGTTTTTAAAAGGTTTTTTTTGAATACTGCGATGATATACAGAAGGAATACGGCGATTTTAATGAAATAATGGGAGATTTAAGGAATTCTACGAAATACGACGATTAATATGATTTTTAAAGGAAGCTACGTTGAAATAATGGGAGTATTTATAAAATAATATGTAGGTAACCCGCGAGGTCTGCATATATAGATGATGAAGAGTTTTCTAGGGATTAATGCAACTTTAATTATTGAAACATGAAAGATTTAAGATGGAAATAATTTTAAGATAAGGTACTAAAAGATGATACAATTGTAAAGAAATAATTTTGAAATAGATAAGATGAGTTTGTAAGTGATTTTTTTTATAATGATGTTATAATTTTGAATTTTAGTATAAGAGAGGAGTTTTTAGTAATTGTTAAAATCAGTAGTGAAGATGTTATCCCAGCAAAAGCAAAGAGTAATTAGGAATTTAAGTTAAAAAATAACAATGTAAGATTATAAATTGAAATTTTAAGGTGAATTGAAGTAATTTTGAGTAATAAGTAAACAATTTTGTAATGATGTTAAATGGAAAATGAGAAGTTTAAAGTTTAATTGTATTGAGTTGAAAGAATTGTTCAGATGAATATTTAGAGACAAAAGTAGATTTTGATAAAGGATGTAGAAATGTCGTCTTGGTAAACGGGTGAGACGTAGAAAAAGAATATAGACGGCTGTCTGGAAGATAAGCTTTTGAGTGACAGGATCCGGTCAACAAAAAAATGTTGATGGGAAAGTTTTAGTCAACGGATGTTGGAAAGAAAGCAGATGAGGGTTTCCTTTATGTAAATAGAGATAAGGTTTAGCGCTAATGGAGTTATATTTAGTTTTGATGAGTTATGATAACTCAACCAATAATTAAGATAGTAACGTAGAATCTTTAGTAAGTAAATTTTTGTTTTTTTTTATATATGAAAAGAGAATCTTTCTAAAATGAATACACTAGAGGTATTTATTTTTTTTTATGATGTCCTTAGCTTCTGAAATGAAGTGTCTTGAAAATCCATTGAAATTTTTTTTCTTTCGAATGGAATTTTATATATAATATAGAAAAATTTGTAATACAATACGTGTATTGTAATACAAAATTTTGTGGGGTTTTTGTGGTAATGTGAAAAATCAAAATTTATAATAGGTTTAAAATCCGCGGGTTAGTATACGGAAATAGACTGTTCAAATCATAATTTATTTAGTAAATTCATTTATAAGAACAAAATGGATTTTCAAGACAACAGTATAAATTACCATGTTTAATTTTAGTATAATTTAGTTTAATTGATATTATATGTAAATTGTTTGAGTTTTACGACGTGTGGACTATTTTACGACAGCAAAATGTGACCGGAAAGAACTTTTTCGGAAGTAAGACATCTCGTGGCAAATTGCTACATCAGTCTTAGTTGGAAGCTCATAGGTGATGGTTGTGTTAATGAGAGTCTGAGTTAAGTGCCTAGAAACAATGAATGTGTTGTCAGAATGCTTTAGTTGGCTATCTGGACTGATAAAGTATGTTAGACAGACAGTTTTAAATAGTTATTTGGACAATGTAGACGAATATGGTAAATCGTATTAATTTTAAAATAAAGTAGACTGTTAGAAGTGTTCAGTACGAACAGCGTGTCTTATAAAGAGACAATAGAGTATCTTGCGTGTAGTAATAAACACGGATGGATAATGAACAATTGTAAAGTGTAATATGGACTAATAAGTTAATAGACATTCTTAACACTAACGTTTGAATTATACATTAAAAATGACTTCGAGGGACATCACACTTCAGGAACACCATCGTACAAAGAACCATGCTGTTTGGACCATAATCGAGTGATGTGTTTAAGACAACGGACTGGTAACTCTGTATTATTTAATACTTAAATTTCAAATTGTTCATCTTATAAAATTTATCATGTTTGATTTTCTTGTTTTTGTTTGTAAATTTAATATTTTAAAATAATTATGTTACTTAACGTAGAAGAATACTAAATATAGATTGATATAATTTTCCTTTTAAAGTAATATAGATTCAATATCAAAAAACAGATAAAGTTAATCTGTTAAGATTCATAATAAATTCTTCAGTTGCAACTTAAAAATTAAAAAAAAAAGATAAATTCAAGATCTTTCTTTAAAGTTAAAACTTTCTTAAAAGGAATTAATAACATCTAATAGTAGGATGTATAACATAAGTGATTTATAATATTTATTTCAAAATTGATGTTAATGTTTTTGTTTTTTACTGTTTAATAAATGTTTTTTTGTTAACATTTCAGCCAAAGTGTTTTCATTAAATACCAAATATCACTGTGAAGTACACTGGTAAAAGAACTTACAACCCCAGAGATTTTATAAATAATTAGATTCATTATTTTTCTTTTTCAAAATTGGTTAGCTAATGCTACCTGGCGCCCTTAAGTCGAGCAAATCAATAAATAAATACTTTGTGGAACTCTTCAAGTTCAAAAGAATAATTTTTATTCTTAAAATAGCTTCACTATTTCATATTAACTTCAGCTCATTTTTGACTTACTACAGCTTGAAAATGACATTTCCTCTTCGATCCCGCTTTCCAGTTTGAACCATGTCGACTAGATGTTTACGTGCAGTTACTCAATGCGTTTTCCACCACTGAGTCATGTGTTACCAACATCACAGACCAAAATTATCCTAGGAAATCAATCAAAAGTGCGGTCGACCGACACGTCAAATTCCAAATAAAATATGGTATTCAAAATGACATGCCGGGACGATCGGCCAATCATTTTTTTGAGTGTTTTGTAAAACAATTTCTCAAAAATTCAGTTCTCCATATAACCATAAGACCACATAAATACAGGTTATGTGATTAAAATTATTTATTTAAGTTGGCACTGTGTGATAAAAGTGGCACAACTGGCTTGGCACTTAACGTGTTAAACCTAACTTTAACTACTTAAAAAGGTATATTTGTCATAAGTTACTCTTCCACATGACACAACCAAAAACATTAACTTTAAAAAACAAATTACAAAGAAAAAAAATTAATGTAATACTTGTGCCTGTTTTTCAGAAACTAGCTTCTCAAATCTGGGCTCTCTATTTGATACACACACAATGCTATCATTTTTAAGTTCAAGGCGATTTCTCACTATTAATTGTTTGATGGTGGTTGTAGATGAAAACTTAACTCACATAAATACGATTTTACAAATGGAACCAAACACTTGACAGCTTCGTTCGCAAGCTTGGGGTATTCTTGCATCATTTTGGTCCAAAACCGATCTGGGCTCTGGCAAATCAAATAACTGATTTGAATTTCTTTGGGGAAATAGTCATAGAGCTTTTGTTTTAAATTGTGCAAACTGACTTATATGTCTGAAAAAATGTTTCTCATAATTTGTCATATTATTTTTAGTTGAATCTTCCAAAGTTCTTGAATGACCTGGATTGAACCAAACTTCTTTCTTCCAATTGAAGTCAACCGTAAATCAATCTTTTTTATAAATCCATTCTTTTATCTGTGGTTAGACTTATATTAATATCGCAAACTTGCAAGCTACTATTCAAAATATGTAAATATTTGAAAACCAGCCAAAAAAACCATAGAGAAATGGAAAAAATTCTTATATTCTGATTTCTTATCTTGCAACTCAATCAAAAGTTCTTCTTTTAAGCGAAAAACTCTTTTCAATAAGTTTCTCCTAGAAAGCCAACTAACTTCTGTATTTATTAACTTCTGGAACTTAGCTTTATTTTAAAAAATTCCAGTGGATTGTCTTTTATTCCTGAATATTTGCTATTTAAATGTTAAAGTACCTTTAAATGTCTTCATACTTTCTTTTGACAAAATATCTCGATAATTAATATGTTCCTGTTTATTGGAATTAATATTAAAACCATATTTATGATATTCATTGCTGTACAATCTATTTTTTTTTTTTTTTTTCCACTTCCAGACTTAGATGGTTTTAAAGATCTTTTATTTAAAGCTACTCATATTTAACAAAATAATATATAAATTTAAAATATATAAATACTAACTTATAACTGGTCATTTATTGTTAAATATTCACTCAGTAATAAACTCAGTAGTAGTAGTCAACAGCACAGCGCACAAGTTGGAAATGATGTCTCAGTATGCCTTAGAAAAGTTTGGTAACCACAACTGTAGAGAATAGAAGTGTATAATTGAGAAAATAATTTTCTACCATAAATATAAAAATCAAAACAAAAGAATTGTTAATTATTTAAATTTGTTTAAACTGATTAGTTAACAATTGTAGTAAATTTAAAATGTATACCGTAGGAGTAGTCCGAGCACGACGAGATAAGTCGTAGTAGTGCTGAACAAGATGTTCATATTGCTCCACCATGTATCTATAGCAAATGGTAATTCTCCGTTCTGATTCTAATGTTGAAACTTGAGGAGGAGGCTGAGGTACAGACACTCTGTCCCATTGAGAGGTTGTACGAGCTGGAGCATTGGCCACGCCTGTGATTAGCTTATGTCCCAGATGATCAAAAGCTACATACCTGCAAACAACCCAGAATGATTATTATTATAAATTAAATAATTATAAAATACTATCATTTTACAATGGTTCCATGTTTATTACTGTCCATCTAGAACTGACCATTTTCTTCAACACCACCAGGTGTGTAAATTAAATGAGAAAGCAGTAAGAACTGATCAAGAGCTCTTTGGCAGAGACCTTGTGGATGTGTATGAACTTGCATGACAAACTCTTGGCTTATTAATTAATTGTGAATCTTTGTTTAGTTCAGTTGTGTTTTCTGTTGTGTCCTGGAATCATATGAACAAACTGGATGACCTATTACATCAAGAATTTAAGAAAACAAATAATTAGCTAAATTGTTCAAGAAGCCCACCAACTTCATGATTGAAAATAGCTCAGGGTGTCCAGTTAATTGAAATTAAAAAATTCCTGCAGATCCTGGAAATCTCCTATACCATGGAACAAAGATACCCCCTCTCCCGAAGTATACACATTTTGATTTTAAATTAAAAATATAATATAGTGTATATAAATTATGATAAATTTATATTTCGTGATTACATTGTTGTATTAGTATGATTTATGTTGAAATATTGTATCCATGTATGATATAAATATCCAGGACGCAAAAAAACTCTCTATTTTAAAATCTGTTACAGCTTTAAAAATATGTAACTATAATGGACATTTTTCATTGCATGTAGATTGTTTCCGGTATAATGTCCCCTGTTTCTAGCAATCAATAGTATTTGGCCTATAAATAGATAACAGGAGAAGAGATTTCAGATACAAAAAATATAAAATAGTTTTTCCATTTTCATTATTATATATTACAATTATTATTTTTGAAGTTTTAGTAAGTTAGTAGTATATGTACTTCGTTATAAATTTGAATATATTGAAATTAGAATAATTATTATTATCTCATTAGTCAGTTAACAAGTTTAGTGACAATTTTTTTAATTTTTAGCAGATTTGATTATTTATTACTAACAACTATGTAATAAATATGGTTGATTTTTTAGAGTCAGGATAGATAAAATGGATAAAATATATTTAATAATAATAATAATAATAATAATAATACTGATGTACACATGAAATTTTGTAAGGGCCTAAACATTGGAGGTCACAGTTGTATTTTCTTCTTAACTCTCTAAATATACACATTAAATCATATGGTACAAATTTGTGAGTGATGGTACAAATTTGGTCAAAATTATTAACTAAATTATTAATGGACTCATGCCCATTTTGAGGTCTAACTCCTTTATCTCGGTTGGCCCATGCATCATAGCTTTGTAGAGACTAATATAATTAATAATGTATTACCAAAATATAAATAACTAATTACTAAAATTTACACTCACACAACACTGGCACAAATTAAGAGAATTTTGCAAAATACAAATTTAGAGAAACTCACATTTACGAAATAACAAAACAGTCAACAAGCAATTAATAGGGAAACTATTCCAAAAACAACAGTAACACCTCAAAAAACAATTTTCAAAATGGATACTATTAGGATTAGGTCCTTTAAACTGCCTGGGTTCTTTATTTTCAATATAATCGAATGCTTCAGTACTCAATTAACCTTTATTAACCATTATCAACAAGAATAACCATCTCCTACCTTATTACACTGCTAAAATATTCTTATTATTACTATTAATCCTGAATGACTCTAATTGTTGTGACTCACAGATCTGATGTTATAGTTTAATTATCTGACTCTGAAATAATTACACGATTCTTAATACACGAAGTTTGCCCACCCTGTTTATAATTCTTATGGATGCTCGTCCGAAGTTTCAATTCTCCCAGGAAGCTCACCACGTCCGTCTGGCTATCTTCAAGAATTATTCTCCCAGGAAGCTCTTCCTTGCCAAGTCTGTCTGGCAATCTTTAAGATTTCCTGCAGCACCTTCCCTTTATCAATCCTGACCTACTGACCAAGCTTCCTCCCACCCAAGGGTTTATATATCATTGTAGCATCAAGCATCAATGACATTTGCCTTGCTTGCAAAGTAAGCAATTTCGTCCGTTTTCCAGGTCTGTCACAATAATTGTTTTCATTCTGGCTTCTTAAAAAGAACTTGGACTCTATTTTTAATAAAAAGTATTGTTATACCTAACAATACAAAAAAACAACCATTACAAGACTTAGGAGGGACCACAATAGATATAAGTAGCGATTTAAATGAGGCAGAAAATAAAAGGCTAGAAACTTAATTCCAAAATATATTCATCTTTTCGTACGTACACTGGAAAATCTCACAGAAGCAAACAAGCCTGCATACAACATTGTAATGAAAAACGATACCCCAATAACGGTACCACCTTATTGCTTAAGTTTCACGAAAAGAACAGAATTGAACAGACAAGTGCACCAACTCAAAAAGGCCAAAGTTATAGAACATTCACAAAGCGCAGCACCTTGATTTTTACCTGCATTTCTAGTAAAAAGAATCTGGAAATCAATGGAAGATGGTAGTGGGCTGCCATAAATTAAACTAAAACATGGAAGCAGACAGATTTCCAGTACTATGACAGACACAATTTTTGCCTTGGGTACAGCAAAATATTTCTCTTCAATCATTTTTCCAACAACCCATAGCCAAACAGGACAGGCAATATACAGCATTCGTGACACACAAGGGATTATATCAATACATCATATTTGTGCAATAATGAAATTATGTTATTTATAGGAAATAAATAATTGTAAGAATTAACCTAGTCTTGTTTTACAAGTAGTTTGAAATATGAAACCACTGATTGCTATTTTCATTTAACCACACCTTTATGATAGATGGTCTGGATTATCTATTTTAAACTCAAAATTAGTATTAGGAAAACCTAAACCTAACAGAAAATGGTGCACTGGCCTTCCTAAATCTAACACTATTTTTAAAATTGTCTAAAGTTCTATTATTTAAGAATCAAGGTACTTTTTTATGTCCTTTCATTAATACATACAACGTGGACACCAATTTGCATATATCAATGAAATGATTAATTATTTTAATTGTCAAATATCTTAATCTTGAAGTTTAACACAATATACATAAATTCAATTTTCATTCGAAAATATAACTATGAAATCAGATTTATATATTTGGCAGATGTTTAAAAAAATATATTAAAACGGTACAATTTAAGTACATGTGTGTTAATACTTTAATGATATGTAATGACATAACTCATAATATTTGAAGGGGGAAATGAGATACCACTTAGACAGGTTAACTTCCTTTGATCTCCACAGTTTATTAAAAATATATTTTTAAGGGGCGTTCCCACGAGGCATTAATCACGACAGTTAACCACGCTAGTCAACTTTCGTTCGTGACACTCACGAAAGTGTGAATTTATAAAACGTTCACACACGGTTGGGTTCGTGGCGTTCACGCCTCGCGTTTCAACTTAGTTACTATCGAAACATTGATCATGAATGATCTAGTTGTTGAAAGTTGTGCTGTTTTAAGTTCGTTTTTTGCTACTATCTTAGCAAAAAAGATGGAGTGCTTACAGGACACAATTACAAGAAAACGAAAAAAAAAGACGTTTTTGGGTTAGAGAATGGATACAGCGAAGAAATATGTTAGGAGCGTCAAACTTGGTTAGTATGGAATTAAAAAGCAATTTTCCAGAAGATTTTAGAAACCTACTGCGAATGACTGAATTTCAGTTTGAATACCTCTTATTGCGTGTTACAAATATTATTTCAAAATCTAACACTAACATGAGACAAGCAATTAGTGCAAAAACAAAATTAGAGGTGACGTTACGGTATTTAGCTACAGGTGATTCCTTCAAAAGT
Source organism: Aphrophora alni (assembly GCA_963513935.1). Lineage (NCBI taxonomy): Eukaryota > Metazoa > Arthropoda > Insecta > Hemiptera > Aphrophoridae > Aphrophora > Aphrophora alni. Next base: position 70,836,307 of record OY740771.1, on the reverse strand, counting down.
TTAGAATTTTTGTTCCGTGTTCCATAAAACACAATAAGTAAATTTATTCCAGAAACCTGTGAAGCAATATACAATGAACTAGCAGAATCCAAAAATCCAGGAATATTTAATTCATGACTTATTCTCTTAGCTGCGGCGGCTCGTAAATCTCTATCACGGTATTCCTCCAAACTTGGATCATATAACACCTTTTCCATCGAATATAACTCCAAAAAACGTGTAGTTTCACTGTCGTTAACCTTTTCACTGCGTATTAAAATCCATGCATGTCCCTATAAATTGCAATTATGAAGGAAAAAAATTTTTTTTTCATTAAGGCTTTTTTTATTTAAATATTTCTTTATTAGTGTATGTTGCACTAATATATACTTTTAATTTTTAAATAAATGTATTTTTACATATGTAAAACATTATTTTAAGCCCTAAAAACATTGAAAAATGTTCTTTTTTTAAAATAAGTTTATATGCCTTGAAAATTTAAAAAAAACTCATTAAATAGCACTTACTTTAAAGAAAAATGGAAATACTATAAGTCTATAACACGTTAATTTTAAAACATGCATATATTTACAATAATTGTGTAATAACTTACTCATTTTGTAAGAAGCGATGGTAGCACTATTTTTACTGATGTCAGAAACAACTGTGGTAATTCACACTTCACTGTCACAGTTTTACACTTTCACTTTTTGAGTACTAAAAAACTAATCCTATCACCTAATAATGTTTTCTTATGTATAATAAATATAAATGATATTGTTATTCAAAATAAACAAAAAAAGTATCCATTATACAAAAACAAACATAAGTAGAAAACAAAACAATAACAAAATTCTAGCCTAGCTAACACTCCTAAATTACACTTCTTGATTTTAGAATAATGTTCATAAATTTTGCTTCTAGTATAGAATATCGTAATAATAAATTTGTTATTTTGAATACTTAAAAATGTTTATAGAATAAAGCTCCTCTGTTGTTATTTTAAATACGATTTTTTTATGAAAAGAGGTTAGGATTAATCACCAATACAGTACATACCTTATAATAATATACGTCCTCTTAAGCCAACACTAAATCACTTCAGAACTTTGATTAAATTAAAAAAATTATACACTGCAACAATTACTAGTATCATAAATAAATATAATTACAAACATAAACACAAAACTAATTGAAAAACATCGAAAACATAGTAAATTCTTCACTAAACTCCCGCATGGAACGTCAACAAAAACATGTGACACTACGAAGTTTCAAAGGCTTCCAACAGGAAGCAGCACATACTTGAGGCTAAATAACATCGTTTCTATTCAGTTGGGACTATAATCGACTTACGCAGCCAAATGAGAAGTTTTTCTGAAGTCGTGGACTAAAGTCGATTTACGCAGTGAACGGTAAAAATGTCAAATCGACTATAGTCGATTTACGCAGTGTAAAGGTTAAACTTAGTAATTCCACATTGCTGTGACGACATCTTGGCTTCACGAACGGTATATCACGACTGAAAATCAAACACGTTTGATCTATCCAAGCTTGAGTCGTGCGCCGTTCCTCACGAAAGCAAGTTTAACGACTATGCATTCACACAGAAGTGTATTTCAGGAAAGCGTGGTTCACTGTCGTGATTAACGCCTCGTGGGAACGCCCCTTTACTCATGATAAGGCGGACTAAAGATAAATACAGATGAGTGGTTTGGAGAGAGGGCATAGACTCATGTTGTCAACTACCTGCTATATTATCAGTCTATTAGACTAAATGATCAGCAGTGCCCTTGGTCTTCATTACAAATCATCACTACCATTTGTTCCTCTAATTACAGCACTTGATGACTTGTAAAGTGATTGTTGTTATTATTGTAGCAGTTATTTTCAAAAAAATTAATTACAATTGTTATTTTCTTATAATCGAAGCATGGCTAAAAGACTGCTGTAACAATGGAATATAACCTTAGTTCAATAAAGTGATTAGAGAGATTAGAAGAAGATAGCAGATGACATGGAAGTAAGAAATAAGAATCACAGTGATTGGAAGAAAGTTTGTGATAACATAGAACAGTGGTGGTTGATCCAGGATTCAACCATAAAATAGTCATTACAATACCCATCAATCCTAGCAACGCATATAGTAACTTCTTACCATTAAGAGTGCCTCCAGGAAAGGCATCTAGCCAAGTTTGTCAACCATTTACTATACTAATCCTTATAAACAATGTTAACTGCTGAAATAGTGTTCAGTTGTAGATACCGTAAGCCTTTGCCATGCACATACAATGTTATTGTCAGGGGTCAAGATTTGAAAGGAGTCAATGTCATTTACCTCCAAGAATTGATTTCTGAGCTCCAGATATCTTCTTCTGAGAATATTCACATCCGACATCATAGTACTATTCCAGTTCCTTGCTGAATTTAAACACATAAACCTCTGTTACACTCTCTAAGCATCATGCCAAGAATGACTTCCCAGCATCAGATTCCATAGTGTCAGCACCAAAGTACTGAACATCTAGAATAAATCCCATATAGCTTAGATTCTTTCCTACATTAAAGACGTTGATAGAAATAGTCCTTCTTCAATTCCTCAAGTCCAAACTTATTAAGTAATGCTGAGAAAGATTCCCTAAAGCATGCAGTCAATAATCACCTTTAAACAGTATTTCTCTAGAAATATGAGCTTTGGATCCACGCATATGAGATACGCCTGTAGAGTACCCATCTCCACACAGTAGATTAAAATGAAGTAAGAGTCCTATATTTCTGCAACACTTGTGTTTTATTTTTAGATGAGTCATTTACAAAACTAAAATTAAGTGTCTTGCCTTTAAAATTTTTAATTACTACTACGTTTGGTTTAGGAACACATTTGTTAATTAACAATAATGTTTAAGAAGTGATCTTTAGTTTACAAATAATAAGATATCTATTTATTACTTACATGCTTTTTATTATAATACAATTTTTACTAACAATGTATAAACAAACCCTGATCAGTATTTAGTAGTAAATTGTAATCATGTAATTAGAGCATTCCGATGGATGTTATAAATATATATATATATATATATATATATATAGTAGAACCTCTGTTAACCGGCCTCGTATCAACCGGCCCTCGGATTAACCGGCCTATTTCGTAGTGTACTGGTTCGATGAGAGTTTCCAAAAATAAATTGTAATTGAAACACCAAAGCGGCTGCGAGTCAAACGACTTTGTTGATAGCGATATCCTATTGTCGGCAACGAAAAAACACCAAGGCGGCGAGTCAAACGACTTTGTGGATAGCGGTATCCCATTGTCGGCGGCGTAAAAACACTGCGGCACCAAAGCGGCGGCGAGTCAAACGATTTTGTCAATAGCAGTATCCCATTGTCGGCGGTGTAAATACACCGCGGCATTGGCACCCGTCGTCGGTATAGCAGATATACAAAGGCAAAAACGTTTGATGGGCCGATTTTTTTTCCACGAATCAATTTAGTATACATTATGGAAAATATAACATTTCTTTTTAGTTTTCTTCTTGTCTTTGACTGGTTATGATCTACATACAGTATATACAGTAAATAAAAATGAGCGAGTTACGAAAACGGAAGCGTGTCTTGGTTTCATTTCAGACACGGTTAAATGTGTTTTAAAAGACTTGACAGAGGGGAATCTGTAAAAAAAAGCTTTGTGACGAGTTTACGGGAACCTCGGATTAACCGGCCATACGGGCAACCAGCCCGGGTGTCAGTCCCGACTAGACCGGTTAAGAGAGGTTCTACTGAATATATATATATATATATATATATATATATATATATATAGATATAGGTATATATATAACAGCCAATACGAGAAGAAATTTATATAACTATGTTATATATATATGAGAAGAGTGTCAACTATTTTGAAATCCACTTTGTGATATGTATATAGAGTAAGAGAAGTGGAACCAACAATATGGGGAATTTTGAGACATTGAAATGAAGTATTTGGAAAAAGATGACCAAATGAATGACCAGATCCAAGCAAATGACCAGGGATTTTGGCCAAGAGACCAAAAAAGGTAGGAATACTGTTAAGATCAAAGGGCTTCCTCTATTAGAGGAATTATCCACAAGTTGAATATGGATGATTATTTATAGAGAGTTATACAATAATAAGACCATACAAAATAAAGTTACCCAAAGTATTCTGCAGTTTATAGCAGAAAAGGGATATTACCCCACAAGTTGAATATGGATGATTGTTTATATAGAGTTATACAATATAAGACCATACAAAATGAAGTTACCTAAAGTATTTTGCAGTTTATAGCAGAAAAGGGATATTACACTGAAATCAATTAACATGGTTCAGGACAAAGAAATTATATTAACATATTAACCACTTAGTCTTCATAGTGACCAATAAGAGTCTGTAGAGTAGTCAGAAATGTAAAGACAAAGAGTCAAATCAATAAATGTATCTCTGAAGTATTCAAGCTAAATGTATAATTCATATTTTTTATTGTAGTTTAAAGAAAAAAACCCTTTCAGTCGTCATCACTTAATAAAAAAAAAGAAGGAAACAACATAATATAAAGACTTCTAGCTCTCAAATACTATAATAATCTCAGGTTCGGAAGTTAACAAGAGTTGGTCAAGAGAGACCAGATAGGAAAGATAAGATCTAACCCAAGATAACACGAAAAATAGGTGTAAATCCCTTTGCCAAGCCATACTCACTAAAGTAAGCCCGTAGTGTATAATAAAAGTTATAATAGTGAAAGAAAAAGACGGTATTATAAAGATTAGTATTATATATATATATATATATATATATATACTATAATAAGGCTACTGACTAAATAGAGCGTAAATACAGCTTAGCATAAATACCAAAATGGCTTATATATTTCACTTATTTGTTGTACAACAATAAAATAAAAACGAAAATAAAAATAGAAAATACTTCATACTTTCTATTTTCTTAATAAACAAATAAGTTCAATATAAAAAATAACACCAGGAGGCATGGTGTTATACACTGATATATCTATGACATTTGATACCACGGGTCATAAAATCATTATGGACAAATTGTTGTTTACATAAATTAGGGGACAATTTTTTTTAGTAGTTTTTCAATTAATTAAATAAAAGGTAACACTGAACTAAAACCAGTATGACTAGTATAACAGGGTTTCTGAATCATGAGTTTCACAGGGTTTCATAATGGGTCCAATATAGTTTTTTTATATATTAATAATATTTGAAGCAAATTTAACAGCTTTCTCGGATGATACTGCCATAATGTATTCAATAAAAATTAGAGTGATAAGACAAAGTTTGGTAATTGGTTTAAGACAAGAACTTTTTTTTGTAGGCTTACTGTAATAAGGCAAAACAAAAATGATAAGGCACTTATAATTTCACAAACAACAACAATTTATTGTTACAGCTGTTTCGCCGTTAGGCATCGTTAGACAACTAAGAACTAAAAACTAAAATACAGGTCAACTTAACACTAACATCTAGGAATGAAGGTGGGGATGAAAGCAGATGTAGGGCAATGACCTGGTATTACCTGAAAGGGACATGGATAACAGAAGGTTTTCAAACAATAGGTTTTAACAAAGGGGGTGGATTATTTACTTGCTCATTTAGGTAAGAAACATGGCATTTCAAAACAGATCTGTTAATTTCTAAAATTTCCAAACTATTTAATTTCCTATTTTTCTGTTCTATGTGTAAAACTTTAACATTGTCAATGGGATCAAATGTATGGCCTTAAAATTTTCCCCCCAGATCATGAAAAATTTTTAAGAGTAACGAATCCCCAATCTCCTAGACTCTATGGCCTACCTAAAATCCACAAATCTGGCATCCCCATCAGACCTGTTGTTTCCTTTGTCAATGCTCCTACTTATAAATTAGCTCAGAAAGCCCACTCCATTTTTAGAAATATTACTGATTTCAAATCTGAGTTTAGTATTAAAAATAGTATTAGTTTAGTATATACATATATTTTAATATATTATTACTAAATTTTCGTAGATTCATAGACCTCTGCTCTAAATGACAGATCACTGAAACCTATCTTTTGATAAGTGTCACACACACATGAGCGCTCACAATTGAGTTAATTTGCCACTGTATAATAATTGAACTATTACATTTATTATTCTTATTTTAATCCTCATTCTACAAAATAAACACTAAAATGATTTAATGAGCACTAATTGTTAATAATCGTAATCGGTAATCGCCGGTTATTAAAAATAATTGTAATCGTTGATCGTAATCAGTAAGCTCCAAATCATCTCATCCCTAACAAAAATTATATAAAAATTGCCACTCAAATGATAGGCAATTGAGTGAGCATTTTATCGACAAACTGACTTTAAGAAATATAATTACAATACAAGATTAAAGATTGGTAAATGAACTACATTATTTTAGCTATTGCTTGATTAGGAGATATATACGAATCGTAACAACCATCTTGATTATATATGGCACACTGAGAAGCACAATCTCTTCGACTGACAATAATGCATTATTTACGGAAACCATACTAACTTGACATAAATTAATGCCCATATTTGAAGTACAGATCAAAGCTGCTGGAATTTTGGTAAATAGCAACTCCTCCAGACGATGACACACAGCAAATGTTTTCAAGCACGATTATTATTAGTCATTACAAACACATACTGAAATGTTTAAAGGCAAGGAAATCATTTAGAGATACGTTAGAGTAAGGAGAGGTCAACGGACAAAGTTTAATTAACCAATAGGGAAGAAAGTGTCACTTTCTAAATTCCAGTAAACTTTGAATCCCACCAATGAAAAATAAAACCGTGGTGTGACTGAAAACGAGGAAATTATAAATATAGGTCCGAGAGAAGGAAACAGGGGAGTTCTTCAAGATATTTTGTACAAGGTTTCTACTAGATAATTGTTCTTCATAAAATTTTGTTAAAACTTTTATAATAAATTGTAAAATCTTCTGGGAAATTGGTAAACATTTGAATGTAATTGCAAGAATATTAAATTAAAGAAATACGTCGCAATTGAAGTGTTGAATTAAAACAAATTACATCAAGAAGTGAATTAAAAATTTAAAAGAAATACGTCGAACAGTTTAATAAAAATTAAAAGAAATACGTCGAAGAGTGAATTAGTTAAAGTTAAAGAATACGTCGTAAAATGAATATAGTCAGCGAAAAGTTAATAGTTGAAATATCAGCGTCGAGAACAAGAAGAGGGATGCTGCGAGGAATCAACGTGAGTGCGCCAAGTGATTGCCAGACCAGATTACAGCTTTGCGAGAACAAAGGAGATTATTGGACACCAAATCAACATCGAGCTTATCCGCTGGAACAACCACCAAACAACTACGCTTCGGATTGTGAAAGGACTTCAGATTCGATAAGTAGACTTGAAAATTTGTATAAATAATTAACTACCAACAACATTTTAATTCAGAAACTAAAGTTTAAATTATAGTCACCAAAGAACCACACGAACGAGAGAGATATTTTATTTTATTTTAAATCAATCTTTAAGTAAAACAAGCTAGCCAGGGTAGTAAATTAATTAAATTGGGAACATAATTACTAAAATAACTTAAATAAAAGAAATTACAGTAAAATTAAATTCATTATAAATAATTCAGACTAATAACAATTTTGATACGCTCTTTGTTCCTTTTTTAATTGTTAAGTAAGCATTGTATAATCTTATTAGATTGTGTTTAATTATCATTGTGATTTATTTCAGGTATTTTCATTTGTTTAGGTTAAGAAATATTGCAGTTATTACATTTGTTAGATTAAGGAATTAGACTATTGTTGTATAACTGCATCCTTAGCAAATCAAAATTAAATTTAAATTAATTGTGAAAAATAAGGAATTAGACAATTGCTATATTTAGATAAGTGCATCCTTAGCAAATCAAAATTAAATTTAAATTAATTGTGAAAAATTATTGTAATAATAAAAAAAAGAGATTGTAACAATAAAATACATTTGCATTAAAAAGAAGAAGAGTGTGTGTTTGTTATATATATATATATATATATATATATATATATATATATATATATATATATATATAATATGCACAAAACACTATAACATGTACAAAATAATATTATTCAAATACAAATGTATTATACCCAATAATTAGTATACGGTTCTCAGAATTGTACAATGAACACAGGGATTTCGCTTGACTATTAGACAATAACTGGTTTTCGAGACAAGCATCGTGAGGATCTACTTATATTAACTTTAAGAGAAATTAGGTGCAGAGTTTCGTTACACGTTCAGCAGTATCAATATAATCGTTCTAGGGTGATTAAAGAAGTTTCACTTCAATAAATGTTTTGACAATCTAAAAATTGACTATATAATTATTATACCTTTTTTTTCTAAAAATTAAAAGATTCAACCAATTCTAATTAGATTTTTTTAAATGAAAAAGTTTATTGTTATTATAACTAACTTTTTATTAATAAAAGCAATCATTTTTTAAAAAATTACTTTAGGAGTAATTACTAAAAATAAAAATGAACGTTGACTAGAGTCATTAAGACCCGCCGCAAATTGGACCCAGCCCATGTACACGCCACGCGCAGCACACGCGTGGACTAGTTTGTAGAACGTGGTTTTAGACGGAGTGGCGCATATTAAACCTATCCCACGGCCAGTCCAGTCCCAACCTGTGTTCGCGTGGATCGAGTTGTGCTTTCAACACAGTTTCGTGGGACGTGGGTACATAGGTTGTTACTATAAAATGGAAAAATTAATTGAATTGGTTAGAGGCTTTCCTGTTTTATATGATACATCTCATGAAGATTATATGAGATCAAAACTGAAGGATGATTTTTGGGAGAAGATAGCTGAAGAATTAAATACATCAGGTGAGTAATTAAAATGTTGATAGATTTAATAAACAAATGTTTAAATCAATTATTTTGTAAGACATTCCGTTAGGACAATAAAATTTACCATAGCATTAATTTCGTGAATATAAATAATTTGTTGTATTTTTTCACCGTCTTTCATTTGGTTAAACCAGATTAAATAAAAAAATTACAATAAATCAAATAACATTTTTTGTCATAACCTATTTTCATCATTATAATATTAATAACAATTAAACCATTTGATTTATCAATATAAAATTAAAAATAATTAAAAGGTCATATTTTTATCTTTCTTATAAAATTAAAAAATCTTTATAAATACAAAACATAAAATTATAACAGTTAGGCCTACAATTTAAATAAAAACTTATCTAAATGTTACATAAATAATAAATTTTTAAAACCGGTTATTGTACACCAAGTTATTTTCTCGGGAATATTAATTAGGACAGAGATTTTGTATTGTTATAAATAAAAGAGGCAATTATCAATTTATAAAATATATATGTTATTTATAATTCTTAATTAATAACATATTAATTTATATATTCTTAATAATTAATAACATCTTAATTTACATATTTTTTGTTCAAAACTGTCCCCTTTGTACTGCCCTACTTTGCCAGTCAACAGATCCGTAGTTAGAATTAAAACATTCAGTGAAGTTTTGCCTAATAGAAAATGCTTCAGTACAACTTCTATTTCGATTTTGTGCTAAAGAACTAAAATTACTTTCATTAAAGTTGTTTGCTATTTCATCATCTTCGTCCTGTGTACTGGCATTTAAAAGAATATCAGTTCTCAAATAATTATGAAGCACAATTGTGGCCAACACTATACTATTATGGGGTCCAATTTGCATTCAAAAGGTCTTTTGTATACCCGAAATCTAGCTGCTAATATTCCAAAGCTACTTTCTACTGTTTGTCTTGCTCGGGATAATCGATAATTAAAAACCTTGTTTTCATAATTGCCAGTCACTCTCGCTCTAGGATATGGACGCATTAAATTTGGCATTAGAGGAAATGCTTCATCTCCGACAAAGACATACGGTGTTTCTGTATTTTGCCCAGGTAACGGTTTTGGTTCGGGCAATTGTAAAGACCTACTGTTTAGCATTTTCCCTAACGAGGAATTGGCGAAAATGTTTCCATCGCTAAACCTACCCATAGAACCCACATTTACAGTTGTAAAACGATAATTTGCATCCACAGTCGCCATCAAAACAATAGAAAAATATTGTTTATAGTTATAGAAAGAAGACCCACTATTAAGTGGCTTCCGAATGGCGATATGTTTGCCATCAACAGCACCCAAACAGTTATAAAACTGCCATTTTCTCTCATAATCCAAGGCAATATTTTTCCAAGTTTCCACAGTTGGTTCAGGTATGTAGATGGGTTGTAAACGTTGCCATAGAGCTGCACATACTTCATTTACAATATTCGATACGGTTCTCTCTCCCAATCTATAGCTTAGTGCTATAGTTTTAAACATGTCACCAGTGGCCAAATACCTGAAAAAGTTTGAAAAAAAAAATCAAAAATCATAAGTCACAATTTTTTTTATAAGCGTTTGAAGTTCAAATATTGACGAAATTTGTCAAAATCCCGAATATTTGCAAATTATTTTGTAGTTAAAAATGTATAAAAATGTTTGTATTCATAGCTAAAAATTGAAAATTTAATACAAAGTTGTCCATTAGTTTTGCTTATAATAATTATATAATTATTTTATTTTTTACGACTATTTTTAATTACAGCCCAAGCTGCTAAGGATCAATGGCGAAAGCTGAGAGAATGTCATAGAGAAGCTCTTCGAAGACAACAAAAAAAAAGTGGGCAACAGGCAACACATATTAGGCTATGGACCTATCAAAAACAAATGGAATTTCTCAAACCATTTATGAAAAACAGAAATACTGTTGGAAATCCCACTTCACCCCGTGAAGAAAGCCAGTTGGCCACTTCACCCCGTGAAGAAAGTCAGTTGGAAGAGTATGAAATTCCGCCATCTGATGAACCCAGAGTTGAACCAACAAATGATGGCGAACCAACCAAACCTTCTGAGAATGTCGCCCGTAAAAGATTTAAAAAATCCACAGTAACTACTGATCCCGTTCTGCGAAAGTTTATTGAGGAAAGTGACAAGAGAGCAAAAAAGAGGGATGAATTACGTCAAAATCTCGTTGCAGAAACACAAAGACAAGAGGAGTTACAAAATGATGCTTTGTATCAGTTTTTTATGTCTATGTTCAACACAACAAAAGGTCTTCCAACAAAATACCAGAAAGAAGTCAGAAGAAAATTGTTTCAAGCTGTTTCTGAAGCCGAAGATAAAGCTGAGGATGAAATCGCAAACAAATGTGAGATTGAGCAGAATTCTCAGATGAACAGACAACGTGCTATTTCAATATCAACCCAGCCTACTAGTTCATTATCTTGTGCCTTAACGCAAGGATTCCCTGAATTTATTTCTCCATCGAATTCAACATCGATTAGTTCAGTTGATACAAATGAAAGAAGCTGTTCAAGACATGAAGACGATTCTTCAAGAACATATTTTGACTTGTTGTAATAAACTGAACAAATATTTTACAAAAAGAACCCATTTTTCTTTAAAACTTTTTTTTTTAGTTTTTAGTTTTTGTATGTTTTTTTAATAGTTTTTTACTCATCAAGTATTATTAATAATAAATTAATAATCTGAATAAAAATTATTTTCATTAATTATTTAAATCGATAATATAATACGAATTACGAGTACCTACTTTGTAATTTGTTATATTTATATAAAAATAATGTTGGAGTGTAAAAATCTTAAAATAAAATTTCAAATTCATATTTCGTATCCAAAATCTTTAACGTATTGAACATGTTAAACACTTACCTCAGACATACTGCTAGTTTTTCTTTACTTCCAATAGGTTTTTGTGCATTACACTCTTGACTAGTGATATCCATTTTAATTAATTCATGAACCTCACTAAACTGTTTTCTGTTTAACCTAAACGACTCTTTAAACACATTATCTGGAACTTCACTGGATAACTTGAACTCTCCATAACTCTCTCTTTTCCGTAAATACTCATTCGTTTTACTTTTTTTCCTTTTTTTGCTGAGGAGGTGTAGAATGATACATCTTTCATCATCCTCTGATTCAGATTCTAAATCGAGAAGAAGTTGCTGGTTTGTTGTCATCTTGAATACTAGTGGGAGAAATGATGAAGATGGACGTGGGCTGAGTTCAATATGCGTTACTATTAAAAAACATGTACTTGGGCTGGGTTTCGGTCACACGTGTGCTGCGCGTGGCGTGTACATGGGCTGGGTCCAATTTGCGGCGGGTCTAAGATGTTGATGAAAAAGATATATTTTTAAGAGAAATTTTTGTTGATTTGATCAAAATATTGTTTTTCTATTTATATCATAGTAATTAGATATTAAAAACATAAGTATATTCTTATACAAATTTGATATAACTTTCAAACAAGCTAATTTTGCTTATGCTTTATGGCAGTGTTTTATCCAATATAGTTTATAATATTTTTTTAAATACCAACCTGACTTTCTCCTTTTCATTAGCAGTATAGCATTTTGCAAAAGGTTCAGGCTGGCTCCAATCCCAGAAATGCAGTTCATTGTAAGAAGCTATGACTAACATTCTATCAACAGGGTGGAACGCCAATGATGCAATTACCGTTTGACTTTCGGCAGTCCAAATTTCACTACCACCCTGAAAAAGTAATATATGTATTTTTATTAAAACTGCTAAACAAAAAATAACCTTAAATAAATAGCCTAAAGTTTCTTTAAATTAATGATCAATAAATGATTAACGCATCACTATAAAACAAAATATCTAATTTTAGATAGATGTGGGAAATTACCGTCAAATTTCATGGCTCTGTAACATGTTTAAAATTTTTGAAAAAGCAGCCAATTAGTGATGTGAACCGGGAATATTCCCAGTTGGAAGGAAGTTTTAAATAAAATGGGATGTTCTTTGGTCTTTTATCAATGTTTTTATTAACAAATCTATATAAATAAAAGTAAAATATCAGTTACTCACTCATCACGAAATCTCCCGAACTTAAAGCCTACAAACTTGAAATTTGACATGTACATTCCTCTTGACTTTTAGGTGCTCACTATTTAAAGGTTTTGGAAACGCCTGACTGCGAAAATCCACTAAATATCATGACTATCACTTGAATAAAATTAAACCAAAGCTTTTTTTAAACTGTACGTTTCCTAGAAGTCTAATGTTTATTTCTTATTTTACTTCAGAGACTTCAGAGGAGTTAAATATTTTTTCCATTTAACCTATAACCACGATGTGGCATGAAAATAATTACAAAACATTTAACTCTGCCCCTCCTCCTATTCAATTAATTACAAATGAAGTAAACATATTACGGACCAAAATACTTAAAACACATACTTGCGAAACTTACTTAGGGAAATAAATGCTATATTGCAACCCTGCCGCACCACATGGTGAGTCACTTCTGTCAGCTAACTTGGCTACCAGTTGTTTATGAGTTGAACCCTCTTTCCTCTCCCACCCCTCCGGAACTTCGTAGTCACCCAGTCCTGCTCATACCAGCTCACGCACATTGTCAAATTACCTCTACTCAGTGTATGTGTAAACTTCTGACGCACAATAAATTCACAGGCTATGTATAACAATATTGTATTGTCTCTTTTTTGTTATGCTGATTTTGAATACAGTTCTTAGTATACCCTTTAGATGAATTCAATCAGGAAGAAATTTATTTCAATTCAAGAAGAAGTCTTAATTTAGTTAAGTAATTTTACAACTTCTCATTTCCTTTTTTCACTAAGCCTTTGCTTCTTTATTTTATTCCTGTTTACCCCTACTTATACTGGGAAGAGAACCCACTAACACTTTTAGTTCACATTTTACATTTAGTTTATTAGCATTTAATTCATTTTCATAAATTTTTATATTTTTTTGTTATTTATTTTGTTACTCCAGTTTTATACTTTAGTTTGATTTTTCATCTATTAAACTTATTCTATTTTTTAAATATTTTTTATCAATCAAGTTTATTCTACTTAATGTTAGCAACTAAACCTCATTTAGATTGAACGTCACACATTTGTGACTTTTTTACTAGGATTTTAAGTAAAAGTTTACAATTTTTGTTTTACTATAATTTTGTTTAAGTAAGTTTACTGTCATTTCATTTTATTCTAGAGAGAAGTTTTACTTCAAACTAGATCTAGAAGAAACATTCCTTTATTTAAGTAACCATTAGTTCATATTTTATTTTATCTATTTGAAAAGAGCAAAGCCTACTATTATCGATGAGGAAATTTTTGTAGTTATCAAAATACAGGTCCCTCACGAAATAGTAAAGATCCGTGGTGACGATGCATGCCTATTTTCCTCCTTGTCTTACCTTGTGCAAGCGATGTCGCAATGACTGCTCAAATTCGCCCTGACATTGTGCATCGCATATCCAACAATTGGCAGAGAGGTTAAAGCCGTTCACTAAAATGAGGAATGGGGCTCTTTATAGTACTAAACGTTGGTACCTCACCAAAATGACTAGGCACCAAAATGAGCATTAAAATCTCCCACCAAAAGAAATGGGGTAGTCCTGATAAGGCAAATCAGTTCCACTTCTACAAACCTGTAATTAGATGGCAGGTACACCCATCAAATGGTCATTTTATATGCTGTAGTGATAATTATTGCTACTGCTTGCAATGAAGTCCTAAGTTTCACAGACATACCACAGATGGGGTTGTAGGCGAGTATTCCCACTCCACCCTTAGCTCTGTCTGCAGTGACAAAATCAGTTCTGAAAATTGAAAATCCCCTCAAACTAAATGAATGGGGTTGATGGGATGAGGCTCTGTAGGCAAATGACTAAATGTGATGTTATCACCTACAAGAACCATGAGATTTGCAATATGACCTTTACACCGTTAAACTTCCATTATATCACATTATTCGAGTTTAAATTTTTGACCCTATTTTATATTAAGCTATAATAAGAAGAATAATGGATTCGTTAACAATTATCAATTAAAAAGGGTTTGGACCTGTATTATTCTTTCCATCTGCTTGGCTTGAAAAACCATCAGGTGATTTAATTTTAATTTTCAAAGTCTCAGGGTCAAGCTTAATTGCAACTTCAACAACTCGAATGTCAGGTGTTAAAGGCTTAAGACATGCCTATTTTACGAAGGCTTTGAAGAATCCGCCACTCTCTTATTTATGATTTGTAGAGACTTGGTGGTCACATCCAATGGTGTACTGGACTTGCCTAGATTAGTTTATTCTGAACTTTAACAAAAGACGATGATTTAGTCAGAAGATGCTGATTGTGATTTTTGTTTAACTAGTTGTCTAGTTATTGGTAGTAATTTGATGTTCTTGAGTGGTGAAAGGACAGGTTTGGCTTTGGATGCAATAGGTTTTGTTCTTTAGCAAGAAGGTCAACTTAAGAACAAGAAGGAATGTTAATAGATGACCTGCTTTAGACTGTTATTAATTGTTTGTAATAATTCAAAAAGTAGCACTTGAAGAGTTCTTAAGTTTATTTTTACTTAAATAAAAAATGATGAATTTAATATTGATTATTTAATCTAGAAATTTTATTAACATTTTATGGGCGCCAGACTTTCGTCAAATTTAAACAACAATAAAAATGAATTTTAGGGAATTTAACCTCAGGGTCGCAAGTTCTTTCATATGTGTACTATACAGTGAATTCCGGTTGGAAATGAATACACTTGGCTGAAATTTTGACATAAAATTTTATTAGACATTTCAATAATTAAGCATGTACATTAATCAAACAAGACATATCATAAAATATAACAATAAATAACATCCTGTTAATATTTATTATTTGTGCCTTTGAAGAAGTTCTAATTTGTAATTTCAAAATTTGATTTTTTATTAAAAATTGAATTAATTTTAAAAAGAAACTTGCAAGTATGAACTTTATGTTATAAATAAAGAATTTGAAAAAGCTTCTTACTCATTTGTCTGCGTACTAAAAATTTTATATAAGAAATAATATTGTCCACTACCTTTATGATTAGCTGGACTAGCAAATATTTTTTATAATTGTAATTATTTAAATTTACATATATTAAAACTACAAAAAAGAAACATAAAACATATTATAAAAATTATATAAAATTGAATCATAACGTGCTGAGTCACGATCTCACCAAACTGTCGTAAGCCATGGTCCTTTGCTGCTGAATCTCTTGTAGGTATTTTTCGGCGTGGAACTAACGTTGACTACACCATTAATTCTTGTATTGTTCATTTCTAGGTAATTGATAATAACGTTCATACAACACATCAAATATAATCGTTCATTGTCCGTCTTAACAAAGCACCGGTACCACGTTGCCCCATTTAGATTCTTTTGCTATTTTTGAGTCCTCACGTTAAAAAAATATATATAAAATATTATTATTGTCACTTCTAAAAAGTTTGTACACCATATTTCCTGCAACTTTAATACTTTCTAAAACATAATTTCTTGCTTAACAAAAAACTCGTGGTGGACACTAACATAGGTCCGTTAACGACGGCACCCAATCTTCTAGTGTTCTTCGTCTCGTGCAAATCGAGAACCTGTTAAAACTGGTAACTGCGCACGCACATCCCTCAGCCAGAGTTAGATTCAAAAAATGTCTACCTCACTTCCTAAAAGAGTGTCCCAATAGTCTTTTTATATAACACACATTTTCATTATTAAACATTATCTTAAATTTATACATTATTAACTGTTTTTATTTTGGAAATCTATTTTTTACCTTTATTTTATTCCGTCCCGCTTTGAAAATCCCCATTATACATTTGACTCATGTTATACCCCCACTATTTTACCCGTGATTTTAAATATTTTAATCAAACCTTAATTTTTACATTATCACATGTTTAATCTGATCGACAAACATAAGAACCATCTCACCCTAAAATTGCACTTGCAAACAATTTTCCTATGGTAGAATGTAGAGCAATTTTTTGTCTGTATACTTTCCTAGCATCTAAAAGGGAAGTTTCTCTTTAACCGCAATTTCTAAAATTCCCTTCTCAACTTTATATTTTGAGCACTTTGGTGATAATGTGAGATGGTCACTGTCACAATATGCACACTTTACATCCAGTACCAGGAAAGCCGATCTCCGATCGGGTTATTGTCTCATCTACAAAAATGTGGGCATGTTATAAGTTATTTGGATTTGTTATAAGTACAATAATTATCTCTCATTATGAAATTTTTTAAAATATATTTTAAAACTTTTATTTGTAGATAGAACTGTGCCATGTTTTCTATACACCCCACTTAATTATAGAAATAATTTTGTTTAAAAACTTTTACTACAATCTAATATAGAATTTCTTACTCTAACATAATGAAGTATTTTAATTTATTTAAAGCTATGCATTTTTAATTTCTATATGATATTTATATAAATTTTGAGTCACTTTTGATTTTTCTATAATCTTTAAAATTTCTTGGAAGGTATCGTAAGATCCTTATTTCAGCTAATTAATATCAAAGGATTTTTGAATTTTTAAAACCTAGCGTTAGGCAAATAATTGATTTAAAGATTGTTTCATTTATGGTGAATCTGGTTTGTTTTATTGACTTTAGTTTGATTTTAATTTTAGTTTTATTATTTTGCTTTGAGTTACACTCATTATTTTTTATTTTTGAACTTGTTTAACATTTTTACTCTTAACACATTTTACTTTTGGAATAGACTTGTTATTCATCGGTTGGTTTGATTATTGTCAGAAGACTGTGGCTAGTTTTGAAGCATCTCCCTCACTTATTTTTATATGGTTAATCATTTTAAATTATTTTCGTATTGTCTTTGGATTTCATAGGATGATATTCACCGGATTTTTTCGATTGGACGTTCCTTTTTTGTAATTGTGTATTTTTCCTTGAAACTCTTTAATATAATACTTCCGTCCAAACAACGTTTCGTGTATATCCATGTATTTGGCCATTATTTTCTGCTGGTAACAAAATTTTTAGACTGTTTCTTCTCTTAACTCTTGAAAATGCTACGTAAAGCATGCCATGCATGAAAACTGGACTTCTTAAATCAACACCAACATACTCAAATGTTTGGCCTTGCGATTTATGAATCGTCATGGCAAATACGGGTTTGACTGGAAATTGATGTCTTTGCATTGAACATCCCAGCTGACTTTTGTTTGATTCAAGAGTTATTCTGGGAATATGTACTTCTTGTCCAGCATGTTCACCAGTTATAATTTTCCCTTTAATTATATTGTTGCATAACTGGATAACAGTGAGCCTAACTCCATTACAGAGGCCTTCCGCAAGATCTAAATTTCTCAAAAGCATAATTATTGTGGTTTTTTTTTAATTTTAGCTCATGTGGAGGTAAATCTGCAATTTCAATTGAATTTAGAAATTCAGGAGTAAATTGCAATGTATCTTCTGCTGGATCTTTTACTGAATCATAGCTTTTATATTGCTGACTTTTACCACCTAACTTTTCAATGATTTCAGCATTAATTTTGGCCACGTCCTTATTTAATGGTGCTAAGATTGCTCGGTCTTTCATATTTCCATATTGTCTGTTAAGCAGGCAGTTGCCAAAAACTTCATCGATTAAATCACCATTTGAAATGATATCACTTGAAATTTTAATTTCATCCAACTCGTTTTTTGGAAGTTCACCATTCCCAACTTTTAGAGGATAATTAGCAAATTCTAGTTGCTCCGGATCAACACGCATATTTTCTGTTAATGAAAAAAAATTAAAAATTAGGCCACAAAGGGCACTTTTTTATTGACAAATCCACAAGTTCACTTCGATTAGCTCTTGGTTGAACTGGCAAGCACTGCCGAAAGTCTCCTCCTAGAACCATAACTTTTCCTCCAAATGGTAAATTTGGATTAGCTATAGTTCGTAATAACTCGTCTATGTTTTTAAGTCCATATTTAGGAAGCATAGGAGCTTCATCCATTAGGAAAATATCAATTTTTGCAAGCTCTCTAGCTTTAGCTGATCCAGGTTTAATATTCGAAACAGATTCAGCAGTTAAGGGTACCTGAAGGCCACAAGTTTTATGAGATGTATGGCCATTTGGCACAAGCATTGCTGCGATTCCTGTAAAAGCCATACACTTTACTTTGTCTTTGGTTGGTTACTTCTACAAAGGTAGAATACGTCAAAAATTTTTTTTATTTATGTTTTTAAATTTAAAAATACAATATATCGGTGAAGGGGATCTCGTTCTGGCTAAGAAATCCCGTTTTTTACGAAAAATTATATTCAAAAGAAAAGTTATTAAGATTTTGATGTATGATGGAAAGAATTTAGTTCAAATTGTTCGCTATATTTAGTTTCGTTACCTTAAATGCAATATTTCTCCGGTTAAATATTGTTTAAATTTAAAATAAAATAAAATATGTATCTAATATTTTAATGTCAGCTACAAAACCAACCAAATAAAATTTCAAAATTTTTTAATGCAACAACGTTAAGAGAAAAGTTATTGCATAGTTATGAGATCACACTTACATGAATGTTTTAAATTACTGACTACTCACACAATTTCTTTATCAATAATTTTTTTTTTAAGAGAAGGAAAAATCCTCATGGACCATTTCTTACCTGGGCCCTGTGCCCAGGTTGTGCCGGACTCGTACCGACTAAAAAAAACCTCCTCTGTTTTCCAGGGCTTTTTTGCCAAACACGGAACCACCTTCCGGCTATACCCATCGTGTTGGCAAACCCTCCTTCCTAGTTCTTCTTTTTAAAGTGGACTAATGGTCATGCTGCTTATGGCATTTAAGGCTGTATGTTCAAAAATCTATTTTGTTAATAAATATTTGTTATTAAATAATAATGAATGGTAGCGTGTAAAATGTTCAAATAATGCTAATTCAATGTATAAATTATGCCATTTTTACTGATAAATGAGCAACTTTTTTAGATCATTATAAGGATCTTTAATATTTAATCTTTAATATTTTGATGTATGATGGAAAGAATTTAGTTCAAATTGTTCGCTATGTTTAGTTTCGTTACCTGTGTAGTTCTAGATACAACTTCGGTCAATATGACTACGAAATTCACTTTTCCTCACACAAAAAAAGATATCTAGCTCCTTCAGAAGTCCCACAATAAAACGTTACGGTATTTTAAGCTTGCCGGTTACAACTGCATTGTTTTGAGTCGTCCATTCTTATTGGGCGGTGAATCTGTTGTCAAGGCAACGAGTTTGTTTTTCAGTGTTGGTTTACTTTATAATAGGCCAAATTATATTTTGGTATTTGAACAGAATAATCAGCCAGTGAATTATTTATTCAATAATGATATAATTTTGGATATGATAAAAAGATATTATTAAAAACTTTATTATTTACATAAACACACTACAAATAACTTCTCTGCATCTAAATATTTAGTAAATACAAGTTACATATTAACTTATTTGAGATTATTTAATTCCTGCTGCCAGCTGATTGCAAATACTGTTATCATGAAATGCTATAATTTATATATTTTTTACTGTGTATTTTTCGAATCGTGAAAACTCATAGAAAATGATTTATCTTGAAATTTTTACAAAGTTCATTGGATTCCTGATGTTAAAAACCCTTTATATACAAAATATGGAGAAAATCTTTAGAGTCGTTTTTGAGATAAAATGACTGGAAATAGGTACATAGGCTACATACAATTCCTTGCTCGTTTAATAGAATTTTCGAATCGTAAAAAATCATAGAAATTGATTTTTCTCGAAATTTTGACCAAGTCCATTGGATTCCTGATGTTGAAAACCCTTTATATACAAAATATGGAGAAAATCGTTAGAGTCGTTTTTGAGATAAAATGACTGGAAATAGGTACATACATACATACATACAATTCCTTGCTCGTTTAATAGAATAAGATATTACACCTTTCACTTTTGTGCACTTTTATGCCACATTGTCAACAAACTTTCTGTTTAGAGTAAGTGCTGCTAACATGTCCAAACCCTAGGCACACAAATCAGAAACAATGCCTTGGATTTGGAATGTAAGGTCTAACAATTAGACTGTAGAATCCAGCAAATATTCGCTCAGGAAGATTTGGAGTAGCGAAAGTTAACATGAGAAAGCCGGATGGTTTTCTTCTCACCATTTTCTCCACAGAAAATTTGTTCGGTATAACAAACATAACAACATGATAACATGTTGTTCTGTGAACTGTTCTTTATTTCCTCTATGCTCTCATTCAAAAAGTCACGGCAAGAAATAATGCCTCTAGAGAAATTTAAACCCTTGTGAGGTTTAACAAACATGATAACAACTTCTAAAAAGGACTTCATTTTCAATAGAAAGTAACTCTGTTTGTCAAAGTCAGTCTGTATTTAAAGTTCAATTCCAACGATGTTTCCTAATGGAACGAACATTTCCTGCAGCACCAGTTATAATTTTGCTCATAAAAAAGGGGGAAATCTTAGACAGATCTGACGCCTCTACACTGTTTCAAACAATAACGAATCTGAAAGCAGGTCCCTACGATCCTTACATCCAAATTAGGTTTTTTTGTTTGAACAAACACAAACTCTTCAGACGATGCCGATAGTTGTCGCTTTTCAGAACCCAGAATTAACTTTATTTAATGTAGAGGCATAAAAGAGTTTACCAACACATACTGTGTTAGGAAGTTGCAGATAAGACTCAAGTTTCTGGCCGTCTTCATATTTCCTCCCGTAAGCCATGGACGCACAGTCAAAGGAGGTGTACACAAACTGTTTGACTAGAGATGCACATCCAATTGTGGCTTTCATTTTGCACACGCGACCGAAGTTTGAGGCAGTAAGGAGGTTTCTGCGTGTTTCCAGCCATTGTCCGCTGTCACTTTGGTTGATTGTTTCCCTTTCAATTTTAATAATCTCTTCAGTTGTTTTTTTTAGATTGGTTAGGAACTCTTCGGTTTCTGCAGCCATCGTGAGGTCATCAAGATCTGGTCGTTGAGCTGTTGAGCCGTAGTCGGGGTCGCCTGCTGCTGTGTTGGAAAACAACGACTTCTTGCATCTCTTCTTACTTCTTTGCTTTTCTACTTTTCTCTTTCTTTTAAGTCCTGTGCTTTTACAAAAAAACCCCGGGCTTGAATTATACATTTTTTTATGAAGTCTGTTATGGGCGTTTCCAGTGTTATGTTGGATCACTGCTGCAGAGGACTGTCTCTGGTACGATCCCCGTAAAGCAAAATTTATGCTCTTCCCACCAATAAACTTAGCCACAATAGAGTTGTAGTGCTCCACGGTGTTGCTAGTGACATTGGTGATGAGGCTGCAGCAGTGTCTGCTAAGATCGCGTACCACGTCAGAAACTTGCTGGTACAAGCTGGAGTCGATGAGGGCAGGAAACAGGTTAGTTTGGGAAGTTGATGTTTCTGGTTGAAGCTCACAAAAGTATCCCCTCGATATACAATTTTTGTGTTCACCGAAAACATGACTTAATATGTTTAAGATGTCCAATCTCAGTTGTTGAATTCATTTGGAATCGGTGACGTCTTGACTAAGCCGGTACTCGGTCGCTTGTGAGACAGCTACTCTGCACCGAAGGATGTTTTCACCAATCTTCTTCCTGAGATACACCGTGTTCTTGTTGCGGGTAGATGTGGCAGCAATTTGACGTACTCTAGTACAAAAATTTCGCAGTAGGTGATTCTTCAGTTCAAGAAAATCGGCAATTTGTATAATCCTTTTTCCACACAGATGGGTTGGATGCGATAAACCACTGGAAAAAAGTAGAATATTAGAAAACGTTAAAATGGCCATTTTTTACATACAGAAAAATGTAATAGTTAGCCGCAATTAATTGACTTGAAACGATTCCCCCTATTAATTTGAATTTGAACGATATTTTTAATTTTACGATATAGCTATTACTAAGCAAGTGATGGCAAAAAAAGTAGGCCTATACTCACCGCTGCTAAATATGATTTTTTTAAGATTTTAGACAGGCGCCATCTTAAAACAGTTTTAGCCATCTTTTAGCTACTATTTCCTAAGGAAATAGTAAATTATTTTAAATTATTTTATTATTCGCTAATAAAATAGGCGGAAGCTGTATCCACATCAACAAAGTACAGGCGCGAATAGTTCTGTCGCTGCGGAGGTCCCACTTGCGGTGGCAGTCAGTGACCCACCCCTTGGGCAGCCCAAACCTCCCCCATTTCTCCCGTTACTTTCCCATTGCGAGGTTCAAAAAGCTAGCACATTCCTCAAACGTGCGCAAGTCCAAAACGAAACAAAGCCCTGCTCCAAGACTTAGCAATGCTGCGGAAAGGGGTGTCATGGGTAGGCCTACGTCTGAGTAACTGAATCATGAAGTACAGTTTGGAAAAATAGTTGCGAGACACCCTGTATATCAGAGTAATTAGGTATAATAGATTCAAGAAAATTCACGTCAGCCATACAGCATTAACAAGTATTTGGATATTAGTAATTTCCTTTAGAATTATCTTTATACAAAAATGATCATTCAAAGTTCAATTATGGTTTGTACTTATATTTGATATGAGAAGTTGAAAAGCATTTAAAAGTATCATTTTCTTTTAAATGCCTTATAAATACATGTTTTAATTAGTTTTACGTACTCGATGACTGCCGACGATGCACGAGGATTGTCTGCAGCTGATGACTGGCCTTCTTCATTTATGCTGTTTTCTTTATTCAAAGCAGCGATCATCCAAAAAAAAAAATCACCATTAAGTCCTAAAACAAAGCTTAGTTGCTAAATTTACTGCACAATAATTTATTGAGAAGCTCACTTAGATAGAAAGCAAACGTTGATATAGCACCATGTAATAATGGGTGAACACACCTCAAACAAACTCTTCACAGTTATTTTGCCAAACATGGGGAACGTATTAAATCACACTATTTTAAATATCAATATAACGTAAGAGTTTAATCAGAGAATTAAAAATAAATAAATAATTAATGAAAATACATAGGATAACAACATTATATAGGATATCAATATGTTGATCACGCAATTTAGTATTCATAAAACATCCAGTATGTCACAAACAACTTCAATATTTTGATTTTGGTTCAAGCATAAACTCTACCTTACATATAAAATATTTGTTAAACTGTGATTGTTTCATAAATGATTTGGCTTTCGTAAAGCAAGAGATTTATGTTTGAGATAATAGTCTTTCAAACATAACTATAATGTTTTCACACAACCAACTAGACTGTATTGCAATAAATTATTTAATTGTTCTTACCTTCTATCTTCTATGTATTTTTCCAAACCAGGTCCGATTCTCCGTTTCTTCCTTTTAGCAGATAGAGGCAAATGACCCTTTCTACTCATTGTCAATAACGATACAAAAACTCAAATAAAACTAAAACTTATTAATTACAACACTAGAACTAACACCACCATACTATACAGTCTCTTAGAATCACTGGGGGTAATTGTTTACAATTACTTTGTCACCTCTAACTTCTTTAGTATTTAGATATGTTATCAACAATGGACTACAAACGACAGATAAACATGTTTGAAGGCCCGGAACAACTAGAAAATACCAGTTACACAGGGTCAAAGTCTTATCAATACTGCGATATGAAGCGGTCCTTTGCAGTTAGTTCTAATGGCGTTGTGTTCCGGTTTCAATCCGTTTACCTACGAAAGGTTTGGCCAAGTGGTTACATATATATATAGCTATGTGGCCAAACCTGCCATGATAGCCTATATAATTTATATTTAGCATGTACATTAATTTTAAAACGTCAACAAAGTCACCCTAAAAGTACGTGTTTCTTAAGGGAAAATAACATTTTGTTTTCACTGTTTTTCGAGTTGGTACAAAGTAAATACAACATTTTTCTACATTAACGTGTTGGTGAATACTATTTATTTGGTTGTACCATTTTATTGTAATTAAAAATTTTCACGCATAGCCAATATTACATAATTTAAGAGTTCCTCCCATGTTAAAAAGGCGGAAGAAGGGCAGGCGAACCGCGCGGCTGATTCCGACCGCCTCTTAAGGTGAAAGTAAGGAACTGTATAATGTAGATGAACTGTATGTATATGACTTATATGGGTGATAGTTTACATGATGTAAGTGTTAAGTGAGTGTCTGACTGGAAACAGCGAGGGAGCCAACCTCCTCTTATTAAGTGGAGCTAGTTTGCCCCTCCCCACCCCCATCGGTGTTATAGTACATAAAAGGAGGTCCACCGAATGCTTAATTTGTTCTTTATTTTTATTTTTAGTTAAGCTTATATTTTTATAATATTTTGTCATTATTGTCATTGATTATTAAAATTATGAACACCATTGATAAACAATATAAAAAAATGAAATGAATATGGTTAAGCTTTTAAAAAATTATGAAAATACTACTATTGATTGTTTATTTTTATAAAAAAATATCCTATTATATGTTAAACTATTATAATATGATTAAACACTATTTTTTATCATAATAAGTCAACTTAGTTCCATAATTAATTAAGTTTCTAAGTAAATGTTGTATAATATAATAAATAATTTATGAATTTGAGAATAAATTCACATTTCCTGGAAATATTCCGAAAGTTTTATAATTCCGGGAATTTTACATCACTACTGCTAATGATCAATTAATGGAATATCTAAACCTACACAATATTTTAAATAATAATCAGTATAGATTTAGAAAAAGGTGATAGCACTAAATTATCCTTATCTTGTGTCTAATCTAGTATAATGGACTATATCTAGTAAAATGTAAATTTAGAGAATCTGAGAATGATTAAAACAAAAAAATTGTTAACACTGGACTTAACAATTAACTTGTAAAACTAAATTACTGGTAATTGATAGTATAGATGCTTTTTTTAATACCTACTAATAAAAAATATATAAGTACTTACTTTTGCTATATGTAAATACAGTGTAACCCCGATTATCCGTGAGTCTTGCGGAAAAAATAAGTAAAAATATTTTACGGTTCTCTTTACCTGATTAGTACGAGTAACAACCAGTAAAACTACGATAATGAAGTTGTGCAATAGAGATAAGCTTACTGTCAAAAGTGGTTGAACTGTGACGCTAATGAGCCAAGATTCGAGCGACTGATGTACCAAAAAATAGCAGACAAAACAAGAGGGGGAAACGAATAGCAAAGTGTAAGTGAAGAGGAAGAAGGAACGTACTTAATTGTCTACTAAACATTAACTTTGCAGGAGCTTTCTCCTGTTGAGCTATGTACTGAATTTCTATAAATTATTAAAAATTTATATACCGCTAAATTTGTATCTTCATTTTCAAAGACTGAATATTCTATCTCTTTTTTACCATTTTTACAACATTCTCTGCCTAACTGTTAGATTTAAGATTGCTTTAGATTACATGGTGGAGTAAATATATGGTCGATTCCATTTTGTTTTTAAAATGTATTGAATTCCAAAGAAGAGAAAAAGGTGGGTCATTTGTCTGAAGCACAATGCTCAGACAAACCATACTAGCAAAAAGAGTATGCAATGTTTGAATTGTTTGTTTTGCTGAGGTTGAACTTACTTCCTCCACTACCAATTATTTTGTACATGCATATATTATTCTTAGATAAAATTTAGATTTGAAAGGATATAAGAAGTCAAGATTTATTCTTTGCTAAGGTTTAGTCAATAGTAACATACTTTTTGGTGAATTTGGTCTGCCCATGAGACAAGATGAACAACTATTAGCAAGGTTTTCTTTATCACTATCAATCACTGGCCACCATATATAAGACCTAGCCAGTGACTTCATTTTTATAATTATTTCTCAGTGACCATTACAAAGTTCATTTGGAATCACTACCCACATAAAGATTCCTTGGTTGACAAGGCTAACGCATAAATATAATGTTTTAGAAAATAAACACTTAAATTAACATCTACCTCATTAGCATTGTATGGCCATCCTTATAAATCATAACCTTTAATATATAAATAATTTTTAAAAATAATAATATATACTTTTTATATTTTCCTTCTCTTTAATGAGTTCAAGACTATTTAACGGCTTCCTAAACAATGTAACTATCAGAATTCCATGTAGTTTGGATTCAATCTCAAAAATACTGTATGTACAGTGTACTCCCGAATATCCACGAGCGGTTGATTCGCGAAGCGAATTATCCGTAAGTGTTGTGAAACAAATAAGTAAAAAAAATTTACCTGTTTAGTACGGGTAACAACCAGTAAAACTATGATAACGAAGTTGTGCAGTAGAGATAAGCTTACTGTCTAGAGTAGTTGGACTGTGACGCTAATGAGCTGGGATTCGAGTGACTGATGGACAAAAAAATAACAGACAAAGCAAGAGGGGCGAACAAGTGTAAGTGAGGGGGAAGAAGGAACGAAGCTCATGCGCGATTGATAAACGAAAGTGCCTTACAACACATCAATGGACTGCTCACTGATCCAGTATTTAGAGGAACAAAACGACAATGCTCAGTTATCTGAAAAACTAATGCTAAAAAAAGTTCAGTCAGGAATCAAGAGACGGTTTTTTCTCAGTAAGAAAAAAAACAATGTTTCATTTTTTTGAAAAACCATCAGGTTTTATAAAATTGCAGTACTGTACTAGCGTAGCGTGTTTCTGATATTGTTCTTTTGTTTTACTACAAGAACTTCTCATGTATTACACTTTTTTATTTAATGTAAAATTTACATTAAAACATTTTTACTATATGTAATTTATAGGTATGTACTGTGTATTATGTGTTTTATGTACAGTATATTAAAGTCTTATGTCAAAACTATTTTTTTAATCATTTTACTTTTATTTTTAGCATTCTTGCAGCTGCGATTTTCGTTATCTGCGATGTCTGTGCCACCCAAATTCGCGGATAATCGGGAGTACACTGTACAACAAATATTTTTTAGAAGGCAAAAAAGACATAGAGGTAGGAAAAATTCACTTTATCTTGAGAAATGAAACACTGAATTATATAAAACTTGGAATAACTTTGATTAGAACTAAAGATTTGATTAATAGCTTCTTGGGCACTAGCAGCTACACAGAAAAAAGTTTCCCAACACGATTTTAAACAAGTTTGTGTGCATATGCCAAGCGTTTTTCTATATTTAACAAATTACACTACCTGAAATTGGTACATCTTTCTTTGATAATTAATTATAAATAATTCAATATAATTGTTATTTCTTAATATATATATATATATATATATATATATATATATATATATATATATATATATATATACAGTACTACCTCGTTTATCCGGACCTCATTCAACCGGATGTCCGGATTATCCGGATCGATTCGGAACAAAAAATAAAAAATTTAATCAAGGATAAAATAAAGCAAAAGCTTAAAGTTTCAAAATATTTTAATAATTACTGTATTTTGAATAATATTTTTAAATAATATTTATAATATTTTGAAACTTTAAGCTTTTGCTTTATTTAATCCTTGAATATGGAGTTTCAACAAGAAATATCTGCTATTACATTAATGTTGATAAAAACGTGATTTCCTCAACACTACAGTGTCGCCTCGAGGTATTAGGGCGGGTTGTTGATGCACTGGGAAGAGAAAGTGAAGGAGCTTTGCGTCACCATCCCCCTACCCCGATGCGGCATGACAGTGACCTTGTCTATTGTCTATGCCGGCGAGTAGTCTATCGCGTGCTAGCGACCGGAATATATCATTACCATATCGTGCTGTGCCGTGTTTAGTTTCTTTACATTTTTGATCGGATACGGTTTATAGTATTTCAGGGTGTCTAGCGACCGGGAAAAGTCAGGGAAATGTCAGGGAATTTTTTAAAAAACCGGGGAAAAAATAAAGAATGCCTGATATTTTAGAAAGTGTAATACAATGACGATGCCTGTAACGGTCCTTAAAGAAAATGTACAACTGTGAAATAAATACAAACCAGGTGCATGTTTACAACGCATCATAAACCACCATGTCATTTTTACAACTTTATTGTTGTCAGGTTGCTAAGACTCAAGGGTGTAAATCAGTAAATGTGAACATTTTGTCACATCTTAAAGCGGTGCCGCCAGCTTTGGGAACTCCCGTTCTTTTTTTTTTTTTTGGCAGTTGGCACATCACATCCCCTGTCAGGAGTATCGAGGACCTGAATGAGAATCGGCATAGTATTTATAGGTGGGCGTTGTTACTGCTATTTATTTATATTCGTGTGTTAGTGTTTGTGTGTGGAAATGACGACGAAAAAAACGTAATGTGCTTACAATGGCCCAAAAGTTAGACGCATTGAATCGTATAGACAGGGCCGCATTGAAACGTCACACCAAATTAAAACAGAGGAAGATAAATGACTTTTTTGTAAATAACAACTAAACCCTGTGTAAAAATAAAGAATGCCTGATATTTTAGAAAGTGTAATACAATGACGATGCCTGTAACGGTCCTTAAAGAAAATGTACAACTGTGAAATAAATACAAACCAGGTGCATGTTTACAACGCATCATAAACCACCATGTCATTTTTACAACTTTATTGTTGTCAGGTTGCTAAGACTCAAGGGTGTAAATCAGTAAATGTGAACATTTTGTCACATCTTAAAGCGGTGCCGCCAGCTTTGGGAACCCCCGTTCTTTTTTTTTTTTGGCAGTTGGCACATCACATCCCCTGTCAGGAGTATCGAGGACCTGAATGAGAATCGGCATAGTATTTAGAGGTGGGCGTTGTTACTGCTATTTATTTATATTCGTGTGTTAGTGTTTGTGTGTGGAAATGGCGACGAAAAAAACGTAATGTGCTTACAATGGCCCAAAAGTTAGACGCATTGAATCGTATAGACAGGGCCGCATTGAAACGTCACACCAAATTAAAACAGAGGAAGATAAATGACTTTTTTGTAAATAACAACTAAACCCTGTGTAAATTAAAAGCATGTGTAAATATTTCAGGTGTGTAAATAAAATGTTTTTCGTCATTTACAGTACATTGTGTAATTTCGTGAATTGTGTAAATTGAATGACTGTATAAATATTGTGTTTTTTTCATGACATAAATTGTAAGTTATCATTTTATATTTTGTTTTATTTATCTTTCTATAATTTCGGATTATCCGGATTTTTGATAAACCGGATCACTTCCGGTCCCAATTAGTCCGGATAAACGAGGTTGTACTGTATATATATGTGTGTGTGTGTTATTAAAAAAGAAAAGAACTTCTTTGATATATTATATAGACAAGTAATGAGAATGTATAATCAGAACAGCAAGAAAATACTTTGAAAGGAAAAAGTGAAAAGTGAAGGAAACCATGGATGAAAAGAGTAGAATCAGAGGTAAAGAAAAGAAGGGTTAAATAAGAATATATTGAAGAACAAAAATTGCATGACAATATGAGAATATAGCAAGTGCTGGTGAATAACATGTAGGAAACTGGAGTTGAAAATGATGATGATTAGAAAAAAATAAAATAAAAACAATACTTGAATTCCCTTTTAAACATATTTTATTTTGAAATCTTGTCAATTAAAAAAAAAAAAACTTACATGTAGATCCCAAACCCGAACTTGGCCTCCTAAACATCCTGAAGCTAATATCTGATTGGAGGATGGATGAAAAGCAATACACCAAGGCGTACGAGGATGGCCAGTCAAAGTTTTGATGTTTTTACCACTAGTAAGGTCTGTTACATAAACATTATGATTTCCATGAGTTGAAGCCACTTTTTTCCTATTTAAAAATTACAAAAAGAAATGTGTTAATACAACATCTCTGTTAATAATTATAGTTCCCAAAATTATCAAAGTGTAAAACTTAAAACTATTCTAACAATCAAAAACTCTCACAACATTAATTTACAGCGCACTCAATTGTACTAGACACCACAAGGCGTCAGATTGCCAATGTTACAATCTAACTGTAATACCAATGTCACAGACACATTAGTTATGACAATTTCAGTGTGTCAGTACAATCCTAAATATTCGTTGGACAGGGGAATGGAATAAAATATTCGACAGATCTAAAATTATTCTTCCCAATGATATAGATCGTCAAAAAAATCGAAATATTATTAATCAATATTTGACATTTCGTAAACGTATGGAAAAGAAAACGGGATTGGTTAATCTTGGTTACAACTTCGTATATATATCAAAAACTATGACAGCTACGATAATTTGGAATACATAATTCGAAAGAGGAAGAAAAATAATAAAATAATATAAAATATTATCAACTTTTATAATGAGTATTAGCATTTACAAAATATTATATGACCAAGGAGGTCATATTTTCTTATTTTGCGACGTTCGTCACATACTTCTCCTTAGCGGCAAAACACAATAATTCTTGGATTTATAAACTAACGTGATAAGAATTTTCGATTACATGATTATGAAAGATTGATACAATATCTTTACAATCATACATAACTCATTCCAATATAATAATATTTACTACGCTCAAAGTTGAATTGAAAAAAAAAATGTGATTTTTAGGGTGTAAAAGTGTTAAAATTCTTGATTTTGTTTAATTTTTATAGATTAAAAACTATAACAGTTATAAAGATTTGGAAAGCAGAGATCAAAAGATGAAGAAATGTTCTATAGAACAGTGTCATTGTAGATTTGTTAGAGAGAAATATGGAGTTGTGAAAATTAGACAAAGAATAACGTCTAATAAATTGTGTTTCACAACTACGCAGTTATTGCATTACTCGTTAGTGGCAAAATACACAAACGCTACCAATTAATTCCATATAATTTATTTTGTTATACATTGTTATTTGTATCTAAGTTACAATTAATAAGTAACTCAATTGAGAATAATTCCGTCTATGTAAAGTTATTGTCTACATACTTTCTCTTGACGCATTTCGGAACTCTATCCCATCATCAGAAAATCACTCTATGGTGGTCGTCTTCACATTAACAAATTACAAACACAACAGAAATGTACATATTTTTCGAATATCGTGATGTGTGTACACCGTCGTTGACATGGGTCTACTGAAAACTTCCTTGTTCGCTTGACACGTGCCGTTATCTTCCTCTCGCATTGCTGTATCATAGTTCATGTTAGATTGTAAGTTCAAATGGTTATTTAATATATGTACTGAGCTATTTTTGTATGCTTTATAAATCTCATATTCCTCAAGCATGCCTTTATATCTACTTTTATTGCATAAATAAAAGTTGGAGATAAGTTTTAAATCTGAATATGTGCGGTTAAGATAAATCCCTAAAGAACTGACCAAACAATATTAATAAGACTAAAAAACAGAATAACAGATGTGACGAGTGAAATGATATTTTTTTTTAATTTTAATAAAATCAATGCTATCGCAACTGATGCAGACAAAGGTAACACCATATTTTTAATGTATATGGACGATTACAAAGTAAAAATTAACGATTTTATCAACAATAATAAGATCAGGATGTTGGACAGGGATTCTACTAAAGACTGTGTAAAAACATTAAATAAAACTATCAACGCATGTACACACCTATTTGATGGCACCACAAGATGCCGATTAAAACCTATCAATGCTCGTGTGCCCCATTTTATAGGTCTACCGAAGATTCACAAAAAGATGTACCTATCAGGCCCCTTATAAATTTCATAATGGCCCTCAGATATAACACAGCAAAATCCTGATTACAATAATAAAAAAACAGTGTCATACTGGAACATAACCACAGTTTAAAGAATTACAACGAATTTATTGATAAACTTAGAGACATTAAATTGGAGTCCTGATACAAGATCGCCTCATTTGATATTGTCAAACTTTATACAAAAGTCCCTGCCATGGCAACAATAGCCATTCTAAAAAAAATGACTCAATGAAGCCAATAGATGGGAGAAGCAAGCTGTTGATGAATTAATAGTTTTACTGGAGATCTTACTTGGACAGAACTATTTTACATTCAACAACAATTTTTACAGTCAAAAGGAGGGACTGACAATGGATTCACCACTATCAGGATTGTTAGCTGATATCTACCTAAAGGATGTTTAAAATAAACACCTGTTATCTAAAGATAATAAATTTTGTAAATGAGTTACCCGCGTTATGTAGACAACACTTTTATCATATTCAATGGGACCTTTCGGCAAATAGTAAATTGAAAAAATACATAAGTAGTGTAAACAGCCAAATGGACAAATGGCTGTTTAACAGCCATTTGGTAGTCCAAACAGTCAGTTCACACTTGGACTGGAATCAGGTGGGATTATAAATTTTCCAGATCTCATAATAATTAGATCACACGAATTCCAGTACAAAACCTATAGAAAATCTAAAACAACCGATACCATAATCCATCATGCTGGTTCCCATCATCCACTCTCGCAGAAAATGGTGATGTACAATAGTTTTGTCTACAGACTAATAACAGTACCACTCTAGGATACTGACTACCAAACTGAACTAGATACTATTAAACATAGCTATAGTGAATGGTTATAACAGCTCTATGGTGGACTGCATCCAGGCAATACACTGGAAGAGAAAGCTAAAGTACGGATTAGATCAACAGAGTATGGCGACTTCCTGCCCAGCATCCTGACTAATGCATTTAAGAAACTAAATATAAAAATATCAATCCGTACTACTAACAATGTTAATATTAAAACCCAGAAATACAATACTGATAGAACAAAAATCAGAGATCTACAAAATCAAATGCAGCAATTGTGAATGTTTTTATATAGGTCAGATAGGAAGACAATTTAAAAAGTGGTTGAAAGAACATCTACCCAACCACAACACAGTCTCCATTAAATATATTTACGCACGCCAGAAATGGATCTTGACCACACATATTCATAATTTAAAACTAATTTCCAACCGTTGCATATAAAAGTAGATATATGGACGTGCTTGAGGAATATGAGATTTATAAAGCACATAAAAATAGCTCAGTACATATACCATTTGTATTGACCATTTGAATTTTCAATCTATCATGAACTATGATACAGCAATGCGAATGGAAGATAACGGCAAATCTCGAGCAAACATGAATGATACAGGAAATCTTCAGTAGACCCATGTCAACGATGGTGTGAACACATCAAGATATTAGAAAACATAATACGGTAATTTTTGTGTTTTAACTTGTGACTTAGTGTAATATACATTTTTGTTATATTTGTAATTTCTTAATGTGAAGACAACCTCCATAGAATAATTTTCTGATAATGGAATAGAGTTGTGAAACTCACCAAGAGTAAGTACATAGATAACAAGTTCACATACACAGAATTATTCTCGATTGAATTACTTAATATTATTTATACTGTTTTATGGACTTTTGGTTGTATGAATATGTATGTATAGAACATTAAAACAGTATATAAATTATTTCTGTACGATGATTTTTAGTAGGGTAAATGTTTAATTGAAAAAAAAGTGATTTCTACTGTCGGCAAGCCTGTGACCTGTACAGACACGTCACTCAATGGCTTAAACTGAGATTTGTAAATAGTGAAATAATTACGATTTTATGTAATAATACTTTATTGCTATTCATGATCTAAATAGGCAACAGCAAGAAGACAAATAATACTTAGAGCCGGAACAAACTGACTTGGAGAACATGAATTTATATTTTATTTATACAGACAAAACTGAAAATAATTTATATCAATGAGGTACAAACTTTTACTTTTCAAAGGACATGTAATACTTTTCAATAAGCATCAGTAAAAATTCATAACAGAAACAATGCAAATAATTTTTGTGATTAAAATGAATGTACTGTACTGAGGATCGAGTTTCCAAAAGTATTGGTAAAAAAAATGTCAAATATATATCAACTAATTTATATAGAGAATCATATACAGCTATTGTAATTAGAAAACAAAAATACTAAATTCCACTTACCCATCTGGACTGAAGACCATAAGAAAAGTTGAACGAGAAATATCTGGTAAATGGCATTTCTAAAACAAAAATAAATATATCAGAAAGCCAAAAATCAATGAAGTGTTGCAAATTGTATTACATACAAGAAATCGGATACTAATTTATTTAAATTAGAATTCAAATTATATTTATGATTCGTCCATAACAATTAACTTGACATCACTGATGGAGCATTCCTTGAACTTTAAATCCACTACAGTGGTAGGAGTACAGAGTTTAGCAATATAGCATGACTGGACCATAGTTGGAGAGTCCTACATAGTAACAAAACAACCTAACCAACAATGTAAGTGGCATCCCACCCAATGGTACTGAATCGCTTATCTGCAGACATGTGTCGTCGAATAGATTTGTGTTCGTTACAAAATGGGGGACAATTTCAGCATATTTTGTAAATAAACTATAATTTCTCATGTATAAAATAAATATTATGTTAAATAATATAAATTTTACATTTCTTATATTGAGGTTCATTTCATTAGAATCCGGAGATATAAGAATCACTTTGTATTTCCACTCCGAATCACTCTGTAAGAATCTATTCATTTCCATGTTTATACTCTTTGTGTAGTGTGTCTATAATTGATATCTCTCACCTCTACACCGAGTCCTACTTTTTCATATTATTTCTCTACCTGGATAATCAATCTTCATTTTCTTTAATCAAATCCCTTCCAAATGTATATTAAGGTCCTATTATTAGTACTGTACAAAAATGATTGAGATAGAATCATAGTATTTTGTGATGTGCTTTCATTAATGTCGACCAGACAAGAAGGCAACATATTTGACTGGTATGATACGTACTCCTGAATAAACTTTGTTAGTTCTTAAACTTCCTAATTTTATTAAAATTGAACACAATGTAAAAATTTAATTTTTCTATAAAATTACTTTAAATTGGATTTTAGTTATTTGGCAATTTAAATCAAACAAAATTATTAAAAACCGGGAAACTTAGGTACTAAGAATGTTTAAATACTTCACTGTTGTATGTTGACATAAGTCGTAATATTTGAAGTGGACAAGTGTGGGGTATACTTAAGACAACTTAATTCCTTTCTCCTCTGAACTACAAACGATTATGCTCCACTGTCCATTATTCGGAAATTTCAACTGACCCATTGGTCATCAATTTCGTGTCCATGTCCGGTTTTGGGAGTCTGTTATTTAGAAACACTATAAAGATCACAAAAGCATGATCTTGGTCTGCGAATACAAAAATGTTCATTTATTAGAAGTGTCCATTAAGGGGTAGATTCACTGTAGCTCGTTTATTTTATATAAATCTCAAATAAAACTTTTATATCAGTTCAAGTTAAATCGAGTTTTCATTGCAGTATTATTTTGTTCCATTAGTTGAAGCTTTGCTCAAAAACTGAGCAAAACACTCAAAAATTGAAGCAGGCTTGTATAATCAGGGTGGGCTTTAGAGTCATTGTCTGAAACTCAAGCTTAAACACTCTGTTCTGATTTTACGTTAAAGCATTTTCAACTATTAGACTAATGACCATTCTCATGTAATTTGTATTCATTCTCATATAAGGACTTGTATTTAATGGCAAAAGTAATTTTTTTCATTTGCTGCAAAATGAAATTTAGAGAAAATTCTGTGAAAAAAAGGATCGATGAGATTTTATAAAATATCGGTTTTAAACCAACTTGATCCCAAAAAAACTATTTATTGAAATGTTTGTCTGTCATCTATTTCTAGTCTATAATTTTATCGATATAATTGACCTTCAATTTTCTAAATCGTGTATTATATTTTTCACTTTTGACCAATAACTTCTGAAATATATTTTTAGGGAGATGAAAATACTGTTTGCCTGCTTAGTAATTTATTTTGTATACTGGTGGGTGAAAAAGTTTCTGCATTATTTTTTTATTTTTAAATTTTCATAATAGAAAATATGGTCTACAACAGTAATTATTGTTATAAATGTGTTTGTCCTCATTAGTTAATCTCTAGATTTACAGCTAATCACTATATTTAATTTTTCTGTGAAAATACGACTAAAAATGAATCATGTTTTTAGTACTTGCAAAGTACACAACAAAGATGACTTCAGTACAAAGAAAAGAGCATTGTGAATCGTCAGCTGCGATACAACTATTTCATAGCCGTGGTTGCAAGAGTTATCCTGTTAGATCTACTGGCTGTAGAGAGTCAACATGTGTTCCGGCAGAAGATAATCATGAGTGTAGCAACAGTGCAGAAGGACACTAGAGAGAATACTGAACAATGCTGTAAGGACCAATGGAACAATGAAACCAGAGGAAAATGGACAAAAAGACTGCTCAGTGACCTCAGTGAGTGGATTGGGATAAAGCACAGTAAGGTGAAATACTTTATAACTCAGACGTTCACTGATATAGGATAGGTAAAATAGATAATGCAAAGTTCACAATTTTGAGATCTTTATATCAAGATATATTTGATAGGGAGAAATGGAATAGTTGCATGTAACGTATTAATCAATAAACGTAATAGAAATTATAAAAGTTTTATTGCATGGATTATTTATGTTCTAAGACAAAAAACTATAATTCAGAAAAGTTGAATGTAGACAGATAGATGAGATTTCACAGGTGTTAAATTTACAGGATTATGTATGTGTGTGATTTAGGAATAATCAAAAAACTTATAAGAGATGTTAGTTTAAGATTTCATAATTGTAATAAAATTAAGTAGCCTAATTTGGACAATTTAATTTGCCTAATGAAATTAAGACAATTTATATTTTGTAAAATAATTGGAAATAGGTTTGTCAGAAATCAGAGTGTGCAGTATCAACCAATAAAAAAACCGATAGAAGGAAAGTATGTAGTGGGGAGTTTCATAATCCTAGATATCAAAAATACAGACTACTAGTGAATGGGTCTCCGAGAAGAGTAGTTCTGAATTAAGAATGCTAGAACTCCATCATAAGCTGATCGCTTGATTTTCCAGAGCTACAATAAATGCCCATTGTGTAATTCAGTACTGAAAAATAGTTGTTGTTTTTTTTTAAATTGAGCTTTAAAGTAAAATTAGTCAAATTACACCTTGGTATGAGCGTAAAATTGAGTTTTATAATTTTAACAAGAGCAATTAAATAAATTGTACTTTTTTCTTTTAGAGCTGAGACTAATAGCTTTATTAATAAAATAAAGAAAAATCAAGTAAAACGTAATGTTTAATGTATATAAAAAATTTTGTAAATAAATGTATGTATTTCAGAAGTTTTTCATGATCATTTATCATATATGAATACATTTTCCCAAAATTCATGTCCCAAGGAAAGAGTAAAATAAGTGATTGTGCTTTTCTCACAAGCTAGTAAAGTAAATTCTTCCCAGTATAAAATTTTAAATAAATAAATAAAGGTGATGAAATTAATTAATACAATTGGCTTCGAACATGGGGCAGGGTTGATTATGAGTTGGTCAAGATCGAAAAATTATATGAAAATAATCATGAAAAGTTTCAGATATTTAATAAATGGAAAATAATAAAAGGGTACAAACCAACCTAAATTAAGAAATAAATGAGGCTTTATTTTCACAAGAAGCGTAATGAATAGAATCAATAGAAATAGAGATTGAAGATGTAATAAATACTGAAGATAGACCTAGTTTAGTAATAATAGTGTAGATCAGAGTTGTAGATGGTTTAACGATAGTGTAGTTGAAAGAGGGATAGATGAAAAGGGTGGGGATCTAATGAATGTTAGGAAAATTGATGGAAAATATGGAACAAAATAATTTAACATTTGATGAAGAGAGAAAACAAGATAATAAAAAAAGATATTTAGAAAGGAGACAAGATTATTTTCAATTAATGTAAAATATTGATGAAATATTTGAACAAAACAATTTAAAATTAAATGAAAAGTTAAAACAAGATAAAATAGACTTATTAAAATATATTGATAAAAAAATTTAACGGAGAAATTAAAAAATAAATGAAGAAATTAAACAAAATAATTTTAAGATAGAACAAAGTATAGAAATTCTTATACAAAATCAGGTAGAGTCGGAAAATAGGTTGTTTGACAGGTTAGATAAATTTGAAGGAAATATATTGCCTAAATCGGAAAAAGTAAGAGAGCAAATAATTAAGATAGGAATAATGTCAAAAGAAGTACTTAAAAGTTTTGAAGTTAACGAAAATGTGGAAGAAGAAGGAAAAGTAATTTTGTAGAAAATGGACTAGTCGAAGTGAATGATTGTAGGAATAACAGGTTAGTTATTGAGGGAGAAATAGAAATTAAAGAAAAAATTGTAGGGTTTAAAGTGCAAAAGGCTGTAGGTAAGGTAGTGGGAGGTGTAAGTAACAATGAGGTTACCTTTCCAAAGTTGGGTAGTGAGAAAGCAAAGGGAAGAAAAACTTTGAATAAGAAACTGAGTAAGGAAAAGTTTAGACTAGCCTATGTTACAAAAAAAAAAGAAAAAAGAAGTAGTGTGTAAAGTTAAAGTAGTAAATAAAAATAAAAGTAATATACATAAAGGTAGGAGAGGGTTTTTTAATGCATTAGGGTTAGTAAAGAAGGGAAACAATGTGGCAACTAAATTGTCAGTAGAGTATATTTATATAGGAAACCACCGGCATATAATTGAAAGTTTGTTAGTAAACCACCAGCATATAATTGGAAGTTTGTTAGGAAGAAAGGAAAGAAATTTTTTTGTAACAAAGACTATAAACAAAGTGGGTATAAATATAAATTTAAAGAAAAGATGAGGTGAAAAAAACCGGCATACATATTTAATGCAAAAGTTGAGGTTTCTGTAAAAAGTAATAGTTAAGAAATTTAGTATTAAGAATAGCCTACAAAATATAAAAATAAATAAATAAAACTTTTATAACCAAAAAAAAGTGAGGATGGTTGGGTGTCGGTAGTCAACAATGTTTCGTGTATACGAAGCATAATGGACAACATTGGTTTGATTAGTTTGATGGGATGTAAAGGGTTATAGTCTGAAATAAGTAGAGCTATATAACTGTTGCATGTCAGAAGGTTACATTGTTTGATCCAATGGCAAAGTCTAACAAGTGAACAGAAGGACACAAATAATAAAATTTAGTTGCAAGAAGTGTCAAAGTAAGAGAAGGAGGGTTAAGGTTAAGTTAAAATTAACAAAAAAAGTTAAAAAATGAACAAAACAGATTAATATGTAAAGTATAAAATATTAATTATAATTATATTGCAAATGTAAAGAAATTGTTAAGTCATGAGTTGTTATTAAAGATTAGAAGTTAATTAGTTTAAGAAAAAAAGTATAAATTTGGGTGAAAAGAAACAAATAAATCAAAAAAAGATAATAAAACACAATTTTTTATTTTGTACTATCCACTTTTTATTACTCTAGCCGACCAATGGTTTCGCCTGCTAAAGTCTGTAATACAGCCTCGTCAATGCCTTAGCAGGCGAAACCATTGGTCGGCTAGACTAATAAAAAGTGGATAGTACAAAATAAAAATTGTGTTTTATTATCTTTAAACATGGAATTCCACCAAGAACCATCAGTCTCAACAGTAATGAAAAAAAAGAAAAAAAATTAAATAAAAAATAAAAATTTAAAAAAATAAAATCAGTTTGTTTGTTATCAAATATTATGTTAGTAGGTTCTAAAATGATCAAATAATGGTAAAGAAAAATATTGTTTTAAATGAAATAAGCTTTGTGTTGTTTTATAAATAAAATGGTGTTTAATAAAGTTTACTGAAGTATAATGATGAGAGAAATATTTAAGAGAACTTGTAAGAGATTAATAAGAATAATTTAATGATGTAAAGTGAAGAAGTAATTTTTGGGTCATTACAAAGTTGAAGTTCCTTGAAAAGAAGGAACAATGGTTTAATGGATCGAAAGAGATCTCAGGTTTGTTTGTTTTTCTTCCATGATATTTTTATGAGTTCATGCAAATGGGGAAGCTTGTGTGGAAGATTTAATATGCCAAGGGCATTTGTGAGCCATTTTTAATGAAGTTGTTTTTATATATGCCAAAGGCATTTGACGATAAATAATTTTAAGTTTTTTGAGAAGTTTTTTTGGAGCTGAGTTTTAAGGAGTTTGTAATAACCCAGAAATAAGGATTCTAAAAGTACCATGATGAGATATGAGATAATGAAGACTAGAATAGTTTTTTTTTTGTCAATGGAAGTAAAATAGTTTTAACCCTTAGGTGGGCACGCCGGCGACAAATTGGCCACAATATTTTATTTTCACATCTTACGGTAGGTATCGGTGGATAAAAATTTTCTAGGCTTTGAGTATTTGTCAATATCACTATAAGGAACAGAAATTCTATAAAAAGAATGCTATCCTATAAAAAGTCTGCGGCCCGGTTGCCGCGGTGCGCCCAAACGTGTAACTGCTCTTACTGTGTTTTAGAATACAAAGTTACTTTTATCTTTCAGGTAGTTTTGTGTTTAGCGTTTTAGTTTAGTGTTTTGTACAGTGTTTACATTCAATATACTTTCTCCATTTTTATACGTTCTCGTAAATAAGTGATTTATAGTGTTTTTTTTATAAACTTCTTTGCTGTAGAATAATGGATCGCTATCTCAATCGTAATGAAATTGTCAATCAACTAGCTGAACCTTTATCTGATGTTTCTGTAGAATATTTGTCATGTTTCTGGTATAAAATTCAATACTTTTTAGACCAGTGTTTATAATTCATTAACTGTTGTCTATGTTTCAAATATTACATAACAAAACATGAGAAATTAAAATTAAATTTTAAAAATAAAAAATAAAAAAATAAATTACTATAAAG
This sequence comes from Aphrophora alni, assembly GCA_963513935.1. NCBI lineage: Eukaryota > Metazoa > Arthropoda > Insecta > Hemiptera > Aphrophoridae > Aphrophora > Aphrophora alni. Next base: position 70,794,714 of record OY740771.1, on the reverse strand, counting down.
ACATTGAAAAATAGAATATATCATTAAGGAACAAATTATAATAACAAATAACATAATGTGATGACTTAAAATTAGTTTACGTGAGGACAAAAGCGGAATTACGCAATGCAGCCAAATTGCTGTGGCGCGCCCGGTCATGTGACCTTGCTAGTCAGGCCCACCGAAGGGTTAACATAATAAATAAGTAAGTAGAAGTTGAAGTCATTTGTTTTTTGTTTTTTTAACACATTGACAGCGAAGGACGTCTTTAGACGTCCAAGGCCCATTCACGTTTAGCGCAGGACGTCCTAAGATGTCCTTGTGTAAGGTAAAGTTTATTGAGTATGTGTCTTTTGCGCTTTTAAAGTAGGGAATTGAAACTCTGTCAGCCCTCGGGGGACATACTATAGTATGACGTTATCATCTTCGCTTGCAGTTCCCACAAGCCTAGTTGGTGGCGCTAACAGCAGAAAGTATGCGAACCTTCTAGTGTAAAGAAAGTAGTCCGGCGCGTATGCCCATTGTGATCTAAACTATTTTGTGATTGTGTTTGTGTTTTATTTTTCTGCATCACGTGTGATAGTGTGGGATCGCTACTCGTTGAAACATGGCTTCAACGTCTGGCACGGCAAATGTGCGAGGAGAGAGTGAAGAAGAGAATGAATATTCTGATACTACAATTGAATGTTCATTGTTTGATGTCCAAGTCACTTTATATAATATAATGAGTAATAAATTATTTTTATTACCTTTATAGTTCCGTCATGTGACTTTTTCTTTGTCTTATTACAAAGACGCGTTTCGGAGTAGTTCACGAACCATGAAACCGTGTGCATGCAAGAAAATGTTAAAATCAACATATACGTGTATATATTTGTGTGTATAGTGTTAATGTTTTGTGAGAGCCAAGGGCTTTGTGAGAGCCAATGGCTTACTCTTCAACTGATTATTTATGGTGGGTCAGGGGACCAAACAGTTAGTGGAAAAGGGCATGCAGTTAACTCATTCAGTGGCATACGACTCAAAATGAGTCGATGATGGCTACTGAAGCAAACAGACCACTGTAAAAACTCTGATTTTGCAACACGTCACTAGGGTTACTTAAAACCATCCTATCGAAATAAATGTTATACCATTGTAAAGCTGACGTTTCGTAGATGCATATACATGTAATCAAAAGTTCATAAAACGCTATAAAAATATTTAATTAATTGGTAAAGTTTGGCATGTTTTAGACAGAAACATGACGGTTGGCAAAGGAAACAAAATGGAGTCTTCCTTTAGCACTTTGTGAAGGTATTCGTTTATCAACCATTTTCCTTGAAAATTATACTGTTCTTAGTACAAATCTTTACCTATCCAACAGAGTTCGCCACATGTCAGAAAGACAAATCGTTTTCATTTTAGATTGTGGTCAACACAAAAAAACATTTTTAGAGCAAAAAACAAGTTGTTTTCTTCAAGTCCACTTTACCCTAGTAAATGAATTCTTAGAAACATGAATTATACACCATTGAAAAGCTCATATTTCAAGCTTTTAGAGTTATGAAATTTGATTATCTTGCTACATTTAGACAAAATTCAATAATTATTGGAAGTTTACGTTTTCCCCGGCAGATACCATCACTCGACGGCTAATAAATCTGTGACCCACATCCTTTCTTCTTTAGTCTATAAATAGATTTATATCTCCCCTAGCTGACAGATGTTTATCTCTTTGTATAGACAAAATACAGACCTTTCCAATGATATAAACCATCAAGTTTTAGTCAGTCATGTGTAGGATTTAGAACTGAGTTTCAAAGTGTACGTTGCGAGCCAAACCAATATGGCGCGCGTTTGTGTTCATTTTCAACATATTTGTTGTGATAAATCGAGTGTTTTGATTGATTATAAAAGTGTATTATATAAGTTTATATATGTGTTATTCTTTGTAGAATCTATTGTGTCTTATTGTTATAGTGAAATCTAGTGAATGTTGATTTAGGCCTACAAATCATTAGTACCAAGGCGTTAGTGCGTAAAACTTGCATTTATAACTTATTACAGGTAAATGGTTATTTTATTTTGAAAATATTAGAATTTGATTTTTTTTTTTTTACCAATTGTTATTCATATTTATGCTAGAAAACTTTTGTAATACTCGTAAAAATGTAAAAATAGATTTTCTACGCTCGATTGGACTCTGAAGTGAAATTTGGCCTTTGATTTTCGTGTTTTTTTTTGTTCTTTGTAATACTGACTCCAAAATTATTTTTCAAATTTTTTTTAAATTACACTACTAAATTCTATGCACATTTCTGAACATAATTATATTTAGAAGTTGGTTTTCCATAAATATTACAATTTTTGGTGATTTATTGAAAATAAGCTGGACCATTCCTCTTTTTTTGTAAGACAATTTTTTAAATATTCAAAATGTAACAAATTTTGATATATTTTTTCCGAAATGTATTCACAAATATATCACTAAAATTTTGTACATCTTAGAAAAAGGTTGTAAGCTTTTGATTTTGGGTGATATAGGTATTTCTGAAAAATGGTAACATGATTTTTTGACATGTAACATACTTACTCCAAAACCGTTTCAAAAAAAATTTTTTTTATTACATAGATAAATTCTAAGCATCTTTCTGAGAAAAATGATGTCTTATAAGTTAGGTTTTGTTATATATTAATATATTTTATTAATTTTTAAACAAACGAAGAATTTAAAAACAAATTAACATGTGCCAAATCCAGGGTTAAAGTTGTGATGAAACTTATGCAGTCTTATCTTGGAAATGGCCACTCAGTCTATATGGACAATTACTATACTAGTTTCAGTTTGGCTACACAATTGCTGGCTAACAAAACCTTTAGTACAGGAACAGTCAGTGCAGACAGGAAATTTGTTCCTCAAGTAATAAAGGATGCCAAACTGAAGAAAGGTGAAACAACACAAGTTTATGTTGAAGGAGTAGCTTGGCTAAATGGAAAGATAAAAGAAATGTTACGTACCTATCTACAGAACATGACAACACCATGGCAGTAAGTAACAATAGACATGGTCAACCCAGAAGTAAGCCTTTGCCCATCGTTCAGTATAACGTTTACATGAAAGGTGTGGATAGAGTAGATCAAATGATGGCCTACTACCCATCAGAACGAAAAACTGTCAGATGGTACAAGAAGGTCTTTGTACATTTTATTCAATTGTTTATAGTGAACGGGTTGGCTTTGTACAATGCCACAAATGTTGACAACAAAGAACAGTTGTACAACTACAGGTCGATGGTCATACGAGCATTGCTCCCACCAAATGTACCTAACCAAATAGTTAGTACAAAGAAATGACCAAACCACGTCCTATCCAAAACAGAAGATCGCCTGGCAGATGGTCGAAGGAAGAAAGAAAATGTAGATAATGCTCTAAAGAAAAGAAAAGAACTGAGACTGTGCACTACTGCCCTAGTTGCCCTGACCAACCTCCTTTATGTGCAATCAGGTGTTTTGACCTACAGCACTACAGCTTGTAGACCAAAAACAATATGGGTGGGTGGTTGGGATGTAAATATTGTAAAAAACAAGTGGTTTTTTTTTTTTTTATTTCAGTAACATTTAAATTTTTGTGTGTGTGTTGTAAAGTGTAAGACGTGTTCTTTTTTTGCTGTTTTTCTACGTTTTTATGGAGCAGGTGGTAACATAATCTGACTTACAAGTGACTAGAAAGGTACATATACGTAAAAATACGTAAAAACCATGTGAAAAAAAAACTGTTATTATATGAATCCAACCAGTGAGGCTAAAGACGTCCTAACCTATGATGTCATCCTGCAAACCGGAAGTAGCCCAAAACAAGTTTGTTTCAGCGCATCTCACCTTCCATTACCATAAGGTAGGTGAATCACCAATTTAATTTTTTAGCTATGTAACAGTATATAAATAAAGTTTTTAGCAGTCAATGTGTTCAAGTAATATTATAGAGAAGAATACGTGATTTTTAAAGTGAAATTAATAAAAAATAATTTTTGAAAATGATCAAGAAAGTAATCTTTGAAAATGATTAAATATTGATTAATAGGAGGATGAATAATACTTGACTTAACAATAAGAGATTTAAAAATATTTGTTGATATAGTGAGACTAATTTGATAAATTGATATTGTGAGAAATAAATCTTGAATTTAAAAAATCGTGAAACATAATAAAATTGAGTAAATAAATAAGTATATAGGAAGAAAAGTAGGGGTAATAGGAATAAATAAATAAGTTTAATAAAATAAAAGTGGGGGTACCTATAATAATTTACATAAAAGAATAATTTTATAATAAAAAATAATAATTGAATATATTTTGTTAAAAATAAAATTTTATAAATACTTAAAAATGGCATATAAGAAGATTTAAAATGAATATAATTTATGTTGATAATATTAAAAATTGCTATATGAAATAGTATAATTTGAAGGTAGTATAAAATAAGTACAGTTAAATTCATAAGCTGAAATAGAAGAAAGACCAGATGTTGACAGAAAATGAGCATGACTAATAGTGATAAGAAGACAGGACTGCAGAGTTACACAAAACTAAGTGCCATGAGTCTAGACATACTATAAACAATACCTACAAAAAGGCCTATTTTATGCTAAACAAGACTCATGTGACTCATGTGACTATTGCCAATACTGATATGCTATGTTACTGGAAGATGGACCTTCATATTATGTATGATTTATTTAACTAAGAATAAGTTATGCTCCTTACCTTTATGTAAATAAAATAAGGGTAATTGTTTATACAAAAAAGTCACTGCTTTTTGCAATTTTTTTTAACATGTTCTACATAGCCCACCTTATTTCTTAATAATAAAATAAGTTTACAACACAGAGCTAATTTTTTCACCGAAAAACCACAATTTCAAAACTACAGAATTCAATGCATTTATATGTCACTGAAGTCTAGCAACATCGAGCGTGGTTAGTATTTGGATGGGTGACCGCTTGGGAAAAATGCACAATTTCTTTTTTTTTACAAATATATGCGTAGGTTAAGTAAGGTGGAGGTAAATATATATAGGTAAATCCCATAGAATAATTATATATATATATATATTTCCGGTGTTTTTTCCATTGTTGTTTGTTTTAAAATGTATTATTTCGGTTTTGTCTGGATTCAGAAGAAGCCCATTTTTTATAAACCAAGAATCTACCTTTTCTAGTGATTCAACTACTACATTGTTCAAAGTTTCAAAACAATTTTGCTTGATAACTGCTGTGGTGTCATCTGCAAATAATATTAATTCTAAATTTGTTGCCGGTAAGAGATCATTTATATAAATATAGAACAACAATGGTCCCAGTATAGACCCCTGTGGTACCCCAAATTTTACATAGTCCCATTCAGATAGATATCTTTCACTACCCCTGTATAAAATAGTCCTTGATCTTCTATTCCGTAAATAACATTTTATCACAGATACAGGGTTTTCATTAATACCACATTTCTTCATTTTCTAAAGCAATAGAGAATGATCAACACAATCAAATGCCTTGGACAGATCACCAAAAATACCCGCTGTAAAGATTGACTTATCCAGAGCACCCGCAATCTCATTTACAAAATGTATAAGGGCATCTCCCGTACCCAGTCCCCTTCTAAATCCAAACTGAAGAGGATACAGTATCTTATTAGAATTTAAATTATTAACCAATCAATGACTTATAACTTTTTCAAATATCTTTGACACATTTGACAAGACTGACACAGGACGATAATTACTTAATTCAGATTTAGCACCCTCCTTGAAGATTGGTGTCACTTCTGCTAATTTAAGGTTTTCGGGGAAAGTGCTAATTTAAGGTTTCCTCGCTATATAAAGAGGAAGCGACATAAATATGGTGTTAAACTATATTCACTGAGAGAACACTCAGACCCTTGTGTAGGAGGAAAAGGGCATACAGTAGAAGTGGTTCTACACCTCCTCAAAGAAAAACTTTATAGTGGACATTCTGTTTTCATGGACAATTTTTACAATAGCTTCTCTCTGGCCTCGAAGCTTTTGACTAAACAGACATATTGCACGGGTATTCTAAGACATGAACGTAAACACATTCCACAAGATGTGAAGTCTGCCATGCTAAAAAGAGGTGAAACCATCACTAGATATGGTCAAAGTGTGATGATAGGCGTGTAGTATCTTATATTTCCATTGAATATGAGAACAAAATAGTTGTGTTTTTCACAATGAGAAATATAGTTGTACGAAAACCACTATATATCATCCAGTACAACGCCTACATGAGTGGAGTAAATCGAGCAGACCAATTATTGTCCTATTGTCCATGTGAAAGGAAAACCTTACGCTGGTATAAGAAGATTTTTCCTCATATTTTGCAAATGATTTTACTAAATGCCCACAACATGCACAACAAGTACCACCCAAGAATGACCCTGTATGATTTCAAACTACATGTGATGAGAGCCCTTTTGCCTCCACTTGAAACACCAGTCGAGAGTCCTGCACAAAAAAGGTTGCGAGCAAATGGACACAAAATTGCAATAACTACTGAAAAAGATCATAGAAACAGGCTAAAGAGGAAAATTTGCAGGATCTGTTGGAAAAATATTCATATTAATAAAAAGACCACCTACTATTATGAAACCTGCCAAGATAGGCCTGGTCTGTGCATAGCCAGTGTTTTGAGGGGTACCACAATTAAAAAACTAGAAAATAAAGTATGATTGACTTGTAAATAATGTAAATAATTAACACAACTTTCCATAAACATTTAATGAATTTGTAGATTAAGTTTTGTTAAAAATGTTGACAAAGTGACAGTTTGCGACAGTGCAGAGTAGCTTGGTCACCCGCGTATATATGGCAGTCAATACGGGGTGCAGCTTGGTCACCTGCAACCTATGGATTCAACAGCAGAATTCCAACAAAAAGCAGCTATGAGTCTATTTCCAGCCATGAATAAGAACTTCCACCAACAAAAAGTAAGTGTTTACATACAATTTGTTTTTCAGTTTTTCGGTAACATTAGGTCTTTTTTTGCTGTAGCGAATGTGTTAAGGATTAATTATGTATTTAAGGAGTTTGAAATAATTTAGATTATTGAAGAAATTTCTATAGTATGATGTGTTGATTTTGGAGTGATGATAAGTCACCAGGATGATTAAATGTGCGTCATGAACTTAGAATAATTCAGATTTAAAGAAATGTTATTATTAAGTGTGATAGCTTAAATATTGTGAATAGGTTAAACCTTATTAATTTTATGAATAAATAATAATCTTTGAATCACTACCTGTTCTTATTTGCATTCAATCCGATAGATTTATACCGGGGTCATTACATTTACTGGGACAGAACAAATAAAGTGTTTTTTTTTTTTTTTTTGGTTGGAGTTTTAAGGCAAAAAAACCATTCCGGTCTTAACACCTTCATGAAATTGAGCATGAAGATGCTCCACTTTTATACACACAAATGACACAAAACAAAAACAATAACATAGAATTTTTAAAAACAAAAACAGGACAAATATAAATTAACAAACAAAATTAAACAACAACATAACATGTTACAAAGCTGTAAATTGGCCCTGGCACGAATTACGAAGAATTAAATTTAAAAGGAAAACTAAATATAATATAATAGAGTTGTAGAATGACTCTGCATTAATAAGGACTAGATTTTATAAAAAATATTCAGACAACACAAAAAGGACAATATCCGATCAAGGATCTGAGCACTATCCCCCAACATCGTCTGAATGGAATTGGGAAGAGCAAATGTTTTACTCACACCTCTCAAAGCAATACAATCAATGAGGATGTGCTTAATTGACAACACACCTCAAGGACAAAATGAGCATTGTGGCGGAATCCCCTGTTCCATCAGATATCCATGACTGATCATGGAATGACCAATACAAACAAACACGGGTAACCACGACCACCTCTCGACGACTGACACATATAGATGAATTCCACGGATGGACAGTACCTCTAACTTTCCTCAGCTTATTGGACTCTGTATTTGTCCACTCTTCTTCCCATTGCTTACCTATGCAAAATAATTTTAACTGTCGATACAAAGTCAGATACCAAAACACGTTTCATGACTGGCATCCGACTTATAGCTTCCTGTGCCACTTCGTCAGCTTTTGTGTTTCCTGAAACTCCGCAATGCCCAGGTAGCCAGCAAAATGATACTTGATGTCCCGTAGCTGAAGTCTGTGTTCCAATATCTTCAACCAAGGGATTCTTAGAATACATATCCCAGACAGCCTGTAAAGCACTTTTAGGATCGCAACACAAAAGATAGTAACGGAAACCAGATGGAACGGTATTAAGGCCTTTCAAAATAGCAAGAGTTCTTCAGAAAATATAGCATAAGCCGAGAGTAATCCATACATATACTTCTGACCGGATGAGTAATATGCCCAACCAACTTCATCGTCCAGTTTAAAAATTTCACTATATTCATCAAGTATATAGTGAAACTCCTGACGATATACGACATCAGGAGTGTTGTGCTCAATGAACCTGGACAGCGAAAAATCAAAAGTTGGCATTTGAATGAGCCATGAAGCAATAAAACATGGAGTATTCTCATTCATTGGAGGAAGTACAAGGCCAAAATTGTCAAGGATTCTAAATGTTCTAATGCCGAATGGGGCAGTACAATTTTGACAACACACACACACACACACACATATATATATATATATATATATATATATATATATATATATATATATATATATATATATATATCAGCCAAAGGATTTATAAATACTATGTTGTAAGCCGGATGATACGGTTTGAAGTGCTGACTACAAATATATGTTATTTGTAGTTACTGTGTTCGTCGAGTAAGAGATGGTCACCAGTCTCAGCATGTAAGCTAGAAACTGGGCTCAAACGAAATGCTCCAGAAATAATACAACGTACAGAATTGTGTATTGAATCAAGCTTCTTAATGGCTGGTGGTCTTGCGGAAGAGTAGACTATGAAGCCATAATCAATCCACGATCAAACAATAGCATGATAAAAACATAGCATACAAGTCCTATTAGCTCCCTACCAAGAACTGCTAAGAACATGTGACATGTCAAGTATTTATTGCACATCGTTTTCAGATTAGATATGTGTGGAATCCAAGAAAGTCTATGATCAAATAATAGGCCTAAAACTTTAGCAGTTTCAGTAGTTTAAGCTGTGTTCCGTTAAGAAATAATAAAGGCTGATGTTACAGTCTTCGACGACTAAAAGCAATGCATTGCGTCTTGGAAGCAGAGAACATGAATCCTGTCAATCTTGATGAAGATTGCAGTCTATTAATTATAAGTTGAAGGGCTCCTTCGGCAGTTACCATACCTCGAATAGCCACATATATTGCAATATCGTCAACAAACAGATCAGCGGACAAGGCACTACACATTAGCGGTAATAATGTTGTGTGCCACAGCAAACAAGGTCAAGCTCAGCACACCACCCTGAGGGAAACCAATCTCTACATGATACGATCAGACAACATAGTTCCAACACGCACTCTGAAATATCTGTTGCTAAGGAAGTTTTTATAAAAGCAAGAATATTACCATTTATAACCCATGATTATAAGTATTCAGAATACCTCTTCGTGAAGTGATATCATAGGCCTTTCCCAAGCCAAAAAACACGGCAACCAGTGTCTGACGCAAGAAAGAGGCATTTTGTATAGCAGACTCTAAAAATACAAGCTGATCGGTAGATGAACGACCCTGCCTAAAGCCACATTGTCATTACAAAGCAATCGCTCTCGAGGTACCAAACAAGGCACTGATTTACCATTCTCTCTACTAGCTTGCAGAGCACATTAGTAAGAGAAATGGGATGGTAACTTCCTGGCTCAATTCCTTTTTTACCTGATTTTAGAAGAGGTATTACTATAGCCTCCAACCAAGCCTCGGGAAAACATTGCTCCTCGAATATAAGATTGTATATTTTAAGGAGAGTCAGCTTCCCCGAAGTTGGGAGATGTTTGATCATAGAATAAACTATGCTGTTTGGGCCTGGAGCGGAATCCCATCTCAACAACAGAACAGACTCTAATTCCTGTAAGGAAAATGGAGTATTTAATGGCGAATCTTCCGCAGACCTACTGTGAAAGGTACTGCATCATGATATATTATTTTATATAAAACAAAAACATTGCTGTAAGCAGTATTTGAAGAAAATGTAGCAAATGATGAGTCCAAAACATTAGCAATCTCGTAGTTATCTGTAGTCAAAGATCCATCTCCCTGCATAGTCCCAATAAGGGAGCAGAGGGAGGAGGACCACAAACAGAACGCAACTTCTTCCACCCGTTGACGTGGGTGTGGTTCTTGATATTGTGCCAATGTACTGGGTCTAGTGATGTGAGCCGGGAATATTCCCAGTGGGAAGAGAATAATTTATAAATGGGAATATTTCCAGGGAACTTCCCGAAGGCTTTATAAGTTCCCAAAACAAAGGAATTTATGGAATAAACTCATTTAAACATTTAAATGGTGTTTATTTTGTTTTAAAACTGTTTTGGAACCTTAATTGGTTCTAAATGATCAATAATAAAGCCAAATAATCAAAAATATTGTGATAATATGCCATGGCAAAAACTTTTATTTTAACTGTGATAAAAATTTTGAGAGCGGACTAGGTTGATTATTAGACCCAAAATAAATTTCATTATAAGCTCAAAAACCCTGATGATATAAGTTTTGAAGAATACTCAAGTTAAGTAGATAATTTATTCATCAAAAATATTATTATAATTTATTTATTTTTATGGTTGAATTGAAATGTTTCTTTCCATTTCTGTTTTTCCTAATTGGAAATGGTTCAATATAACTTTTGAATTTCCCTCCAAGTACATTTTGAATCTATGTGCCCACAAATTGTGAATTTGATGTAGGCCTACCTACAATTCCAAGTAAGAGGAGGGGAGCTGATGTAGGCCTACCCACAATGGTGAGGAAGTTAAATGAACTGGAAACCGTTCTAAAAGGAAAGCTACCATTGTCTCCCCTTTCCAAAGCAGAAGAAAAGAAAGTGCTGACAAAATTCACAAAAAGGAAAGACTAAAATGGAGAGCATCACTACATTTGTCGTTCTACCATTGAACTAATGGACGTAGAGGTCTAGTTGATGTTTTCGGAACGTTGTTGTCTGCTGCTGTGAGGAATGCTTCCGTAAATGACTGTACTGTATAGGAGCATTATTATTATAAGTAGGTGATACAAATTCACTAGTGAAACAAATTCACTCTCTCATTTTGCTTTGCTCAAAATCCATCTGGGAAGGCGATCATTACATTGCGAAAAGTCAGAAAATGCAAGCTTCAAAGGAGCGTGATCACTACTGTGGGTGTCAGATAGAACGGACCACTCATATTTAGTGGCAAGACTAGGGCTACAAAATGACATGTCGACAGTTGTCCAACCACCTGTAGAAGCCACCAGATGGATGAGTTGGTGAACCATCATTGAGTAGAATCAAATCCAAATTGGATCAAATCCTGTCAATACGGCTCCCTCAGGGGCTGCAGATGTTTGATCCCCAAGTATAGTGGTGAGCATTAAAATCGGCCACCAAAAGAAATGGGGCAGGCAACTGTCTGATCAGGTCAACTAGTTCCACTTTTTCAAACCTGTAATTAGGTGGCAGATACTAACAACAAATCATCATTTTGTATGTAGTAGTGATCGTTATTGCTACTGCTTGCAATGAAGTACTAAGGTTCACAGACGTACCACAGATGGAGTTGTGGGCAAGTATTGCTACTCCACCCTTAGCTCTGTCTGCAGTAACATAGTCTTTTCTAAAAACTGAAAACTCCCTCACAATAAAGGAGTGGGCTTGATAGAGGTGTCTCTCTTGCTGGCAAACGACTAAAGGGGATGTATCACGTACAAGAACCTTAAGATCTTTGATGCGACTTCTCACGCCGTTAATGTTCCATTGTATAACACTATTCAAGTTTAAGTTCCTGGCCATATTTTATTATAAAAAAATTAATAATAATAGATTCGTTAACAAAAAGGGTTTGAACCTGTTACCACCTACCTGACTTGAAAAACCATCAGGAGGTTTGATTTTAGTTTTAGTTTTTGAAGTCTCGGAATCAAGCTTCATAGGAACTTTAACTACTGGAATGTCAGGTGTTGAAGGCTTCGGAGACGCCTGAGTTGATTTTTGGAGGGATTTTGAAGACCCAGCCCCTCCCTTATTTTTGGTATCTATAACTTGGTTGTTAAAGCCAGTGCTTGTAATACCTAGAAATGGTCAGTTTAATTTGAATATTTAAAGTAACCGGGAAACGTTTAGAGTTAATTTGGGAGTGGGAAACATAAGTCGAAAGCATGACTCATTGTACAAATTAAAATAAGGGAATATTAAATTAAGATATAGGTTTCCAAATTTAAATAAAATAATGTATAGAATGTTAGATATAATTAGTAATAATAAATTAGGCAGTGTTTGTTCGTTAAAAATATATACAAAAGACTTGTTGTCAAGCAATAATATCTGAACAGTGTCTATGTCGTGCGAGACGATTATCGCATATGATGCAAGATTGTATGAGAAGTCCGTGATGTAGGAAATGTGAGCCCTGTATCGCAGGATGTGGAAAAACCACGAGGTAAAGAGTTCAGTTTGAATTGGAGATCCGACGTAGTAGGATGTGTAAAAAACCGTCTAGAAGGGAGATCCGACGTGGTAGGGTGTGTTGAAAAAAAAAGTCTTAGTCTGGTGTCTGAAGTAGAAAGATGTGTTTTGGGGGAAGTAGAGTTTGGAAAAAATGTAGTCAAGTGTTTAAAAGCAGTCTTAGTTCAGAGTCTTAGAACAGTTTTGGTGATAATAGCGTGTTATTTGAAAATAGATAACAGAGACAATCACATTTTCCTGTATAAAACAGAACAATGCGTCGTGTGCCTAAATATACTAAAATAGTGAAAGCGGGTTATGTTTTGTGAGCGTGAACAATCGTGAGGTGTTTAATGGACTAAAAAATTAATAAACAATCTAAATACGAACATTAGTCGAGTGCAATGGAAGACTCGAAAAGCGTGTTTGATATTACGCCGACGGACAGCTCGTCACGTGTACATCATGGAGGAATATCCTTCAACAAAGGACGAGTAACCAGTGTTAATGAACACTGAAACTCAAATATTATGTATCTATGTATAATTTATCATATTCAATGTATTATTTTTTATAAATTTAATATTTTTTAAATAATTATTTTGTTTTTTGAAAATCATAGAAGTCTACTGACATACATATTTTTTTTATAAAGTAATTTCAACATAATACAAACAGATAACTCTAATCTGTTCATTTTAATAAATAATTTTCCAAGTTGCAACATGACAAGTAAATTCAAGATTCAAGATTCAAGATTTTGACCTTCTTAAAAGGTAACATAATATAATAATTAATGTCAGGATGGATAATTTAGAAAATCGATGAGATTTAATTTAATAATTGTCAATGTACTAATTCTTTGTTTCAATAAATCCATGTTAAGTTTCAGCATAACCAAGATTTGTTCATTTTACCAGAAGATTCACTGTTGAGTACACTTTTAAAAGAACTTAGACCCTGAGATATTTTAATAGTTAACTTCATTTTTCAAAATTGATGACAACTCATCTGGCGCCCTAATTAGCTGAGCACTTTTAACTTAATTAAATAATAACTTCAACCATTTCTTTTAAAATAAATAAAAGTAAATTCAAACCCAATAAATTCTACTATTACATGCTCTACTATGCTTGCCTATGGTATTTTTGGTATCTACTTTAACAAAAGACAAAGACTTAGTAAGAACAGATACTGATTGACATTTCTGTTTAATTAGCTGTCCAGTTCTCGGTGGCAATTCGAGGTTGTTCTGTGGCAAGAAGGCAGATTTAGCTTTGGTAGCAATAGGCTTTGAAAATTTGGAAGGAATGTCAACTATAGAAGAGGAAGACAAGTTAAAAGAAGTACCGCTTTGGACTGCTATTAATTGCCTTATTTGCTCAGAAAGTAAACGAACCATCTCACCCAGTTCCTTACACGATGAACATGAATTCGGAGCTGGGGTTGATGTCGCATTTGCGTAAGATTTTCCTACGGTAGGAGGTAGAACAGTTCTTTGCTTGTATATTTTTCTAGCTTCTGGAAAAGAGAGTTTTTCTTTGGCAACAATTTCTAAAATTACCTTCTCAACTTTATATTTTGGGAATTTCGGTGAACGAGCAGGATGGTCTCCGTCACAATTTGCACACTTTGCTTCCATATTACAACCTTCGCTTTTGTGGCCTTTAATACCCCACTGTCCATAAACTTCCTCTTTAGAGCATGTGTTGCTAACATGTCCAAATCCTTGGCATCAGAAACAACACCTTGGATTGGAATGTAAGGTCTAACAGTTAGACTGTAGAAACCAGCATACACTCGCTCTGGAAGATTTGGAGTACTAAAAGTTAATATTATAGATCCGGTTGGTATTTTCTCACCTTTTTCTGTTTGGAAAATATGTTCAACATTAATAACGTGCTGTTCAGCGAGCTCTTTCTTTATTTCCTCTGTGCTATCATTCAATAGGTCACGGCAGGAAATTACACCTCTAGTTGAATTCAAACCCTTATGAGGTTCAACACACACATTAACAACATCGAAAAAGGACTTCACTTTTAATAGAGAATGACTCTATTTAGAGCCAGATTGTATCATTAAAGTCCCATTTCGAAGTTTCTTAATGGAACGTACATCTCCTGCAGCACCAGTAATTGCTTTTTTAATAACAAAGGGTGAGATCTTACGCAGATCTGACACTTCAATACTGTTACAGACAATAAGGAATCTAGGAGCAGGTTCCTTACATTTAAACTTCATCTTTTGCTTTCGCACACAGACTCTTCGGACGATACCGAAAGTTGTCTTTTTTTCATTTCCCGGAGTGATGTTTGTAAATATAGAGGCCATAAAAGAGTTAACCAGTGCATCGGGTTAGGCGGTTGCAGATGAGAGTCTGGGAACGAGTAAACCCTTGGATCACTTACGATCATTTCAATACCCCAGAACTCTGGGGCCCAGAGTATCCTCTTTAACCAGACTGAATGGGCATCAGTCCAGACCCTCAACTGGATAGGGAGGATCCGTCACCTCTCCCATCGTGAACACTTCTTGACCTAGGACTGAAGTGGCTGGCTACTGAACAGAAACCGTGCATACGTCTTCGGCAGAGCAAACTTACATCAACTTACCGGATTCAAAGGTTGTCACGCTTTGGTCTGATAAACATTGCCAGACGCACTACGGCTCTGCACGGTCAAAAAAAAAGAATGAATCTAATCCCTACATATAAATGTAGAGTGTTTATGTATCCCCGTGAATCGTGTAGTGTAACAGCCTCTACGAATTGTAAAATATGTTTGAGTGTTGTATGTGTGTATATATTCAGAGATGTTTTAATGTACCACCCCTGTATATCTCGGGTTCCGTGAGGGACGCTAAACCCCTCTCAATAGGTGCAGATAGTCTGCACCCCCCCCCCCTGCGATAAAACCTTAAATAAAAGTGAAGGTAAGAAAGTGAATATATAAGAACTGGGTGTATGTTTGTATAGATGATAGTCTTATGTGTTGTGAGTGTTTGATTGGGGACCGTGAAAGACGCCAACCCTCTCTTATTAGATGCAGCTAGTCTGCACCCCCCCCACTCCTGCGGGTTTTTTTATATATTAAGAAATAAATTATAAAATTGGGTGATATAACGTTACTACATTTTTTTAATGTTTCACTGAGAGTGGAGGAAACAAAACACCTTGCACTCACTAATAACAATTATAATTGTAAAGTTTTTAATATTGTAAGAGTCTCAATAAGCTAAAGGGTAAAATCATTCAAGAAAGAGGGTAGCAAACACTCTTGCACTGAAATTTGATGGTCTCTGAATAAATTTTAGAAAGTTTTTATTTTTTGAAATTGTTAGATAAAAAATAAATGGAATTAGGATTGTTAAACAAAATTGATGAAAGTTTTTTTTTTAGATGCACTACATGGTTTAATGCTTAAATCATGTACTATATCTAGGGGGTACTATTATGTACATTCACAATTTTGAGAGCTTTATATCAAGATATATTTGATTGGGAGACATGGAATAGTTGCAAGTAACATGCTTAATCAATAAATGTAATGAAATTATAAAATATTTTATTGAATGGATTAGTTGCATTCAAAGACAAAAAACTATAATTCAGAAGTTGAATATAGACAGACAGACAAGATTTCAGAGTTGTTAAACTTACAGGATTATGTATATACATGATTTAGAAACAATCAAAAAACTTATAAGAGGTGTTATTTTAAGATTCCATAATTATAATAATTGTAATAAAATTAAGTAATTTGATATGTCTAATGAAATTAAGACAAAATTGTATTTTGTAAAATAATTGGAAATAGTTTTGTCAGAAATCAGAGTCCGCAGTATCAACCAATAAGTAAACTGATAGAAGGAAAGTGTGTAGTGGGGAGATGCATAATTCTAGATATCAAAAAATACGGACTACTAGCGAATGGGTCTCCGAGAGAGTAGTTCTGAATTAAGAACGCTCGAACTCCATCATAAGCTGATCGCTTGATCTTCCAGAGCTACGATCAATGCCCATTGTGTAATTCAGTACTGAAAAATAGTTTTTTTAACATTGAGCTTTAAAGTAAAATCAATAAAAATTATGCCTTGGTATGAGCGTAAAATTGAGTTTTATAATTTTAACATGAACAATTAAATAAATTGAACTTTTTACTTTAAGAGCTGAGACTAATAGCTTTATAAATAAAATAAAGAAATATCAAGTAAAACGTAATAAAAGGACTTTTGTAAAGAAAACCGTCATAATAACTTAAATAAGAATACTATTGTTCCAAAGAGTGTAAATAAAAACGAACGTCATAAGTAGTACGAGACATTTTCTATTGGTGAAAAAGAACTTTATGAGCTTTTATTTAAAATTTGAACTTCATGTATACTTTTAATATAAAATATGTTTGCCATTTACATGAACCTTGTTCATAGAATCACTAGAGCACTGTGGTGAATATACAATAAAGGAAAGGTTTAACCCCAAAACCACAACAAAAAAACACTAACAACACAAAAACTGTATAGTTATGTTTATTCTACCTTATGTACATTTCAGTTACATAGTTACCATCCTCAGAGCTTGAGTGTAGTTACTATGTTAGTAACTATGTTACTGATATGTACATAAGGTAGAATAAACATAACTATACAGTATTTGTGTTGTTAGTGTTTTTTTTTTTTTTTTGTGGTTTTGGGGTTAAACCTTTCCTTAGGGGTTTTTGGGGTTAAACTGTAATAAAGGAAAGGTTTAACCCCAAAACCACAACAAAAAAACACTAACAACACAAAAACTGTATAGTTATGTTTATTCTACCTTATGTACATTTCAGTTACATAGTTACCATCCTCAGAGCTTGAGTGTAGTTACTATGTTAGTAACTATGTTACTGATATGTACATAAGGTAGAATAAACATAACTATACAGTATTTGTGTTGTTAGTGTTTTTTTTTTTTTTTGTGGTTTTGGGGTTAAACCTTTCCTTAGGGGTTTTTGGGGTTAAACTGTAATAAAGGAAAGGTTTAACCCCAAAACCACAACAAAAAAACACTAACAACACAAAAACTGTATAGTTATGTGTATTCTACCTTATGTACATTTCAGTTACATAGTTACCATCCTCAGAGCTTGAGTGTAGTTACTATGTTTGTAACTATGTTACTGATATGTACATAAGGTAGAATAAACATAACTATACAGTTTTTGTGTTGTTAGTGTTTTTTGTTGTGGTTTTGGGGTTAAACCTTTCCTTTATAGGAACCTTGTTCAATAATTTGTTTAATATAAAATGTATGTATTTCAGGAGTTAAGTAAACCGCTTAACCAAAATATATATGTTTAATATATATATATATATATATATATATATATATATATTAAAAAATTTAAATAACTGTGTGTATTTCAGAAGTTTTTCACAATCATTTATCATATATGAGTGTACATTTCCCCGAAATTCACGAGACAAGAAATGAGTAAATTAATAAGTGTTTGTGCTTTTCTCACAATCTGGCGCCTGACAATTTAAAGTAAATTCTTCCCAGTATAAAATTAAAATATTAAATAAACTCAAGCTTTCAGATTTAATTGAAAGGTGGTGAAATGAATTAATACAATAGATCAGCATCCCAGTATGGGGTCACTGATCAGAACCTTGTGGAAAACACTTTTTTCCAGAGTAAAAGATGGCCAGTGAAAAAACCGAGGTTAGCAATGCAAATGGGCAAGATCGCTGCTGGAGAGACTTCTTGGAATGTGAAATCTGCCTTTGTGCAGTGAACTCTCTAAGATAAAGAGAGAGAGATATAATCTTTTAATATGTCTAATATCAATTTGTTAGAGGTCGTGCGTTTCTTCTTGAAGCCTGAGTGTGAGGGGTTGTAGTGGCAAGTGGGGAGCCGAGCGCAGGAGGGGAAGTTGCCGTCCCGCTCAGTTACTAGTGTGACTAAAGACATTTCTCGGTATTTGTTCTCTCGAGTTGTACGATTATATTAATGTAGGTTAATAAAGGGTTCGATAACAGAAATGAATATTAACATTTTCGTCCTTGATTGTATTGAATAAAATTAATAGTTTACTATTATTATACTTATTATTATTGTATTTACGAAATATATAAAAACATATCAAAACAGTCACTTCCTGCGCACAAGTCACTGTCCATTCATTCACACATAAATCATAGAACGAAACTATGGCCCAAACATACCTATCACTAAAAACATTGTATTTACACAACACTGTATACTTTAAAAAAATGTTGTAAACTACAATATTTTGCAACAAATTCACTAAAGGAGCAAGCATATTGTTTTTAGAAACGAGATGATACTCGGACGTGGTGATAGTGCAGACTGACGTTAATTTACCCCCACCCATGAATAACCGGTTATAAACAACTTTCTCCAACCAACCTCAGGCTTCACGAAGAAACGCACGAGCTCTATCTAAAATAGAATAGAAGAAAATTAAAAGAAGAAAGACCTCAACAAGTCAAAATTTGAGGCACCACTTTACGTTATGCTGACCAGTAGTTCCAGGGTAGAGCGTAATCTGAATGAAGTGGGGTAGTTTTTTAGTGAGTAAGAGTCGAATACACCGGGGAGTTATTACCAGGCAATGTTCCCTGACAGTGCTAACATGTTTTTCATTTCCTCAAAAAAAAATAGACTATGAGTAAAATTATAAAGTCTAATTTACAATATTTTACAGTTGATACTGATGTAATATTGTATTATATCTGTATTCATTAATCTTCAAGATATTTCTAATTCAACTAAAACAACTGGTTTAAAAACATACTTCAATTTTTCCCACACAACCATAAACAAACTAAATAATAAGCAATCAAAAAGTATCTGTTGCTGATTTTGTGATATTCAACTTAAGACAGTGTTCATGGTTAACTTTAATTTCTTGACCAATAAATACTGAACCAGTCACAAAGTTAACATAAAACCTAAAAAGCTAACTATCTTAGTTAAAATATCTTTGGCAGTAATATACTACACTAACTGTTTTTAGCATGTTAAATGCTAAATTTTTATCTTTAAACTGGTGATTTTATTAATGTAAATAATTTATAAATATTCCATAATCTAATTATATTTAAGTGATTTATACTACTTACAAATTCTTCATGAGATCTATTTATCATACTATCTTCAGCAGCCCATTGAAGCTCATTAGGTACAAGGGTTTTCTTTTGTTTATAACCAATTTGTCTCATGAGACAACATCTAGGAACACTACGATCAATTGGTGGGGACAAATCTAGAGGAGGCTTGGTATAGTCAAGACCTTTTTCTTCCATCACACATCCTTAACAAACAAAACAAAACACAGATTTAGTGTTGAGACACATTTTGTATATTAGTGTATGTGCATGTTCAAAAATGCTCAGTGTACAGCTGATACCCTGACATGATGGGATGCAATTTTTTTCTGATTTTTATGCATCTGCTCGATTATGTCCTTAAAGTTTATATTAATGTATACAGACCACTAAGCTGAACAAGTACGCAATTATAGATTGATGTAGGTCCTACATAAGAAGGAACTACTGAAAGACTGTTCTATGAAAGACACCATACTGAATTTTTTTTAACCATTTCTTATACCAAATTCAATATATAATAAAACCTAAGGGTTCTTAAATTTAATTCTGGGCAATCATAATAATTAAAACAGCTCTGTGCAATTATTGTTGATTTTTTTGTTATTTTAAATAAATGAAAAATATAACTTATTTATTAATTTCAAGAATCAATTAAAATTAATTCCAACTTCAATATTGGCATAAATATATACAGGGTGTTCGAAAAATGTGGGGCAATAATTTACGTATTGATTCCTTGGGCCAAAATAAGCAAAAGAGTTTATATAGACATATGTCCTATCTCGTTTCGTTTAGCGTCTGTCTGTCTGTATGTGTTTTTTACAAAATAATTCATAACTCCTTAACAGTTTGAGGTACAGCATAGAGATTCTGCACAAATTTTCATCTTACTGGCCGCTATCTTTGTGCAAAATATGAATAAAAAATCTTTAACCGTTTCCAAAATGGCGGTTATTATAAATATTTGACGGCAAATTTCACCAAAGCAGTTAATTTTACAAAAAAATTGCAAGATACATAAAATGTAGTAAGTTTTGTGGAGATTCCAACGATATCTTATTAAGTTTATTTTGGACGAAGAATAACAGAGAAATTAATTTCTTCCTTGCTATACCTACAGTTTTCTCCATTTAAACAATGGTAAAATTTAACAAATATCATAAAATCACAAATTATCAATACATAAATATTATTTTATTTTCAAACATGTACAAAATGAACACTTTTTAAAGAAACATAACTTTTGTTAAGAACTGAATTACTTAATTATAAAAACATCTAATGAACGTTAGATGACCATTACAGTAGATGCTCAATGCGCCTTCCATTTTGTTCGATACAGCCCTCAATACTTTTTAACATTGAACTTCTTACGCGTTCAAATATGCCTGAATTGTGCCTTACTTGTTCAAAAGCAGCATTAATCCGGTTTTGTAACTCTTCCACTGTATTTACGGGTGTAGCATACACATCTTTTAGATGTCCCCACAGGTAGAAGTCTAAGGGGTTTAAATCAGGGGACCGCGGAGGCCAAGCAATTGGACCACCTCGACCAATCTCCACTTCTCACCGTATTGATGGTCTAAATGCATCCTAACATCTACTGAAAAATGCGCAGAAGCACCGTCATGCATATACCACATTGTTAGTCGCTGTTTCAAAGGAATGATCCTTTGGATTTTATGAATCCTTTGGAATTATGATCTAACAGGTCAGGTAATGTATTTACAAGAAATTGTAGGTATGTTTGGCCATTTAGTCTACCTGGCAAATAAACAGGCCCAAGCAACTTGTCTTTAAAAATACCTCCCCATACATTTAGGGAAAACCTATGTTGGTGGCTAGATTCAAAAACTGCATTTATGGTTTTCTTCTGCCCATACATGTCTGTTGTGGAAGTTGTTGATACCATTTCTAGTAAATGAAGCCTTGTCTGTAAATAAAATGTTACTAATGAAGAAACGATTTCGAGCTTGCTGATTGCTCAACCATCTATATAAGTTGCTTCTACCTCAAAATCACGTGGCAAAAGAGCCTGAACTCGCTGCAAGTGGTAGGGGTACAAGAGTTGATCATGTAGTATTTGCCATACAGTGCTATGACAACGAATTCCATGTTGTTGAGCAATTCTTCTGGTAGATAACTCTGGATTTTCATGGACAGCTTCTAAAACCATTTCTACTACTTCAGGAGATCTAACAGACATAGGTCGTCCACGTGAATGATCAAGTGGTCTAAAACTACCAGTCTCTGACAATCGTTGATGGATTTTTATGAACAACATACGATCAGGATGCTTTCTGTCTGGATAGGTTTCAGCATATAACCTACTTGCATGTAGCGCTGATCCATTAGCTCGACCATAAATGAAATGCATGTCAGCCATTTCACAATCACTATAAGCCATTTCACCTGCCATGTTCTATGTTAAGTTAAAATAATTCATTGAAATAGATATTGAAATTAGAATTACAGTAGAACCCCTCTAATCCGCCCTCGGATGGTCCGTCACCTCGGTTAGTCCGACCGTGTTCGAGCTCTTGGCTATTGATATTATTCTACCGACTTGCAGACTTGTGGAATGTCTCACGCCTGGCAGGCGCCAATCTTTCCGGTTTGTTATCGCTATCGGTTTGTTATCGCTATCGCTTTTCCGCTTCAGTGCTGTGTCATCTCTCGTGAAAAATTAAACACTACAAAGCTTTTTTACAGATTCCCCTCTGTCAAGTCTTTTGACACATTTAACCGCGTCTGAAACGAAACCAACACACGCTTCCGTATTCCCGTTTTCGTAACTAGCTCATTTTTATTTACTGTATATACTGTACGTAGATCATAACCAGTCAAAGACAAGAAGAAAACTGAAAAGAAATGTTATATTTTCCATAATGTATACTAAATTGATTCGTGGAAAAAAAGCGGCCCATCAAACGATGTTGCCTTTGTATGTCTGCTATACCGACGGGTGCCAATGCCGCGGTGTTTTATGCCGCCGACAATGGGATACCGCTATCGACAAAGTCGTTTGACTCGCCGCTGCTTTGGTGCCGCGGAGATTTTACGCCGCCGACAATGGGATACCGCTATCGACAAAGTCGTTTGACTCGCCGCCGCTTTGGTGTTTCAATTACAATTTATTTTCGGAAACTCTCATCCAACCAGTACACTACGATATAGGCCGGTTAACAGAAGTTCTACTGTAGTTGCAAAGTTTATATATAGACTTTTAAAAGTTTATATATCACTTATTTCACTTTAAAAAAATCTGTTTATATAATATGTAATAAATATTGACTTTTTTCGGATAATCCGACCTTTTTTGCGTTCCGACCATGCCCCCAGTCCCGAAGGTGACGGATTAGAGGGGTTCTACTGTAGTAAATATCACTGTACAACTGAATAATAATAATATGTGGTTGTTGATATTGACAACAATGAACAGCTGATCCATCTCAACATTAAAACAACATCTGTTCACAAAATCTATGACACATGATTAATAAATTTACTTGTTCTTAACAAAAGTTGTGTTTCTTTAAAAAGTGTTCATTTTGTACATGTTTGAAAATAAAATAATATTTATGTATTGATAATTTGTAATTTTATGATATTTGTTACAGTTTTAACATTGTTTAAATGGAGAAAACTGTAGGTATAGCAAGGAAGAAATTAATTTCTCTGTTATTCTTCGTCCAAAATAAGCTTAAAAGATATAGTTGGAATCTCCATAAAACTTACTACATTTTATGTATCTTGCAATTTTTTTGTAAAATTAACGGTTTTCGTGAAATTTGCTGTCACATATTTAAAATAGACACCATTATGAAACGGTTAAAGATCTTTCATTCATATTTTGCACAAAGATAGCGGCCAATAAGATGAACATTTGTGCAGAATCTCTACGCTGTAACTCAAACCGTTAAGGTGTTATGAATTATTTTGTAAAAAACACATACAGACATAAAAAAGCTAAACAAAACGAGATATGACATATGTCTATATAAACTTTTTTGCTTAGAGATCACCAAACTGAAACCATTTGTTTGACATAAAAATTATATTATACTATTAGTAAAATATAGCCTGCTTGCAAAATTTTACTTAAACATCATTTAAAAAAATTCTGGTTATTTTAGCTATTATTAATATTTTTCTCAAATTTTAACGTTATGTTTTTAATAAATTTGATTTCAATAATAATTCTCTTAGTTTTTGCCATTGAACATATTGTTTGGCAATAGAACATATTATTTACTAGTTATCGGGAATCTGCTACCATAGACCATTATCCTCAAAAATAAATGTGCACTTTCAAGCATTTTTTTAGTTTCATTTTATTACTATCAAACATCGCATGACACACTCAAAGACCAACTTCTGTTCTCGAAATGAATATGCATTTTATTAGTTTTGTGTATTTGATTTTTAATTCCTCATTAACAATCATCGGTATTTAACTACTAAAGGCCACCAACAATCCTCAAAACTAAATATGCACAAATCTGGAATTATTTATATTTTATTATTAATATAATTTATTCATACATTTGAAAGAAGAAAAAATTCAAGAGTATAACTGTTAGATCCTTTAATATATCACCAAATAACTGATATAATACAGGTAATAAAAAGTGTTTTGCCAGTATTTGTGGATTTCAAAAATGTAAATGTATGAAGAGAAAATCAACTAAAAAAATCTAAACATCAATGATTAAATGTTATATTGGTTTACATGATTGCTCAATCAAAAATGGATTCCAATAAAATATAACAAAACCCAAACTAAATTTTAACAGGAGAAAGTTCAATATACTAAACAGAGTACTATAATTCAATATACTATTCAATATTTACATAAACAATCTGGCCAAAAGATTAAAAACAGTTGATAGAATATAAACATTGTAAGCATGAGACATCTCCAAGCAATAAATAATGGAGGATAAATGTATAATAATAAATACTTTGTAATAATAATAATTGTAAATAACATGTTATGATAAGGAAATAATAAGTAATAATTTAAATAGTAGCTCTCATTAAAATAGTAGTTATTAAGCAGATAAAAATTAATTAGCTAATTTTGTTACCTTTAATATGTGGCTACTATGTAACAATTTTTTTTTTTTTTATATTATGAATAATGATGAAAAAGTGTGGAGTTGAGGCTGGAGATATGGAAAGAGTAGATAAGGCATTTGAATTTTCTTGTCAATATGTCAACCCCTGGGGTTATTGCTGTAGAGCTGTACGCCATAAAGATCTTTAGTTGAAGATGTAGAGATCTAAAATCTATATTTAACCAAGTTTTGCTGACAGCATTAGAGACATTCATCTATGAATCCAGGCTGGTTTGGGACTGTTTTAATGTGGTAAATGATCTACATTAATGTCAACCTGAGATGTGTAACCAGTGTAGGTATCTAGTGGAACAAGGCTACTGATCGCCTTGAATTGGTGCAAAACTGTGCCTTGGCCGAAAAGTCATCTACGGATTTTTTTTATGGCATAAAGACAAAAAATCATTATCATCATCTTACACAGAGGATTGTGATTGAGTTGTGAACTGATAAATGCACCAACAGTGAGAAGAGAATCCAAGTCTTAGACAAACAAAGAAGTTGATGCTGTTCTCTAAGTGTAGAGCATTAAGTATTCTTCACTGAGCAGGCAAGATTTATAATGGGTAATAGATCTACTAACAGGATACTGTCAACTAATATACTACCTTCCTCACTGACATACAATATTTACAGTGGACAAAAGGTCTACTAACTGCACATTGTCCATTAAGATACCACCAAAAAGTAATTGGGTAGTTGAATAAGATTTTCTGTCTGCACTGTTCCTACAGAACAGAGGTTGCAGCACACTTTATATTAGTGAAGATGAGATGTTTGCTCAACGGAAACTCGGCATACTTGGAAAGATTTTAGTAAAGCCTGAAGTCTTTTAAGTGTTGATTTCAAAATCTTCGTTAATTTTGTAAAGAGCTTAAGGAGAATCTGGAAAGAATTCTATACAAGTTATATATGTTTTTCAGAATAGAACCATTTTGTGTCAGTTGAAAAATAACATTGGCTTGTGACTACATGATGGAAAAAAAGGAAGATGGTAATTTCTGTTTATTAAATAAAATGATATACAAACTTTCTCACTATTACATTTGTTCACAAAACATATTTATATTGTTTACACTGATGACCGACGGTACTTGATAGAATTCCATTTTAACAAATAAAACACAATTTTTCTTTTGTAAAATTCTATAATTTATTTGGTCTAGCCGACCATGGTTTCGCCAGTTACGGTATTATTATTTACAAAAGAAAAATTGTGTTTTGTGAAAACATATTTAGATACTTTAGAAAACATAGCGATATTGTATTCATAAAGTTAAACCTCCATTCAGTGCAATCATAGAGCCACTCGGCCTGTTTTGTTCATGTCTATTGTATTGTCCCATAAAATTGTCATTTGTGTTCCTAGAAATTGATTGAATTTGAGTTATTAAAGAAAGATGGTGAACAAGGTTTATATTAGTTCCTTTCCAAATACTCAAAACTGTAGGTTTGTTTTACTTTGTCTTTGGCACACATGTTTGGGTTATCTTTATATTTGACTGAATTTTTTCTTAAATCAGTAAAGCATATGTTGAACTACTTCTTTTTTATACCGATAACTACCAAAATCGGAGAAAGTAAATATTTGTTTTATTGTATATTTAAGTAAAATTTTATCAAAATAAAGCCGATTTTATATTATAAACATAAACTTCATTTTTTTTAGTTCAGTATTTACATTTTATGTTTCCAATTAAGTGCTAAAAACCTTCATATATCAAGTTTGAACAAAATTGTTGAATCAATTCAATAATAATTGTAGATGGATATAAAAACAAACATTTTGGAAAAATCACATTTAAAATTTGGGGAATCCAAAAAGGATCCTTTCCATAAAAATCCATATAATTTGATTTTTTTTCTTACCATTGAGTTAGAAAGACTATTAATTGAAAATTGACAATAAAAATTTTTCCTCGTTAAAAAAGGCTCCATTTTTCAGACTATAGGCTATGATGACAGGTCTCACACTAATTTGTTGTAGGTCATTTATTAAAACCTCGTTGTTGGTAACTATACTTCATAATATTAATATGGTTTAATCGGACATTAACCATCATTTCAGTATATAAAAATTTAAAAAAAAAAAACATGATGTTTCGAGAGAATAAATCAACTCACGTTATCAAGTTGATGTATACTCTCAAAACATTTTTATCAAATAACTTTAAAACCAGAATACCTTTCAAAAGTTTTAAAACAGTGTTTGCTTTCCCTTATGTGGATATTATATAACTTATGTGTTCTTGTACTTGGAGTTGACCTAATGTTCCTAATAATTTTGACTCCTCAGAGCTAGTACTTTGTCCAAGGTAAATAGTCTTAGTTTCTAACATCTAAACTTTGATCATAGTTTGTATAAGTTAGTGTAGTTATAATCACTTTATGACAAAAATTGATCCCAAGTCTAAATACTTCATGTGTTTTTTCATGATCAATGTTCGAACAAACAATATTAACGATGTGAATCATTCATTACCTATTAACCATAAGAATAGGATTCCTGAGTTTCCTTTTTAACAGGTATAAGGATAAAACAAAAATACTTATTTAAGTGATAATAGAACCACTGTTGTACAGGTTGTATTATTCCCACTGTATCAAGATAAATACTTTCTTTAAAGTAATGATCCAGTGTATCATGATCCAGATTTACACATGAAAAGCAATATGTGTAATCCTCCGCTAAATACAATTTAAAATTGTTCAACCCTTATATGGTAAAATCATAAAAAAGCAAACTTTTATAAATAATCTACATAAATTGCAAATTTAAAATGTAATTTAAATCAAAGTACACTAGCCTGGATATCAAAGTATCTGTCCTGGGTGCTAAATATTCCTTGTAGGTTATATTTTATATATCTCATACTAACATTCAAAGGATTTGACAAATAAGCCAAATTTCATATTAACCCATGTTTAATCCTCCCACAACATTTATCTACTGTAGAAATCTCAGTAAATGGATTATCTTTCCATTTACTTCAATTATCCAAGATTACTATGGACAAAATTTTATGCTCTGCAGACCAAAAACATCTTAACAAAAAGTTTGTTTAATAAGTAATTTATTGAGACTACTATAATATTTCTTTTCTACAATAACATTGAAGGTCCAATCTACAATTTTAAAATATATGGCAATTATTAAGAACAGCGTGATAACGGTAACAACCAATTTTTTGTTACATAGTCTTAACGATTACAGGTCCATCGGTGCACCCGGTTCGCCATAGCATAATTACAGGTATAATTACATCCTGTGTGACAACTATTTATATACCATAGTTTTTACATAAATAATTCAAAATCAATATTATTGCCAAGAGTATTTTCTACTCATAAAGAAGATCTAAACTGAGTTTATATAAACCTCCTTATTATAGGTAATATATTGTAAAGAAATAAATTGAGTAGCTACAAACCAATAGAGGATGTTAGTGACAAAACTGAATTGTGACGTAAAGAACCTTTCTAAAGCTAAATAAAATGCTAAACTAATAAGTGTTTTTTATTCACATAATTGTTATCATATTTATAAATATATAAATAATTACCAGTATTGAACATTATTATGTTCTTATGAAACAATAAAAAACAATATGTATTATAAAAATAATCATTCCAGTTAAAATCAGATATTTATTGTAAACAATATAAATATCAGTGTAATAATACAGCTAATTGAAGTTGGTTCATTTCTACAAACATTTACTTCTCATTATGTGACATGTGACTGGCTATAATTGTTGACAAAGAAAGTTACCAGAATTTTTGGCGATTTTAAAAAAATCATATTCTACATACCTTATTTCTTAATAATAAAATAAATTTTCAACGCAGAGCTAACTTTTTACGGAAAAAAACAACATAATTTCATCTTAATAGGTTAAGGTGTTCATTAAGTGAATTATGTGTTAAAATAGGTTTGTACACGAATTTTTACCTTAAAAGGTCAAGTAAGGTGGTATATATACACCAGATCTATGCGTGAATTTGTTTAAAAAGGAGAAATTGTGTGTAATTTCCCAAGCAGTAAGCCATCCTAGTACTAACCGCGCTCAATGTTGCTTGACTTCGGTGATGTATAAATACATTGAATTCTGTAGTTTTGAAATAATTGTAAATTTTATTGAAAAAGTTATTTTATTATTAAGAAATTAATATGGTATGTAGAATATGATTTCTTTTTTTTTAATCGCCAAAAATACTGGTAACTTTCTTTGTAAATAATTACCATGACTGGCTTACAGATGATCACTGGTATATGGGCAGGAAACTGACTCATCCATGGCACTGTCATGTTATTTCTCTCCCCCCCCCCCAACCTTTCCCCTTCTCTGCTCCATTTATTCCTAAACTTCCGCTTTTGTTTAGACATCAACATTGTTTTATCTGATGTTGTTATGATTTTATTTTAAAAACCTTCGTAAATTAAATTAAATTTTCTATATATGTAATTAAGAAAAAATACACCTTAATTAACCATTTTTCAAAGTAATCTTACGTTAAACACAAAAATGTGTGTTTTTTATAGCTTAATTCTTGTGTTTTACATAAGATATCTCAAAAACTAAAGCAGATACAGCTCTGGGACCAATTTTATTTAATTTTTCAAATAAAAAACCATAAGAAACCATTATATTTGTATCTTTATTAACGCCTTGAAAATCTCTATACGGCCTCATTTCACCGGGGGTACCGAGTTCTAGGCGAAATCTTTCACCCTGTATAACTCGCTAACAAAGCGTTTTCAGGCATATGTTTATATGAATTTTTTATTTTTATTTTTGACTATAGAATGTGCTCCCGAGATTGCCGTGTAGTTTTGAATCACCCTGTATATCATAACCTGAAGAAACCTAACCTATTCACGGAGTTATCACACATTTAACTTAAGCTAAACTTAAATTTACCTAAATTATTCTTTTAAACAAGTTTCCCTCAACAAGTAGGATATATATATACTAGTGTAAAAACAATTATTTTAAAAGTAATAATAGTTTTAATGAGAAGATAGGGTGATCACACTGTTCTTAAAAATTACCAAATATAGAAATTATAAGATTAGGGGACATATTACTATTTTCAGTAAAACCTAAATTATGATACGTAATGGTTTACTGTAGTGCCTCAATTTTTTAATTCTCATTATATTTGTAAATTGTCTTCAAAAGAATAATAATGTTCATTTTTTGTGAGCAAAAATGTTTTTCACAGAAAAACATATCTCAAGTTTTCCAGGTTAAGGTCCATTAAGTGAATTAAACATTAAAATAGGTTTGTACACGGATTGTTTTTACTTTACAAGGTCAAGTAAGATACCTAGTTATTAAGGCTATATATATATATGCCTATATATAGCCACCTTACTTGACCTACACGTAAATAAACCTAATTACGATATGACAACATTAATCTCAATTGAAATTTTTCGTGTGGTGTTCCCAAGCGGCCTAGCAACCAAGTACTGTACAACCATGCTCAATATTACTTGACTTCGGATATTGTTTTTCCTTATAAGGTCAAGTAAGGTGGGTAAATATAATAAATAAACCTATATAAACCCTAAGCTTTATATCTATAGCACTTATTTTCTTTTTACCATATTGTGACGAACATAAAATTCTTGAATTTGTAAATCATTGAAATTATTGACATTTGAACAAACATAATTCACACATCTCACACTCCATGTTGATTGTTCAATGGTTTAAACAACACTAATCCCATGCACGCGTGGTAGAAAAACTATCACCCATCCAAGTAATAACCATGCTCAATGATGCTTGACTTTAACGATCGATCGAAACATTGTGTTTACCATGTAGACTTAACCTACAAATACATCATTAAAATATGTCAATTTTGAAATGAAAAACATTTTTGCTCACCAAAAAATGTTATTATTTATTCTTATAAAGAGAGGTAAGTACAGTAGAACCCCTCAAACTCGACACAATGTGGACTTTAAGGTTGTCAAGTTCTAGGGAACTTTGATATTTAATGGTTAGGCTTGCAACAAATACTTTAAATAACTGTACATTTATTGATTATCAATGATTACACGTTTATTGCAAAAAAAAGTCCCTGCCTGACAACAACAAAAATAGTGTGTTCAATCACACATTAAAATGAAATTTATCGATGGGTCAAATGAGATTTTAAAAGTATTGGCCTTGTACAATAGGCTCAGTAAACTAAAAAGGCTTCTGTAATAAAATTTATAGTAAAGTCTAGAGTAAAAAAAACACGGAAATAACACTATTCTTGGAAATAACACGGTCCAATATAAATGCTATAAATTGAACTGCTGATCGCATATAATTAAGAGTCGGGTCATTTTTTTCACCTGGTTAAGACCTTTATTACAAAACTTGAATCATAGTTCTACGACCCTCCGTTGAATTGTTATGACAAAAGACTTGCCGCTTACTTTTAATGGAATCGGTGCTAATGACCGGTAGCATCCGGGTGGTAGGCGTTTGGGTTCACAACAATATGAATATTTTGACAACACATGATTGGGGCTGTCCCGGTCTACCTGGACCCTTTATCTTTAACTTTGGCCTCTACTATACAGTAGGATTAGAAAGTGGCTAGACAAAGGAGCAACCCTCACAGCCATATAAACAAAAGTGACAAGCCTCAACCTATCGGCATCTGGCAGGCGCACATGGCGTAAAACAATGCAGTGAATGACCTTGGAAATCCCATGCTCCTGGTCACTGGCCCTGTCGAGTTTGACGGAATGTCGAGTTTGAGGGGGTCGAGTTTGAGGGGTTCTACTGTAGTACAAAAATAGCAAAATAAAAATATTAAAATTGGGGTGCTACAGTAAACAATTACCATTAAAATCCAACCCAACTTTAGAAATCAAAATGTGCAAATTTAAAGCTTACTAGGCCTTTTAATTATCAACAATAACTACATTTCTTATATTAATACACTAGGAGCAAATTTATGAAACCATCTTTACTGAAAGTCAAAAAGTGATTTTTTTTTTTTTTTGTTTATTCATAATGTTACAAAAATGCAATTACAATTGATCTGCATGATGACCATATCCATATAACTATATAAGTCAAATATAATTATGCTAATTGTTTACAAAAACGTTAACAATATTTTTGGCTACCGGTATTAATCATGTTCTAGGCTACATATATTATTTCTTAATAATAAAATAAGCTTTCAACGTGGAGTTAACTTTTTTACTGAAAAATCGCAATTTCAAAACTACAGAATTCAATGCATTTATAGATCACCAAAGTAAAGCAACATTGAGCACAGTTAGTACTTGGATGGGTGACCGCTTGGGAAATAACATACAATTTATTTTTTAAACAAATTTAGGCGTAGGTGAGGTAAGGTGGCTATGTTTATTTATATATATATATATAAGTAATTATATGCTTAAAGGTGGCGCCTAATTTTTCGGATTTTTTTTTTTTATCATCTACTACATACCTTACTTTTAAAGAATAAATATTGTTTTCCTTGTGCAGATCACTATTTTCACTGAAAAATCAGAATCTAAAAACTATCAAATCCGACGTATTTATAGGTTAGACATAATGGCAAATGTTCACATTTATATCTCATATTATGTTACTAATGATATATACAGTATACAGCTACCTGGAAATCTCCACTGCCCGTGATCATTAGAAAATACGTCATTCATGCAATGCGGAAGATCACGTGAAAATTGAAGGATCTAAAGCGGTAAATTGTTATAAAAAAATACCGTCCGGTCCAGATTTTCGTGATCCGAATTTATGAGAGTCTACTGTATAAGGTAATCTATATACATTAGCAGTTACAGCTAATTTTCATCTTTTCTTTTGTTATTCCTATAGTACATAGGCCTACCCTTATTCTTAAGAATAATTTATTTCTTCAATGCACAATTCACTTTTTAACCAAAAAACCACAATTCGAAAACTACGAAATCTTACAATTTATGGTGGCTATATATATATAAAACAACAAGTTTGGCCAGTTGTCTATGTATATATAGCCACTTGGCCAAACCTGTTTGGTGAGGTTAATAACTGTGCTTACCTTAATATTTAGGATAATATAATTTCACAGCCGCAAAGAAGAAATTGTGACACGAATGTGAAGAATTGCCATTATGTCACCTATAAATGGGTGGATTTCGTAGTTTTCAAATTATGATTTTTCGGTTATTAAGTAAACTCTGCATTGAAGAAAAAATAAATTATTCTTAAGAATAAAGGTATGTAGTAAAGGATTAACAAAACAAAACGAAATTGAAAATTAACTGTAACTGCTAATCTAGCCAGTATATTAGTATGTTAAAAGTTAACTATTTTAAATACCTTAAAATTATATATATCAAGTTATGATAAAACCTAACCTATAATTCAAATTAATTATATGCAATAAATTTCCCTGCTGCATTCCAATGATCATATTAAAATTAATCAAATAAAATTGGGCTATATTTCCACATTTCAATTTTTAATTCAATAGAAAAGTTAAAAAATACATCCTATCATTTTAAAGACAGGTTTGACAGGACCCATTTTCCCTTCCCCCTATTACTAAATTCTAATTTACGAAATTTTAATTCATATGTATACTAAGAGAAACATTTGCTACAAAACTCTATTGACGATAGATTATTATTTAAACAAGTCAGACGACTTTACTTAGGCTAATCTTTTTTATTAGAGTACCCTTATGTGTTCAATTATTGTTAAAACAAATTTGAAAATTCCTGACATTCCTACATAGGCTAGGTTTACTAGTATTAAATACATTCAACTAGTAATATAATTTACACTCACTACTAATGGACGTACGAAAACGTTAGTAAGAAATTAGTTATCTTAATCCTAAAACCAGTTTCTGCTATTTAAAACATTACACTGTTGCAATTCTTAACAAAACAAATAATCAAATAAATGTCCACCACTCTTCCTTTCTATTTCTAACCCAATCCTCCATCGAGTCCATTCCATTCCATTATTCCCTTTAGAATCAATGTTGCCAACAAAATCAAGATTGGTCTAGGTCCAGCAACCTACTAATAAATTGTTTTTGGTGTTAGATGAGTTTTCCTAAAGACGTTCCTTCACCGGTTACATTAATTTCGTCCTCAAATGTTTTTATTAAAAAAATGTTCACTTTTAGAATCAGTTTTAATAAAAGAAAAATTTTACATGGCAAATTACTCCTAACTTGGCCTAAATATAAAAAATCATTTTTAGTTAATTTAATATGTGTTTCTTACTGTGAAACGATTCTTCTTAACAATCATTCCGAATATTTCGGTTGTATTGGGCAGTATGTGAGTTAGGCCCTACTATAAATAAAGCGAATTTAATTAATCTAAACCTCTCTTTTCTATACTTACGTCTGTACATCATAATAGTTTAGCAGATTGTGTAAAAGTTATTGAATCATAATTATTTTGTAAAAACCCTATAAAGAACGATAATAACTAGTGAGAAATGATAAAAAGAAATGAACGCTCCTCTTGAATTAAAAGTCATGCATATACGTAACAAATTTTGGAGGGCGAATGTGGAATGTTTTCCAACGTCTAAAAACTTATAGATTACGATTATATCTTTCTCATGTAGGAACTGGCATATGTAGAAGTTGTAATACTATACACAATATCTGTACAGTTTTTTGGAAAATCTTGCTTACAGTTGTCGCTCCAACTCTAGACTCGGCGCTCCACTATTTTTTTACCAAAAATTAATTATCTTATTCGTGTTTTCATTAAATTCAGAACAGTGTTTTCTTGAAATATAATTATACTTGTCACTGAATAATAACTATGGGTATTGGACCAAATCACTATTTCTGTACCTAATGTTAGTGATAAATTTTTGTTAACCACTAAATCTCCCTACACTTAGTAATACCGATTAATCCAACACTGGGCTGTGAGAGAATCATTAAAGTCAAATTTTTTAAAGTATTTTTATACAAAGGGCTCTCCCTTTCTTCGTTTTTAATTCGAAGATTAGCAAGTAGGACATCAAGGCACTCTTTCGGCAAAGATTGATCAAGGGAAGGTGCTGCAGGAATTCTTGAAGGTTGCTAGACGGACTTGGCAAGTAAGAGCTTCTTGGGAAAATTGAGACTTCGGACGAGTATCCATAAGAATTGCAAACAAGGTGAACAAACTTCGTGTATTAATAAACTTGTAATTATTTCAGAGTTAGATAATTAAACTATAACGTAGAATCTAATCTGTGTCACAGCAATTAGATCCTGGATTACTAGTAATAACAAATATATTGTAGCATCCTGAGAAGAGAGGAGGTGGTTATTCTTGTTATTTAAGGTTAAATAATGGAGTATTCAACCACTTATTTATTTAGCTTAAAGTTAAAGAACCCAGGCCTACCTAATAAAAGTAACTTCACAACGAGGGGAATACTCTTATTGTACATAATATGAAATATGTATAAAGAATATGTAAGAAATATGTAGCCCAATCACAAAGATATGTCAAAACATAAGTTAAAGAAAATTTTGTCCACTTTAAGTATATCAGCTTTGGCTAAACACTGCTTTAAAGTAGAAATTGGTGTGTTATTACAAAATCTTACTAATGTAAATACAATTGATGCTTTGGGAAGTTTTCATATCATCAAATACAGAATAATATAATGATATTGTAATATACTATTAGTGATATATAACCCTAGGTTTAGGCCTCGCCTCTTTAGTTAATATAAGTACCGAGTTTGACATAGTAGCTCATACATTACTGAAGATGGCGACTTTGTCGTTGACACGAATTTGAATAAATAAAATATTTGTTATGAGAATTTTTGTTCAAGTTTTATTCTATAAAGTTCTAATTTAAAAGGTATAATATATGGTACCTTTTATATATGGTACCGATTTTATTAAATTTATAAAATTTTATCTCTCTCTCTTAAAATATTTCTGAATATAACACAATTCTCTTAAATTGATTTAAATTTTAAAAAAACAATACACTGGATCACAATAATACTTAATTCAGGACTGTTAGTTCGCTTCTGTAGATGTCTAAAATCCTTTAACCAACGGTGCTGTAGTAGGTTGTGTAATAACATGTACAGTACTATAATATCTAATCACAAGCGTGATAACAAACGTGTTTAAATCTGCCTTTACAATAATTATTGTAAACAAAAATAATTTTTGTAGTTGAAGTGAATATCTAACATCAAATATCAGGTTTGATCTGCTGATGTCTTTTTACGTATGTATAGTTTTATCATAATGTTAATAATTTAATTCTGCATGAGCTGGTAAAATCACTATTCTTTCCATACGTCCCTTTCTCAAATTAGTACTCATTCTTCAACCAATCTTTGCCTTCGTATTCACTGTTTCATAAAAACAGTTGACAGTTTTTCCGAATTGGAATCGGAACACAGAGTCGTCTGGTTGATGATTCGTAAATTACAAATTCTACCATATCCTTCATATTGCAATTATATCACAATCGTCCCCCTCCTCTCTTTTATTACACACAGTACTAAGTTTTCTTATAAAAATATCTAACATTTGTTTAGGTCATTTCTGTAACTGTCATTTCTTTCTTCATGGTTTTTCGGACACACATTTATTTCTGTTATATCTTGTGAAAATAAATTACTTAAATAATACAAATACATTATAGAAACATTAGTGTTATTCTGATCCCTCAATTTTTACTTTATGTTTAGGTTTCTGCATTTTAACTTCCTGTGAAGGGGACAATTCAGATTTTTTTTTTGCTCATTCGACTTTTATATCTGTCAGAATAAGTCTTAGTATTTGTTTCGTTACTTTAAATTACAAAAGTTTACTGATAATAATTTGTCAAACTTTTGTAATTTAAAAATCAATACAATCCAAATTAGGTTTTAAGGAAACAAATACTAAGACTTATACTGACAGATATAAATGTCAAATGAGCAACAACAACATTTGAACAGTAGCGGCCGGTGGTTAAGGGCAATGGGAGGGCTCTGTTTTATTTTATACACGTAAGGGAAGGCATGTTATCAAAACATATACTACGGTTCAGAAAGCAGGCGTAACACAAGTGTTATTCACTCCATATTAAAAACATGTGGGGTCTGCATAGCGATTATAAAGCAAAGTTTGTATAGCTAATAAAATTAATGAACTATTTTGAGTTTTACTTATTACCATGTCAGGCCTAGGGGGTCCTAAATCTTTTAAGGCAATTCTATGTTTTTAATTCCTTGACTAATGATTAAACTTACATCATGTGTCACAACGTTTACCGTTGAGATATTACCGGCAACGGTATCGGCATCTAATTTATGTTGGCTGCACTGACTGATGTCTGCGCGCGCAGCTTCGGACTCTGCCCTAGAAGCCCATTACACGCTGTGTAAATGACGTCACGGCACCCTCAGCTCTGTCTACTGCTTGCCCCATATGACTAAATGCAATGAAACTGGGACGCTCTGGCCACCGTCCGAACTCCAGAATACATTCGTCAAATATTTTATATTGTAAAACTTCCGCTACAAATCACTATGGATTTACGAATTCACAAATTGTCACTATGGTGAAATCCATAGTGGCAATTCATAATTCATTTGTCTCCAAAGAATTAAATACATATAGGTATTTACATTATTAAAATAATATTATCATTGGGGGGGGGCGGCGTCCGAGAGTCCTTATGAGTAAGCCGCCACTGCATTTGAATTGTCCCCCTCATAGAGTAAAAATACAGAAAAATGATCATAAAGTAAAAAAACTTCACTAGGGAAGAAGATATATATATTTTTTAACTTAAAAAAAAAGCAACATATGGTTGAATCTTTGTTAGGCCTACTTACACAAAACATTTAGGAAGATAATTTTTTCTAGAATATAATTCGACTTGACTATGTTTTAGGGACCATAGAAAATAATTGTAAATAACGACACAAATTGATAAAAAGTTTTCAACCATTAAAAAGATGTATTTACTATAAGAAAATGGATATATTTTATGGGGGAAAATTAGATCTATTTTCCTCTCCAAACTATGGAATAATGATTAAGATTATTTCGGGTATCTAATGGTAATACAAACAAGAGGTTTAAAAGACGTTCAACCTCATGAACTGTAATCAGTGCTAGCCCTTTTTTGGGAAAAAAAATAGAACAATAATGATAAAAATAGAACTTTCTTATGAATTACAATCTAAAATCAAAACATTGAGTATTAGACCACTTTCCAAACATTATTTTCCAAAAAAGAGTAAACAAATTGTTTTTAGTAACATTACTTTTAATCTGGACATTACTTTAATATTTAATTAAATTTAACATCAAATATATCATAGTTAGTATTTATCAGAAACTAAAATTTTTATACTACTGTATATAACTTTAATAATTTTACATATAAGTATATTCAAATGATATTTATAATATGTTGTTAAGATGCTGAATTTGAATTTGACATTGTTTGTCAATTAATACTTAGTCCCCAAATTTGCAAACTATTTCAATTGTAAATTTGTACAGTGTTTATTTTGTTAGCAGCTGAAATTTTAAATAAAACTGGTGTGTGGAAGACATTATAAGACACTATAAGACGACGTTAGAGAAACGGATATGTATAAGATAAACAACAGTTTTCATTGACAGCAGGAGGTTGAGACTCATTTAACTGCTTTTTTTACCCGCGTTAATTGACATTGTTGCCTTTCTATGACGGAGCTTTTACGATTATTGAAATGGGGTTGTTTCTAAAGATTTACGACTAAATTGGATAATGTGAATTTTTAATGTAACTTCTAATTTAGAATTCGATTTCAATTAGTTATCATGGGATTAAACTAACTTTAGATTTTTTATTTAAAAATTCTTTGCATAAAATTTAATAACAAACTACCTATTTAAGTGGTGCCCTATTGAAGTATTAATTTTTTTAAAGATATTTATCTATTCTAGCTAAAAATTTAGTACAACGCTTTAAATGTTATTTTTATTTAAACAATCAAAATTTTATTTGGGTTGTAAAGTTAATTAATTTACAAGTATATTAGTATAATTATTATCAAGTATCTACAGATACTCTTGCTATAGATTGAGCTACAAGAATAGGAATAGGAACGAAAGCAGTCGCAATCAATTTAAAGATTGAGTTTCAGTTCTTCTTGTTGCGTCTTCTATGATAATCTGTTCAGTGTTCAGCTGTTGAAGGGGAGCCTTTATCTTTAATCCTTATCAATTTACAGTTTGCAATATTTGCATTTAAATTAAGCTATACTTTGGCTGTGAAAATATTAGTTTTTTTTTGCTAGCTTCCAATAACACTGTAGTTTTACATATTTTATCTTTTAGTTATAAATATGCGTTTAGTGTGAATAGTGACAAAAAGTGCTATAATGAGATTACCGTTAATAACAATTAATAAAATAAAAGTCTTGTTAAGCCTAGTCCTATTTTGCCAATGACATACTAGTTTCACTTTGCATTTTTAATTGAAAATTATTAAAAATAACCTATCAGGACAGGTTTTTAAATTTTTGAATTAAAAAAAAATTGATTCCTTACATAGGCTAAACGTTTTCTGTTCGTGGTTTATAAGTACCTAGCACAGCATTGTAATTAAGATGCGTTTATTTAGGTTTATTTCTCGGAGAATTAATAATTGTAAGCAAAGAACTATTGATGGAATTGAAATTTTATGGGATAATATTTTTAAAGGAGGAATGTTTGCTCTTATTGTAGCTAGTATTACTTGGTTATCAATTTTCCTTTATGTTGTGTTTTATTATATGTACATACCTTCACTTACACATAATCGACCAGTTCATCTGGAATTTAAGTAAGTTGATTCAATGATGCTAAATAATTATTTTAATGTTGGAGGTATTCTATAATCTCACTTAATTTTATAGTTGAAACAAGTAATTATTACAGAAATATTTTTCTCTCTAAATATGCTTATTGTTCTTTACACAAGTGTATCATAAATAGATTCTGCTTTTGACACTAAAAAGTATTACAGAATGTTATCATAAACATAGTGTCTACAAATTCGGTAACCCTACCCCTTTATGAGGTCAAAGATTGCGTAGTTGTTATGTCAATTCTTGCAGCATTTGTTTGATAATAAAAATGTT
This sequence comes from Aphrophora alni, assembly GCA_963513935.1. Lineage (NCBI taxonomy): Eukaryota > Metazoa > Arthropoda > Insecta > Hemiptera > Aphrophoridae > Aphrophora > Aphrophora alni. Next base: position 70,754,708 of record OY740771.1, on the reverse strand, counting down.
GGTTAAGATTTTTAGTGGTTAAAACAGTGTAAAGGTTAATATATTTATGATATAAAATGATTACCTGTACAAGGGCATACCCAGGATCAAAACTGGGGGGGGGCAAGGGGGGAAAGCCATGGTCATTCAATATACAATTGATTATTAAAATAGTTATTTCAAGAATTAATTGTATTAAATTCCAGCAACAAAATGTATAATAAAGATTTATTTTTTTGCTTCCAGGAGGGGCGCTGCCCCCCTGCCCCTCGCTGGGTACGCCCATGTACCTGTATATTTAACTCACTGCATAAGTTATACACACTACACATTCACATTAAGGTCACACCATATGAATAACAAATAACCTGTTATCTACTTTAGCAACCTGCCATAAAACTTGTCATACTGCGGTGACTATGAATGGTTTAATAAGACAAAACCATAGCCTAGGTTAAAACTATATATTGGTTTGTGTTTATTAATGCCACATATTTTTCATTTTGATCAGCTTCATGTAGGCTTTATAAAATAATTGTGTAGTGATAATTTTTAAAATTGTTGTGAGTGTGTAGTAATTAAACCAAGTTAATGGCAGTTTGTCAAAGCAACCAATATAATATTAGAAAAAAGTGTTTGATATACAAAGCATTAAGAACTTGCTATTGATCAAGGGAATTGATGAGCTGTACCCCACTTAAAAATTGTAAGCACAAACATACAAAATCAATAAATTGACAAAGGTATAGTTCATAGGACAAACTCACAGAGTGCGTTATTTATAACTTCCTAGTAAAATTTATAATAGATCAAAACTACTAGACCGTAAAGCAACATGACACAAATTGGTAACTCTCTTTAAATTTCACTAGGAAGTTAAACATCTCTGAAAAAGTACTTGGTATGCTAAACAAACTTGGCTACAAGTGGAAATTCTTTTTACAAAATAAAGGAGCTATGTTTTTGAAATCAGTTATTAGAAGCATAAGAAAAAAAAATGTAAACATGGATATATTTTAAAACAGTTATATATTTTTTAATTGGGTAATTATTTGATTACAATCTTTCACACTCAGAATCTTAAAGATGTCTATAGCATCATTTAATGACTACAAGACTAGATGAGAAATTTGTTCCATTTAAATTCTACACAACAAAAACATCAATAATCAGGAAATAGGCCTAGTTTGTGGTAGCCAGAGTTCATGATTATAAATTGGTGAATATAATTAAATAATTAATGTTTGTTTTTTATTTATTAAAAATTTATTTTAAACAACTGTACAACTCATTCAATATCATGCTTGTTCTTTCAAAACATCAAACTCTTTTATCAAAAATTTATACTAAAGGGGGAAAAAAAGATTTATCATCAACTGTGCAGCTGCTAACTTTACAATATGAATAGAGTCAGATGTTTTCAGGCTGGACTGAGTCAGCTGAAACACAGTACCATGATAATAAGATTATAGGTACTACAAGTCTATCAACTACCTAAATATTATAGGTAAAGAGCATAGCTACAAAAGTATTGAAATCCAATAAAAAAACATTATATGATAACAAATATTACTAGATTTCTTAGCAAATCAACATGTTTTGTACACTAAGTTGCTTCTTAAGTTTTTAGTTATGCCATTAATAAAGTTTGGTATTGTGCCATAGAAAACAAAAATACCATAGGCTTAATCTGTATTTGATATGCTTATTTCACTCATCCACACTCTCCAGATAAGTACAAAGAGAAGGGTTTGTTATTAAAGGAACAACACTAGATTTTACAGGGAGATAAAGAGAATAGTTTTTAATTCTAAAAACAGAAGAACACATATTAATAAATATTTATTTTTGTAGTGCTTGTGGTGCTACAAAGGGAATTTGCAGTTATCCATCTGCTCATATTCAATTAACTAAGAAACAACATCTGCTCATGATGGGGCAGCCCTACAATATCATCATTACATTAGAAATGCCTGAATCTCCAGCTAATGTTAATTTAGGTTAGTATTACAAGTTTCATAAGTAAGGAAGTTAGCCTATAGGTTATGAAATATTTTCTACATTTTTGTTTTTAAAACTATTTCTTGCCACTTTTGTACATTGTCAAAATGTTGCTTAACACGTTCGCTGCTAAAAAACATGCAATATACCATATAAAATGCCAAAATATATAAAAAAAAATCACTTACTTTTAATAATAAAATGATGAATCTTGATGCCAAAACGTTGTCCGGAGCCAAAAAAGTCGCCAGTGGCCATTTTGAAAATGTGGGCGTACAAACGTCCATGTGCACCCATCAACTGTCTCCTCCGTCGGTTTCCGATAATTAAGGTTATGATCCTTTTTTACGTTCCTTTGCAGCACAAGTTGTTGAGAAATGTTTTTTAACACACAGTCACCAATAAATTAATAAAAAACTAAAAGGCATAAAAAGTCTTAACTAAAAATTATGTACAACCCAACCAACCCTCCCGAATCTGTCCATCAATTACCTGTGGTATTCTTCGAAACAGTGTGGAATACATAGTCCTGGATTACCGTCGCTTTCCAATCATTGCCACATAGAACGTTTTTCTTTATTTTTATTTTGGGAAACACGACAACGTTTTTGTTGGATGCCCTTTCCGTCGCGCCTCTTCTGATTGATCTTGGTAGGGACGTGTCCGGTGCTCCTCCGTTTCAGTGGCCTTTCAGGTGCAGGTGTGGCGGGGACGAGACTACCGATCACTGACAGATGAAAATCATACAGAAGCATTTTCCTTTCCCCAGTCGAAGTGCGAACCTCATTGAAGAGGTAGTGGGCGTTGACCATGAACATCTGTATTACGTGTATGAAGATGTTCTTGTTCCAACGTAATGTTTTTCTTTCACAGGAGTAGTAACTCATCATTTGGTCACTTCTGTCAACTCCTTTCATGAAGTGGTTGTAGTGTACAATCGGAAGTGGCTTTTTCCTTTCCAGGTTGACTCTGTTGATAGAAGTGACCATATCATTAGTGAAATCTGTAGAAGTGTAATTTACCACCCTTTTGTCCTTCCACTTCGCCACACACAAACTCTCAGCATAATGGGCAATAGGAGATTTTACTGCTTCGGGTAGGTACTTCCTATCTGCCCTGATGGTCCCTGTGCAGTAAGTATCCCTCCGTATGAGATAAGACACAAGGGGAAAGCTGTTGTAAAAATTGTCCATAAATAAACTATGGCCGCAGTGCAACATCCCCTCTATCAATTTCAACACAACATTTGCTGCATGCCCGTGACCGCCAAGGTCATCTAAGATGCCACAGTATATAAAAAAATTTAAAATAAGGCCGTGTGGGTTGCAGAGACTGTACAATTTAATACCATACTTATGGCGTTTGCCCTTTATGTACTGCCTAAAGTATAGCCTACCATGCCATAACACCATTCCTTCATCAATGCAGAGCCGTTTTTGAGGGTAATAAACTGACGCCATCTTGTTGTTAAAGTATTCTATCAAAAATTGTATTTTTGAACATCTATTGTTAGGGTCAGGTCTAAGCTCGAAATTTATGCAGCGTAGAATGAGGAGGAATTTGTCCCGGGACATGAAATTTGGAAATCGAGAACAGAACAGTTGGTTTGTCTTCTAATAATCTTGGAGGTGTGGCATCTTTATAATTCCCATATGCAGAATAACTCCAATGAACACCTTCAGATCATCTACAGTTATGTCCTTCCACCTGTGAATTCGGGAGCCAGGTTGCGTGTTCGGATCACAAAACAATTCCAAGGCATAAGTTAGTGTTCGTTGCCTGCACTATACTTTCCTAAAAAATGACATCTATTAGTAGCATAAAAAATGCAATAGGTGTAACTTCCGAAATGGGCACTAAAAAATGTTCTTCCCTAGTAAAGGGAATGTCTCTCATTCCAACAGCATTGACAGGCTGCCATTCAGGGGTTTTGTCCTCGTAGTTTGGATCGACCGCCTCTGACTCATCACTGTCGTACTCGATTTCGTCCAAATCCACGACGCCTGGATCGCCTTCATCTTCAGACACATCTCTTTTGGCTTGTCTCGGTCAATTTGCACGTTGAATGCCACGACTAGAACCAGGAAGATCGATATTCATCGTACACAAACACTAGTACACCATACACAACACAACACAAACAAAAATGGCCGGAGACGCAAACGAAAACCGCCAAAATGTAGCTTGTAAATGTCGGATACTGCGACGAAAACTCGGTCTACTTGACACGAGTGCTACAGGCACACTAATCTTACAAAAGAGCAGCGGCGCGGTGGGCGGAGCAACACCCATGCACATCTGGCGCGGTGTACGTCTGGGAGTTTGTACGCCCATGCTCACCCAACGTGTTAAATAGAATAACTGCCTATACTGAAATCAACGCTTCAGACAATTTTGTGCATTTTATAATCATAAAGGGTAAATGTCCAGATGATACCGCATTGCTATTTAATATAGAAATTTTATGAAATCATGTTTTATATACCTCATTATGAAACAATTGGATCATCTTTAAGCTGGGAAGACCATTTTCAAGTATGAAAATCCATTATTTCTGTCTATAATAAGCAATTTAAAAGTTTGCATTCTATGATCAGAATACTGTTAGGAATAGGTTAATGTTAGGTTAATTAATTAATTTGTAAATTATGTTAGGAAGAACTAATATTAACAAAGCTCAGAATGACCAACTATTGTGAAAGAATTGAAAAAGTGTTGAAATGCTTGACTTGCAACAAAAGTAGAGCATCAGAAGCCACAATAGATATATAAGCGGTCAGCACAATATGGAAGGGGTCTTTTGGAGCTCTTGATGATACTGGCAGGTCGATAGCCGTGATGTAGGAATTTAGCCCAGGGAGTCTACTCTACAAAAGTAAGCAAGCATTTCTATATTTATAAAATCACCAATAAATTAATAATTTCATTTATTAAAGAGTAACAATAGTTGGAATACTTTTGGGCTTAGTGAAATGAATATTTAGTTTGAATATTGTTTATTTAATTAAATTCTTATTCTTGCATTGTTTATTTAAAAGTATCGTATTAAATTCTTATTTTTGTTGTATTGTATTTAAAGTATTTAAGTATTTAAAGTATTGAATATAGTATTGAAGTATTAGAATATTAAAGTATTACACAAGTCTCATAAGCAATAATAAAATTAATTAATATATTGAACCACTGATTTTTGATTTAAACTAAGAACCCAGGCAATTTTGAGGGCCGTTCATAGCAATACACACTAAGGATGAGTCTATTGCATCTAGGTTTCGTAAGTCTAGAATAGCATGTCATTTAAAGTGTCATAATAGATATGTATTACTTATCTTGGGAAGTAATAAATATATATGTGGTTTCTTTACCAGGTCTGGTTAGATAACTATATATATTTATAGCTACCTTACCTGACCTGTCTTTACTAAATATACATTAATACATATGGTAAATGTTTACTTTAACATGGCGTCTTATTTTTCGAAATTTTTTGATAATCTACTGCATACATTACTTTTTAAGAATAAATAATGCTTTCCTTGCGCAGATCACTATTTTTCACTGAAAAATCACGATCTAAAAACTACCAAATCCGACGTATTTATAGGTTAAAAAATAATAGCAATGTTAATAGCATATGGTTTAACGTATGAGCATTACACAATGAGACTACGGTAGATTGCTATTTCATATCACAACAGGTTTGTCCCGGTTGCCTTTTGTATGTTTATTGAAGTTAATAATTTGCTTACTTTGCAATATAATTATATATCACGACAGGTTTGGCCAGGTAGTTATACACACATATATATATATATATATATACACCTGTATATAATATATGTATATATAATATATATATATATATATACGCCAAACCTTATATATATATATATATATATATATATAACCATCAGGCCAAACCTTTCGTAAGTTTATTGAAGTTAATAATTTGAAATTAGATTATTAATATGGAGGATTTATAGCATATCACGTGATCTGTGGGCACGGATATTATAGATTGAAATATCTTTAGTAATGTATGAGACGTAAATGTGAACATCTGCCCATTATATCTAACCTATAAATAAGTCGGATTTGATAGTTTTTTTTATTGTGATTTTTGAATGAAAAATAGTGATCTGTGCAAGGAAAACATTATTTATTCTTAAGAAGGTAAGGTTTGTAGTAGACAATAAAAATATATAATCTGGAAAATAAGGCGCCATCTTAAAGTAAACATTTACCATACATATAATTACCTATCCGGACCTATTTATTCAACAAAGCATAACAAAATCAAAATATTACTTAAAATGGCATGATATGAATGTTTGTAATAATGAATATGTTTAAGATGGTTCACAGGTCAATTAAATAGTCTTTAAAACATTTACCATATCCAATTATAACCTCATTGGTTGAAAGTTTATATTTGAGAAATATTGTTTTTCTGAATTAAGTATGAATCCAAATACAATCTATTATTTGGATGGACCTCACCACTAATGCAGAAATTAACTTTTTTGTTTTCTTCCAATTCAAGGTAGATTAACTCGATATTATTATTCTTGATTAAACAGTAACTTTCGCACAATCTTAAGATATATTTACTCTCACTAAATTGTTGTATTCCACAATTAATTCAGATTAAGACTTCTTGATCTTCGTAGGCGTCCTTTCTATGTAGAAGCTTCCAACAACTCTCTTGTCCCCAAAAGAGTCTCTAGAAAATTCAAATCACCCGCCTACTAAATTGTGTGTTTCTGTGTATGTGTTCTGTGTACTAATATTCTATTACTATTATTATAATTTATTCTCTTTTTTTGGATAGCAAATTGATTTAGTTTACATAATGAATTTCTATGAATACAAATATCTTAAATTAAATAGTGGGTAGTCAAATAATTTATCAGATGCTTAAAAAGACTATCAACTAATTTACATGATTTGAAAATGCACAGAGGCAATGACATTTTAATTTTATCTCAGTGGAATTTTTATTGTCCAATCCTTTTTATATGTGTGTATTTTATAGTTCTACTAAACATTTGAAGTTTTTTATTTTCAAAATAACGTAGGTAGTACACGATATTGACGATTTTCTTAACTAAATTCCAGGGCAAGGTGATTGCATAATAACCTATGAACAAACCTTGATTTTGAAATGTGCTCCACCAAACTCAAAAATTGGTAGAACTAATTCATTTCACTTTTAGAGACATCAGATTTTATATCACATACATAAGTTGTAGGCATACAGACATAGGAGTTTCTGCCATTATGTATTTAAAAACAATAACACTATATATAGGCCTAATAACACTAAAATTTTAAAAACAACTACAACTAAAACAATCATAATCAAAACACTAAATGAACATTCACAATGAAATATTTGCTAATAATTTTCTATCGTCTACATGTAAATTGACACGAACAGCTTTTATAGGCTCATATTAACTTATCAGCATTAAATTTCCCATTCAATAGTGTATATTTGATGATGAGGGTTTTTTTAAATTGTATTAATATAAAAAACAGACACCTAAATTAATATTGGTATAAACAGGAATACTTTTTAAGAAAGTCTTGGCCGAGACAGTTGGCAGTTTGAAAAGGGTAATTCACTATCTCGGAGAGACGGCTGGCAGTTAAGTTGGCAAACATAATATCGTAATGTATACAATATAAACATTTAGCAATAATAACATTCAGTATAGCCAATAACCCATAAATACAAGTGTTCAAAAAGTTTCTTATAATTTTTTAGTGGAAAAAGTTAAAGAAATAAAATCTAATGAACTAGCTTTATAGTCGTTAAAATTTTTATGACCTCCACAAAATTAGGGGTGCTAGTGACGAAGGGGTTCTACAAATTTGAAATAATAACCAGTAGGGTATGTCTAATTACCATTATTTTTAATTAGTTTTAGTTGATAGTAAGTCTGTGGCAATTTTTTTATCTGGAGACATGTTGTTTCAATGTTTCAAACAGCTTTCTACGTCTATAAATTGTCATTGGATAACAAAATAGCCAAAGGAGAAGGAGAGTTTTTGTCCTCTTTCAAGTTTCAAATATCAGTAGAAGAGCTAATATTTTGAGATCCCTTTATTATTTACCATAATTAAAAAATATTATAAATATACTTTCAATATGGAGGTTTAAGTTTTAACATTAAAGTTACCGGTATACTAAATGCAAAATATTTGTTGATAATAAATATTGTACCATTATAGTTGGCATGGACTTCCTAAGAAAAAAAAAAAAAAAGCGTATTTTCATATAACAAATACAAGACAATTTAATTATTGTCAATTTATTATTTATTTATGCAAGGAAAAAAATGTGAAGCCATTACTGAATAACTCCATAAATAAAAAATATTATACATTATTATAAGCTACAGACTACATGTTTATCTATGAATTATAGCCAAACTTTGGCTCATTTAAAACTGTTTAACACTCAACATTTCCATGGACATCATTGTGAAATCTGCTGGATCCAGCAGTTTCAGCAACTGTTGAATTTAGAAACTGGCCTATTTTAAACTGACCAGTTATTATAAAATAATAAAACACAATTTTGGTAGTAACCAATAGGAAAAATAAAGAAAAGTCATCTATACAAAGATTATAGTACTTTTATTTTTAAAATACAAATATAAATTCACGTTGTATAGGCCAACATCATATAAAAAGATAAGTTTCAAAAATATTTATACTAACTTAAAAGTTTTTTGTATTATGGTAGCCACGGAAGCATTCAGGTAGGCACAAAGCGACATTATATTTCCTGCACATCAATGGAGTTTCTTTTCCTTTCAGGGCCGAATAGTTGTCCACTTACAAACAAAGCATTTCCTTTTAGGCTTTTCTTTTTTCCTGTTGTTGGTATAAATTCAGGAAGTGTTGAGCCATCACCACTCAAACATCACTTTTGTCTCCACTCTCAAGGGTTCATAATTATTTCAAAGATTTAATTGCTTCCTAATCGATCCATTTGTAAGCCTTGTCCTAAAATATAAAGCTATTATTCACGAAAACATAAACATAACATGTGTTGCTGTTAGCCGTGAAACAGTCAAACTGACTGAGGTGAAGGCAGGACACTAATCCAGGTAGTGTTTGGCTAGAGCTAACTGGCCCGCCCAGTACAACATACACATTACTCATACAACAAGCTTCTGACACTTAGCGGATGTGATTAGAACTAAAACAATTTGCTTCTAAAAATCGCCAAGAGATGGCAGGGTAGTTCACCAACAAAAATAAGTAGATTGCAACTTATACGTTCACACTGCTTTAAGATAAATATAAAAACACAACACTGACGTCGTTACTGTGGGTGACTTGTAGCACAGTGATGTGACTGTTGCGTCGTTACTGTTCAAAGGGTTAAGTTTTGAGGGCTAGGAATCTATATTTTATGCTCGCTTATTCCTTTTTTTAGGAATAATAACCGAGAGTTTTTTGCCTTAAATGAGAAAAAAAAATTTAATAATAATAAAGTATACAATGATGGTAATGAGTATAGTATTAATTAATTTTATTTTAACTATGTTTTTAAGTAGGACTATTTTTTTATATCAATATTTATTTTAAATATTCAATAAAAAATCATGTAAGAAATGATGGATGACACATGTCAATAATTATTATCCCATAAGGCACAGTTATAAATATAAAATTATACAAACAAAAATAATAGAATTAATAAAATTGTAGTTAAACGATCTCAAATATATGTTTGAGGATATACACAGAATTTCAAGAAGTTAAGTAAATTTTTGCACAAATAAATATAAAACCGAACTAGTGGATAACATATGGATGTTACCTAAACGATCAACTGAGTGTTAAATTGGCTTATATATAAATCTAGCAAAATTTGAAGGCCATATACAATTTACTTTATACATTTCTTTTTTGACACACTGAAATGTCAATTTAAAAGATCTTCCTTTTTTTACAATTGCACACCATAAAAGCTAGTAAAATGTTAATGATAGTTGATAATTTTTAGTTAGCTACATCCTCTTCCTTTTTGTTGTTCTCTTTTTTATTTCCATTTCATTACCTCTAACATCTTTTTTTTTTACATACATTATACATATGAAATTTATTAATTTTTAAAATTATTATTATGTGGTGACATCATATTCAATACAATATAAATTATAATTATTAATTAAAAAAATATGTATGTACAATTAATATTAAACCCAATGTTAACCATCAAAACCAGATAAGGCAAATAATAAGCTTTTAACAATTCTGTAAAGTTGGTGAATATCAATAAATACATTTCCATGTTTATAAATTACAAAAATTTTATTAACATCTCATGCAGAGTTTATTAAAGTGAATTCATTAATAAACTTAGATTACTTCACTTAATATTTGAATCAGCACTTATTTTTTTTCTACATTCAGATCACAAACTGTTAATTATATAGCTATACATGTGTGTGAGGATATACGTGTGTGTATATCCTCTATCCATTTACCCCACAATTTTCATCATATCCCGACCAAATTAAGTTTATATCTGAGCTCTTGTACTATGTGTTACGATGTTAACAATTTTAAATATTCCAAAATAATGTATCTTTGATTTGAGTTATTAAAAAAATTTTAATATAGTTGTGTGTTTTTGACACATTGTAAAGATTGATTTTTCAACACCAAGTTCTGTGATAGAATCATTTTAATATCTGGTTTTATCTTCACCTACTCAAATAAAACTTTGGTCTCAATTTTACTATCATAGCACTCCAATAACTCTCAAAGGAAATTTTCTGAAAGTGTTTATTTACAAAATGTCTGTTTGTATGTCCAGAAACATTTACTTATTTGTAAGAAACTGATTTATGAATTTTCGTCTTATAATATATTTTCGTCTTTCATTTTCAATATTTTAATAATAATTCAGGGGATAAAATGTAAATTTTTAAACTAATTTACTCAATTTTAATTTTCAATAATTTAGGAATAAAAATTTGTACATGTTTTTAATAAAGAGAGCTACTCTTATTCTGTTCTAAATATTATTGGTTTTGATCACTATTTCACACATAGAACTGATTTAGATTAATAACTGATTATCAAAATGAGAAACCCCACTCTTATATTTTATCTTAACCTCTTTCTATAGGAATGTTCATGGTGTGTGCTCAAATGATGGATAAAGATGGAGTATTAGTGTCACATTCCTGTCGTTCTACAATGCTTCACTATCGCAGTTGGCTTTTGAAAGTGATGACTACTTTTGTTTATTCGCCATTGTATATTTTTGGATCTATTGAAGAAACACAGACATTAACTTTAGAACTATATGCAGATTATGAAGATGTAAAGGTAAGAGATTTATAGATTCTTTTAATAATAGTTAAGTTTAGAATAAATGTTTATGGATTTGTGTATGTTTGTGCTGTTTTATAGTTCAAAAAAGCGAAAAGTACAGAATTAAAAAAAATTAATAGATGTGTCTATTGGCTGATATCAATAACTCACTTTCATTTATTGTATCAGAAGTCCAATGCTTGAACCCTTCAATAGTCACTTTTTGAATTTTAACATTGATGTAGTCTCATTTCCTATTGGTTGAAAGCAGATCTGTTTCTGTCAGCTGTTATAACTCATCTGCTGTTATATTTTTTTCCGCAACAACTGACTCCAAACATGTTACTTTAAGTACAGGTTTCACTTTAAGGAAGGAAAGAAGTCACATCGTGCAAAATCTGGCGAATATGGAGGAGATGTGTTTTTCAGCCAAAAACTGCTTTTACAGGAAGTTCTGTGTGAGAATGTACATTGTCCTGATAAAGAATGAAACCATTTTACCTTTTTCTTCTTTCATTTTTACTCATGATTGTCAAAACCTCCTTGCTGGTTCACTGTTGAACCTTCCAGAACTTATTCTTCTAAAATTATACCCTTGACATTAAATAACAAGCATGGCTTTGAATTTGGACTTACTTTGATGAGCTTTTTTCACTTTTGGTGTTAACTGTGTTTTCCAATCTTGTTTTATCTCGCAATCCCACTGGAAGATCAAGTTCATCAGTGATGATTTTTTTAATAGGATTGGGGTGGGCGTATGCTGTATAGTTTTTGCAGCATATCAGCGCAAATTTCTTGACAGTGTTTTATTTCGGTACCGTGAGAACCCTGGGGAGAATCTTGGTACAAATTGTTTTCATGTCGAGATCTTCATACAAATCATTCGACACAGTGTGCAATGTTCACGGCTTCAGCTATCATTCAGACACTGAATCGGTAGTTTTCTTGAATCAACTGACTAATTTTATCTACATTTTCTTTGGTCTTTTAAGTGGATGGTCATCCAGTGCATTCATTGCTTTTCACATTCTGAAGTCTGTTAGGATATTAGTTTAATATATTATATATATATATATATATATATATATATATATATATATATATATAATATTAAACTAATGTCCTTTACAAGCTTATATATATAAGCTCAGTGATTCATTTTACAAACAATACATTTCCTTTGTTTCTTTTTTCAACTTTAATACAATATTTATATAGACAATATCATTATCAAGAATCCAAAATAAGAGTCAACTTCCGAATTATTTACGAGAAGATGTCGATTAACACTGCCTTTTTCCCCTGAAAACAATGGTGCAATTAAAATTCAAAAGGGTTGTACCGGTTCCAAGAAATCAGTAGGTCAAAGATGTAGGAGTCGACTTAAAAGTTGTAATGAGAAGATAGCCATGCGACATTTCGTTTAACACTGCTTTTTTTTTACTTATATAACAGTTGTGCAATGAAAGTGCAAAAGGACAGTAATGTTTTTAGTTTGAAATTTATTTAAAATTGATGCTGATGTTAAGGTTTTATTTTTAAAATTATTACCCTAAATTTAGTTTAATTAAAGTGTTAAATATTGACAAATTTAATTTTACAAATTAAAAACACTTGATATTGATGACTGTAAAAATTATCAAAATATTTTTATTATTGTATAAAATAATAACAATTTTGGACCACCTACCTTTATCTACTACAATAAATGTTCGAAGTGTTCTCCATTGACTTCTTGACAGTAATGTAACCTGTTCATAAAGTCAACACGAACATTCCATAGTACCTTGGGTGAAATACTGCGACAAGCATTTGTAACACGGTTACCATTGGTGTCTTATAGACAACAGATTTTAAGTGCCCCTACAACAAAAATCTAAGGGCATCAAATCAGGAAAACGAGAAGGTCATTTAATATGTCTTCTTCATCCAATCCATTTTTTAGGGAATTATTCAGTTAGATATGTTCTCTCATCTCGGTCAAAATGTGGTGGAGCTCCATTCTATTGAAAATAGATATCACCATGAAATTCATTTGGATTCATTAAGACGACATGTCTCACAGGGGGTACTATTCTGTTTTGCAACAAATCCAGATAAATACATCCATTTAAGTTTCCATCAATGTAAAATGAACCTATTATGTGATTGCCCAATATTCCAGCCCAGACATTCACCTTTTGTGGATACTGGGTTTTACCCTCACCAAATATTCTAGGATTTTCTGTGTCCCAATATCTGCAGTTATATCTGATCACTAAACCATTAATCAAAAATGAGGATTCATCGCTGAAACAAATATTATGATCTATTGATGTCTTTGATGACGTTCTCAATAACCTCACAAAACTGTATCTTATACAGTAGAAATGTGTTTTTCTTAAGAGTTTTGTGTACTGAAGAAGTTGGAACTTCACATCGGTGACGCAGATCTTTTTGAATGTGACAAGTTTTCAATAAACTCACAAAGTACATCTAGTTGTTGCTTCTCTGTCATGGGTGGGCGACCCATTCTTTTTGCATCATTAATGTTTCCTGTGGTTCTAAATCCGTGTACCAATTCTTTCAGTTTCATATTAATTTCATTTGATGGCCCAAATAAGAGTTGGGCTTTGTGTTCTAGAGAATGTATCATAATTTTAATACTTTAGTTATTAAATACTTAAGTAAGGAAAATGTTAAAAAAGAAAATTAAATTTCTAGTAAAGCTTTTAGTCACAAATTAACTTTTATACATAACTCAACACTAAACTTTTAAAATCAGCAAAAACACCAATTTTATAGTAATAATTCTTTAACTAATTTTATAAGAGTAAAATAAAACAGCAAACTGTCTTGTAAAAACTTTTAGTACTCTTCTTGTCCATGTAATAATAAATTTTTAGTAAAAACTAAAAGTACGGCAGATGCATCATTGGTTAGGAATCGTCCTTTCTAGGCCTGGGTTTTTCAAGTATATTAATTAAAACAATGGTTCAGTGATGAAGTTAATTATCTTTATATTTAATTATTCAAACAATCAAAATAACTATATGTATATATTAATATCGCCACAATTTTGATCTTATCTCTCCTCTGATCTTTAAATACATATAATTAACTATAACATGAATTATAAATCCAACATAAATGGTTCCAACTGTTATGACTCTATTGTTTATTTTTTGTATTTAACAATTACAGATTTTTAAATATTTAATGATTTGCTCACCTTTCTTGCAAAGTTCTTCCAACATTGATATCTTTAACTATCGGGCTCTCTTTCTCTTACTCGCCAAGTATGGCTATCTTCCGAACATCTCCTATGATCCAAAGACCCCGTCACCTTTTGTCCAAGAACATATATAGCTCCCTCTTGTTTGTGACGTTGACTGCCTATGCAAAATGAGCATTTCATCATAATTATTGTTATAATTGTGTCTTTTTCGCAAAAGTTAGTTTCCATTCTGACTTTAATATGACATTAATTTTATTTATCTATATTCTAACTAGAACTATCATAATTCCTAACAAGACTCTTCCTTGCCAATCATCTCTGGCTATCAGCAAAACCTCCGGCAGTCCTTCTTTGGGCAACTGATCCCCTACTCCCTCTCCAAAGCTTATATACAGTTCTTGCTTAATGACGTCTCTTCTTGCTTGCAAAGCAAGCACTTACATATCCGATACCTTAATTTCTAACACGTTCTTCACTGAAGGTGTTGTATGACTTAAACATTCATGTGTAAGACATGTAATCTACCGCTAAAGCTTCAATAAGTATTTGAAAATATTCCATTGGTTCACTTCTTTATTGTATAGTCTTCCTTAGTTGAATAATTTTTTTGATAATTGTATACTTTAAAGGTGGTAGAATAATTTTATTTCTTTTAGCTATTATAATTTTTTTATTTTTTTATTGTCTCTTTAGAATCATGCAGTTACTGACATTTATGTTGAAATTCAAACACAACACATTGAACTGTATAAGGCCAAAATACACATCCAAGCTCAGTTAAGTGGACTTCGCTATCTTATGTTTCATTGGCCACTGTCATCTGCATTTTTGGGAGTCTCTACGAATTTGTTTTTAATTATTTTCATTATGTCATTATCATGGTGGCATCTGTATGGACGACACGAGTATGGTAAGTATTTTAAAATTAATTTTTATAGGTCTAACTAAAGGTGTAAATATTTAACTACTATCTGAAAATGCATTATTAAGAGTTTTTTTAACAACTAGAGATTAAATTTGTTTTAACATTTAATAATCAAAGCAGATAAATGTTTACAATATTGTTTGTTACATTTGAAAAACTTTCCTATTTATTGTTTTTAAGCAATAATAACCATTTATGACACCATAGAAGTCTATTAATTGACTAAACTGAATTGAAATCCTATTTTGTGTACTTTATAATCAATAATAACTATTTGTGACACCGTAGATATCTATAAATTGACTGAACTCAATTGAAATTAACAGTATATCCATAAAATCATAGTGAGGTTTAAAATTGCTGTGGTTCTTTAAGGAAACATTTTTCATGCATGAACTAGCTGTTATTTGGTTAGTATGGAACAACACCTAACCATTATTGTGACATTTAATCATAATATCTTAAAATCATTTCTTTAAAAAAATTAATAATAATAAAATAAACACTATAACCTTGCAAAGGACAGTTTAGTATTTTTTGTAGCTTGCAACAATTCTGTAACTCTATTGCAACTGGAGTATGTGTTTCAATAGTTAAACAGTTAAAAGAAACTGATAGCTTATTACATGAAAACCGTTCAGATAGGCCATGAAAATTTGTTTCAGGATTTTAGCAAGATTTTTTTTTTTAATGGCTGAAGTTTTTAGGTTGAAACTTCTATTACTGCATGTTTTTGGCCATACTTTTAATGGTATGACTGGTGGTCTACACATTCATGATGAAATTGAAACTGATGAGATTTTTCTGAACCCAGTTATGTTTATTGAAGAGACATAGGTACCCTCAGTTATGTTGTTCCATACTTCAGGACATGTACATTCCCATGTTGTTTGAATTTGGACAATTGAAATTTCTCATACTTTTGTTAAACATGATTGTGTCAGCCCAAAAATCAATGTTTTGTGTGCTCCTGTTAGGAATTTGCTTATTGGTTTCTTTTCTTTATTAAAAGCTTTGTAAATGGAATTGTCAAATTTAACATGTTGGAGAGTTATGCTTTTCCCCGAATTGAGAATGAAAACTTGAATGCCTCACTATGCCATTGTTGTTTGTTATAGGTGAGAAATTTCCACAACATCAAATTTCAATAGGTTGATGGAATGCTTGGCCACCAAGCTCATCCAAATATTCGCTTATGGACTTTTGTTTATGGGGGTATATTAAACAATATATAACGACAGTAGGCCACTCTAAAAGGATTCAGAACTTCAATCCTTTCAGGAAACTACTTTAAGAAACAGTGATATCTATAACTAAGTCAATTGTGAGATGAGCTGAAATATTGCTCAAATATTTGCCGAGCTACTCTTAGAACCGCTTAAAACTCAGATTTACACTTTATGTTCATGTTTTAAATATATACTTTTGTAAATATTTTTATTTAAAACTCCATCATGACTTTTTGGAGATACTATATATTACACATAAGATATGAATAAGTTTCACAAATCATATAAAAAACTTAAAGTAACCATCAGACAAAACCTATAAATTCACTCTACCATCACTTAATGAAACCATGCTATGAACTCATAAAGCTCTTTTTTGACAGTAAAATCAAAAAAAGTGCTCTTCATTAATCATTCAAATATTTTACAAACCTACCATAAATATGATTTCTGACTTTTCAAATAGATATCTACAATTATAATGTGTTTCCTATTATTAAATTTTTGATTAGTTTTGTTTCATTTTCAGACTTCCACCCTTTTTTTGAAATGCTGAATAAGATATTTCCAACCCGCATTAGACCTTTCACAGGAGTTGTAGAAGGTAAAATATCCAAAAGTATTTTAATATTTATTATCTGGGAAATATTTCAACAATATCTGTGTTGAATATTCAATGTTTGATGGTAAATGTCCATAAGTATATTATTATTTATTGAATGAAAAATATTTTTACAATTTCTGTGAAGAACACAGTGTTCTAAAGTAAATACCCATAAGTATTTTAATATTTATAATCTGGAAAATATTTAAATAATATCTGTGGTGAAAGTACAATTTTTGATGATAATGTTCATAAGTGTTTTATTATTTATTATCTGGAAAATATTTCAATAATGTCTGTGAAGGATATACAATTTCGGTAGGTAGTAGTCCATAATTATCTTATTTATTAGTCTCTGAAATATATTTCAACAATATCTGTGATGAATGTACAATGTTGAAAACGTCCATAGTTATTTTATTATTTACTGTCTGGAAAATATTTCAACAATATCTGTGAAGAATGTATAATGTCAGTAGGTAATAGTCCACAATAATTAGTCTCTAAAGTATATTTCAACAATATATTATATGATGAATGTACAATGTTGGAAATATCTATAGTTATTTTATTATTTACTATCTGGAAAATATTTCAATAATATCCGTGATAAATGTACAAAATTGGAAATGTTCATAGTTTATTTTCCTTTATTTTGAATTCTTAATTTTTGTTCCATGATGAAGTTATGATTGAAATAAGATAAAAAGGTACTCGTAAACTAAAGTTGCACTGCAATACTCTGGCACTATCCACCTCCTGTGTAAACCACCTCCACAACTTCTCGTTAGCTTTTTTATTTGCTAAGCTCAGTGAAAGCAGCATGATATGGCTCCCAGTTACATGTATCCTTACCTACAGTAATTATAAATTTGTTTATCAATGTGCCCTTTTATGCTTTAGATCAGCATTCCACCATCGGGTGTTGGTACAACTTATCTTTTAGCCCAAAGGATAGTTGTCATAATAGTAATTTAAGATTGCATCCTGTTAGTCAGAAGGAATCTATTCAATATCAGGAAAACTTGAAATTCTACCTCTAATCGACCTAATTAAGGCCAAAAGGTCACTTCTGTAAGATGACCAATCTGTCAGTGCTATAATGAAGGTAACATGATGTGCTATAATTTTGCTTCAGATTATTTGTGATCAGAGAGAGAGGTCTTTTGGGAAACATGCCAAATCTTCAATAACCTAGAAACACGCTCTGTGCAAATGTCAATAATTTCTGCCCTATTTCTTGTTGAAAAAAATGGGATGATTATCAACATTACAGATATACGAATTTTGTGAAACTAGATACCGAAGAAAAGAATCACCTCTAGGAATCGTGTTGGTGCTTCTCCAGCCCCAGTCACAATTTGTTGTCCACCAATGGAAGAGTATTTCACTTTCACCAGATGCTCAAGGTCTCTTGATAGGGATAGATCATTGGAGTTGTATGCCAGATAAACAGAGCCTAAAATTAAACTCCATTTCCTACCCTCAGGACTCCAGGTTATTGTCACAGGGCACAGCAGTGATGTCTTTAAAACAGAATTGATTTAAGGGTAAATATCCTATATCTTTACTCGCAAGAATAGTTCTGACATTAACTAAGGAAGTAAAGTAGATTAACTTACTCTTAGCATCACCTAAGTCTGCGACTTGTCCCCAGTGAAGTCAGGGCTCTAAATTAATGCTAGATCGAATCCTCCTCTACAAAAAAAAAGGACGGAAAGGAGCTAAAGCTTTTCAGCTGCTTTACTGTGATGTAGATTGATCGGTAAACCTTGTTTGAAGTATATAATATGGTGACTTACTATGGTCTTAGATTTGCCCTGAAATTTGCAGCCTTTATGGTATTTAAGCAGACCTTTAAAAATACCATAAAAATAATATTGGGATATTATTGCTAAAATATCCCAATAGTTTGTAAGTACAAAAACTTTATGTTAACCTGTCACACTAAATGTGTGATATTAAATTACATTATTCTTTAAAGCCTTTTTTGTGTTTGTGATTTTTTTGGTAACATTTCTTATTTTACTTTATAATCAACTTAATTTCCGATAAAACCAGACGTAAAACTAATAAACAAATATAGCAAATGTTCACCAACTCTGTTATTAATAGAAATTTTGGGAAAGTGCTAATTAGAGAAAGTCTCAAATTTGATCAAAGAATAACTTTCCATTATAAAAATTGGGAGTTACCAATTTAAAAAAATCAAATCCCAATTTTTAATGAAATTTAGCACTTTTTTCAAAATTGATTTCCGTGTCATTTTAGAGCTTACAAAAATCAGGAGAGTTCTCCATTAAAACTTATTTGTGACCCCAACGGTTCAAAATTTAGTTATTGTAACATTTCAGGTGAGAATCGGTTATCTGTAGGCCTGTCAAACATTTAATTTTCTGAACTTTAAGTGCCTGTAATTCCTAAATGACTAAAGATTTTTTTTAAATACCAAAGAATAAAATACAGGAGGTTCTATAATAAATTTCAAGGTTGGCTGCCATATTGGAAAATGGTGGCAATTTTTAACACTTTACAAAATGGATTTTAAACTTCATTGAAAAGAAATGAAGGTTCCCCATTTAAAGTACTCTATCATATTTATAATTCAAAAGTTAGCTATTGTACCATTTTAGGTGGGACACCCAGTATAGAGAAACCAACTGCACAACATGCAACAACCTACAACAATACCATCTTTGATGACAGCTTCACAACAAAATTTTTAAAATGACTCCAAAATGCTACCCCTCAGAACTAAGAATATGTAAACTATCTCATTAATGGGTCACAAAATCTACAGAACCTCCTAACCTTAAACTTAGATAAATTATCCTTTATCCTTTTTCCTTCCCCAACAGGCTTACTTGAAATTAATATAATTAAAAAATAAAATAATAATAACAAAAATAACAATAAATCATTCATCTGCAATTCCATCCTCTGCAACCATATTACAATTTATTCTCTCTACTAAGAAAGTGAACAGTGTTTACAAAATTTTGAGAACCTTAGTGTTTTTGTGTTTTTCTATTTGTGTACTACTAGATAATACCAAGGACCATTTTAAAAGATAAGCCTGTGTAAAAACTAGCTAATATTTAATTTGTTGCATTTATAGTGTACTTGGTTTGATAAACTTAAAATTAGATTACCGCTTCAGTATTAAATTGAAGACTAATCACAATTTATGTCTTTAGAAATTGATAGTCGTGGCAGTATAACAAAAGCAAGTGGAAGTAGAAAACTGTCTGAACATAGTGAAGAAAGTGATTCCGATCCTTCTCATGGTTTTTTCAAACAAGTCACTGGTGAAGAATTAGGGGATTATTTAGAGGCAGAAACTGAATCATAATCAATATCTTGTTAAGATAATAATAGATATACAGTACATGTAAGTATTAATTTAATATGTAATCAATTATATATAGTATATTATAGAGTCTTCAATCCTTTTTGCTCATAATACTTGTGTGGATTTAAAGTGAGAGCAGCGGACAAGGTTGAAATAAGCTAAGAAGCAGAGTTAGTTTCTCTCAAGATTAAAACAAATTAAATCGTTGATTGAGCTTGTTTAAATTATGTCGTATTACATAATGGTCTAGAGCTAGGTCAGCAAATGAGATTTGAGTTTTTCCTCTATAAATAATAGTAATAAAAAGGCAATGGTGCTCAATTAGTATTTTTTGTTGATTTCCAAAGTTGTAAAGTCTATTCTGGTTTTAAAGTTATTTGATAATGATGAAGTGTTCATATCATTTATATGGTTTAATCAGACAATTGCCATCATTTCTATATATAAAAACTAATACATTACGCTTCGAAAGCATATATCAATTCTCATTATCAGAGGTTAAACCTAGAGCATAAAAGTGAAAAACACCATCATAGCCTAGTATTTTAGGTCCATGTTGGAAACTAACTAAATCTATAACCTAATAAAAGAACCCAAGCCTAAAACTGGGCCTGAGCCATCAAAACTAAGACTAAATAAAACATGATCAGATAAAACTACCACACATATGACTACACTACACAAAGGACAATAAACAACTAACTGTGGAATGAAATACCAAAAGTAACTTGTCCTACCTGTTTAGTAGGTTAAACAACCTTTTGCTCCCTCTTTCAAAAGTTTAATTAAGAGATCAAGTAATTATTTCCACTTGGGGATAAAGTGGTAAAATTTCAGTTTTGTTTAAATTATAATAGTTTTTATTTCAGTTTCTATTAAAAGCCATAATGGCCTTATTACAACTTTGGCTGATGAGATTCTCGTATGATATATGATATATGAGCCTTCAATTTTATGTAATTATTTTTGCCTCCCCAAATAAATTTATGATATTTGAACCAAATATTTTTAGTTATTTCTAAATTATCCGTTATGCCTAATTGCATGTTTTTTTTTTTTTATATATATATTCACTAATTCTTATATTTAGAGATCTCACCAATATGTGCCTGTCCTTTCACATTTAATACTGTTAGTACAGTTTTTAGTGTCCTTAGTGCCATTTGTATCTTTATTTTTTTCAAAATGTTGTCTAACAGTATTTTGATTATAAAAGCGGTACATACTTTATATTTCCTTACAAAATTACTAACTTTTTCCAATAACCCAGGCACATAAAGTATCATTATGTACGATAAGGGTTTATCATTCTCTCTAGACTCTTTCTTTTCGTTAGAAATCATTTTCTTACATTTAGAACTTATGTATTGAGCATATCCATTGGTAACTAAGCCATCCCTAATGCGATTTAGTTCTTGATTTATCACAACAAATATTATTAGCTCTGTCAAGTAAGGAATGAATTATTCCTTCCTTGACATTATTAGAATGGTTAGAAAAATAATTTAGATACCAACCTGTGTATGGTTTTATTTTCCTGAAAACCAAAATCATAAGGACATCCCTATATCTCTTGACATTACATATACAGGAATGGAAGTTAATTATTGACTTAGTTTTTTGGAGATGGATTCGGGAAGTGTTATTAAACAATTCAAAAAATTATTTTATTTTAATTTTGCCATAAGGGGAAATGACAAAAGTGTTGTACAGATACCTAAGCCATATTTTTGGCTTACACTCAGAACTCGAACACAATAAAAAAATTTATGCCTTTTGATCTTTTCTTAATTGTTAAGCAACCGCGATGAATGATTAATAACTAACTTGGAGCATTTTCCCCCAGAATTCTTGAGTCTTTTTAGCTCAACTTTTATTTTTAAGGCTCTGCTCCACCTCCACCATATTGGATTCTTCGCCTATAATAATAATGTTAGTATAATGTTTATTTTTGTTGATTTTCTTTTAAGATGATCGACCAGGATAACTGGTAATTGCATAAATATTTTTTCCAAAATCTATACTAAAAATAATCTTTTAATCTTCTTCTTCAAAAAATAAATAAATTACAAATTAGAAATCCTAACAATATTTCATTGATATTCAGGAATGACATTTAAACATAAATTTCCACTGTACTTAACTGGAGTTCAGAATTCCAGGACCAAGTCTGTCTTCACAACAATGAATTTTTACACACTTAAGAAATGTCACATAACATAACTGCGAGAGCAGAGCGAAACCGTAAAACCTAAAACTTTTATTAATGTTTAGTGGAAAGATAGACAGAACTACAAGCGTAGCTACCTGGCAAAAGGCTTACTCAAAAAAACTCTCCCCTTGACTGTGGGTTTAACCTTTACCCCAGCTTAGTACAGTAGTTACAGACCATTTTTAAACTTTAAACTTTAAGTGGCAGAAACAGTTAGACTTGAGAACTTGTACTGATCCAGAGTGTCCAGCGACCAGAAATTCCTGGAAAAGCAGGAGTTGTACAGAAATTTATTGTGTACATGCAAAAAGTTAGAATTATATGGAAATTTTTCAGCTGTCCTTAAAAAAAACAGTTATATATTATTTCACTTTTCTGAGTTTTTCCTTTTGTAAAATTATCATAATTTGTTTATATTTTATGGAAGGTGGAAAAAATCTGCAAACAGATTTCCTGGAGGGTCCGCATTTCAAGGGTATGTGGGGTTAGCAAAAGGCTGACTCTCTAAAAAACCAACTTCACTATATGATAAGCCTATGTGACAATGACTTTCATTATCTAGTCAAAGAATCACCTTCCGCTACAACTCTTGACTAAATTAGGCGCTCTGACGAAGATCCAATTAACTTCCATTTACACTCTTCTTAATTGGTGTCGTTTGATAGTCAAAATTTCTTCGAGAAACTCTTCTATTACTTCCACTTGTCTTCGCTATATCACTCCTACGGTTAGTACATTTGGCATTATCTATTATCTTAACCTACAGAGGTAGCACCTAAAGCAACCATGGCCTGAAAAAGGCTTGAGATAGGTAAGTAGCTCATTTCACTGACTTCTTTCCAGCCAAGTCCTTAAGTCACCAATAAGTCTACCTTCCTTTCTCTTCCTTGTCCCACAGTTGCTCCCATTTTTCAATAAGACTATTTTTTTTTCACTTGATTGGGTTTGTCTTCTTTAAAAGAATCAACTCTTGCTTCTTCCAACAATTTGAAAAGGTTTTTTTCCTTAGACAATGTTGTACATTTTCAGAAAAAGTTCCAGATAACTTTCGATGACTTGGGCCACCACTTCATTTGGTATTCTGTCCGGACCTGAGGATTTTCCCATTTTAAGCAAACTCTTTTCTTCTCTTAATTCTTCTATTGTGAAATCATGATCATTTGTCTCCCCACCTTGACCAGCTCCTGCTCAAACCATTTTTCCACTCTTGGGAATGATCGCTTATAATTTTCTGTATCCACCTTTCTTTAATAAGTTTTTTGTTCTTTGTGTGGACTGTTACCTTCTTTGATTTTAAACGGTAGTCTCCATGGATCATCCCACATTTTCTATTATTTTTTCCCACTATGTCACTATCTCTACCTTTGAGTATGGCTTTCTTCAGATTTCTTCTTTTCTTTTTTATATTTCAGCAGCAAAATAGGATCACCTCATGACCTTGTTAAGTTCCACCTTGCTTCAACCCATTCTTTTCTAAATAGAAGTATATCTTTGGTCCATCAGTAGTTAGAGCAGTGTGTCAAACCTCCTGTCTTTAGTTTTGGCATGGCCCAGATGCACATAACTTTGATCTTTCACATAAAATCCTTAACTATCTTATCATGCTACCCAATTGCAAAGGCTATCTCATAAATTATTTTCAGTGCATGTATAGCAGAGTTTCTCTTTTTCCAAACTCTGAGTTACATTTCTTGAAAGAAATATTTGGCTCCACTTGTCTTTCTGAAAGAATATACTTATCAAGTCCATTTTGAATTAGATATAATTGCGATTGCTTAAGGTCTTCTTCAATGAAGTCCACTTTGCGATAAATCCAGCACTCACTTGACTTGACAAAGTGAGATCTAATATGCATCTAGTTTTTCCACTTTTTAAAAGTTGGTTTACTTTAGATATTTATTGTGTGATAAAGTCACATCTAGCCATGAATTCACATACTGTTTGTTCTTTTTTATCCAGCCGTTTCTCCTCCCACGCTGCAGATTTTAGCATTAAAGTCGCCAATCATAAGTACATGTTCTTGCTGTCCTAATATTTTCTTTCAGTGCATATAGTTCACAAAGAAAATATTTCTTTGCCATCGTTTGGCGAGAAATAACAGTTGTAAATTCTCACCCCCCCCCCACATAGCTGGATCCATAGAAAACCATTATATATTGATTCCCAGCTACTGACTTTCAATTCAATATTAAATTTTCTTGTTGAAACTCTCTGCGTCTTATCTTGGTAACATTCTCCCAATCCCGGTTTTCTATATTGCTCTATAACAGCAAGATATCCGTGTGTTGTTCACTAGCCATCTGTAGTAGTAGATATTGTGCTCTTTTCCTCTTCCCTAGTTTATCTGCATAAATCTAGTTCATTTTGGCTGTTTGTTGCTCATTTTTCTGGTCTTGATCTGGCTTCCTCCAGGCCCTTATGGAGGGGCATCTGCTTAAGCTTCTAACGTGTCTGAGTTGTTCTCTTTTCAGTTCTAATTTTGTACAAATGATACAATGTGGGTTTTTTGCTTTTTTTATAAATATGTCTTCCGTCACCATAATTAAAACAAGACATCCTTCTGTTAGGTCCTGAGCAGGAAATTACTTAGTGTCCATAATCCCATACACTAATTGGATTGAGGGACAAAAGTTTTACTATTGATTTTGCAATACAGCCACCCAATTTTTAAACGGGAGTTCCTTAGCAGCTTTTTGGCTCCTTTTGAGCTTATCTCCAAAATTGGTAGTATTTCTCTCATTCTGTTGGCTTTCGTTACCATTATTTTAAGCTCACCCTCTAAAATATCCACTTCTTTCTCAATGGCTTCTTTTACCTCTTCTGGGGTTATGAGGTCATCCAAGTCTCTAATTTCCAGGATCTCCAGGTTTTGTAGGCTTCTCCCTCAAAATGCTCTTTAGGGACAAAACCTTCTTTGTTTCCTGTTTTCTGCCCAAGTTCCAGAAGAATATCACCATTTCTGGTTTTGCATATAGACCTAATCTCTGTGTTAGTACACTCAGATTTTACCCATTTCTTATGTCTCCTATCATATCCGTATATGTTCTGTCCTCTGGGTGTTTTATTATTATTATGGCTTCTTGCTTAGTCTTGATCTTTGATTGTGGTCTGCCTTGCTTTATCTTCTCTTTCTTGGACAAGTTTGCATTTTGAACCACATCTTTTGAGAAAGTTCGTTCCTTCCTTCTGGCCAATTTAAACCATGTTGATGGGATTGGGTTTTTTGAGGTCTCTTTCTTTTCATCACCTGATAACTGAGACCTCACTGAACTTAAAATCCCCGGTGGACCTGGACTCTCTTGAATAGCTTTCTTTCTCTTTAAAGTGTCAGCTCCCACGTTTAGGCTACTAATTTCTGATATACTTCTCTTCTGCGGTTTTTTCCATGAAAGATTTGTTAGTAAAACTTCCTGTACCTCATCCTCATGATTCTGCTGCATATGATTTCTTTAATATTGTATTTTTCATCAAAAACACATAAACCATGATTTATAAAGACAATAAGAGAACCAGGTACTCTACAAAATAAACAATCTTAAAGGTTTCATAAAAAATAATCTTGATAAATATTAAAAAAAAAAATTATTTTGATATAGGCCCCCTATGTAAAGATTGATGTCAAATCTTAGGGGGTACTCATCATCCCTAATTATGTGTAAGCTATTTTATTACTTTCATAAAATGATTTTAAAGTTTATGAAGCTTAATTGAGATAGGCATTTGTCGATCCATACTTAGCGTACTAAGTATTCAAATTCAAAGATCAAAAATATATACACATTACGAATTTCATCAAATTTTAAGTAGTAATCACAATTTTCATTAATTTGCCATTTTTATCAAAATATAATAAAAACTTGGATACACCAAACTGCAAAATTTTGAATCATGGATACAATCATTTTTCACCTTCACTCAATTTTTACCCCAAACCTTAAGCAACTTTATCTAAAATATGCATTCTAATGGACACTCACTCCACATCAAAATTATAATTTTGGAGCCTGTTCTGAGATCAAGTATGTTGTAAATAACACCATACAAATGAACAGACAATGAGATATAGATAAGTACGGACATCGTTCTCAAAAAGGTGTAAATGTATTCTGAGTAAATTAAAACGTCAAGAAGGATTAATAACTCTATATAGAAATGTTGGTTCAATCATAATACATTCCTTACTGTACTGAATAAAACGATAGAATACAAAACATCATGGTACTAATTTTGTTTAAAAGATTTGTTGTACATTTTTTCTGAACTTCATAGTTGTTTATGGTGTTGGTGTTAGGAATAGGTTAATGTTAAGTTAAATAATAAATTTGTTAGGAAGAACTCATGTTAACAAAGCTCAGAATGACCCAACTATTGTGAAACAATTAAAAAAATGTTGAAATGCTTGACTTGCAACGGAAGTAGGGCACCAGAAGCAACAAAAGATATATAAGCGGTCAGCACGATATGGAGGGGATCTTTTGGGAGCTTTTGATGATACCGGCTGTGTCGCTAGCCGTGGTGCAGGAAATTAGCCCAGGAAATCTACTCTACAAAAAGTAAGCAAGCATTTTTATATGTAAAGTCACCAGTAAATGAAATCAGTAATCTCATTTGTAATAAGAGTAACAATAGTTGGAATACTTCTGGGTTTTGAATAATGCATATTTAGTTTAAGTATTGCTCTTTTGTATTTGTACTTAATTGAAAGAAAGATAGATGTGAATTCATGTCAATAATAAAAGTAATTAGTATACTGAACCACTGATTGTCAATCAAAAAGAAAAAACCTAGGCAGTTTGAGGGCCGTTCCTAACATTGGTTAGGCCTGTGTTTAAAATAGTTGTTACATAGGTTTTCTGAACCTCATAGTTTTGTATGATGTCAACTAGGCCCTAATGGGCCTTGTAGATGTATAATATTAAGCAGTCTCCACTTTAGCTCATGTCAGAGTCTCAGCTTTGGCATTTAAATGGTGATTATCTAGAAAAATAATATAAAGCTGTAATTAGTTTTAAGATTTATATAATAAAGTTTCTGTACCTACATCACCGTTTTATTTTATAGTCCAACAAAGGTTACTTTATGAACGACCCTTGCATACAATTTAAGATATCAATATTTTTTCTTTGCCATGATGATATATTTATGTTTTAGCTAGTCGAAGGAAGACATCCGATTTGGCAACCCATCTCACGATTCCTAAGCCTTTTGGATCTACAGGTACCTGATGAATACTAGTAACCATTAGTTTGCCTTTACCAAACAAAATATATAGTTTTAAGTAAGAATAAAAGGTTGAAGCTCTCAATACATATTTAAGAATTTTACGGTTACGTACTTACGCAGCAGTTTAAAAATGTGAAACTATCATTCCAAGTTTCATTATTTTCTGTTTCTTGAAATATGTTTTTATTTAAATATAGTTGTTTTAGATTTATAATTTTAATTTAAGTATAGGATATATGGATAAATATTTTGTTATTCAAATGTTGTAATTTATTTTAAATGGATAAAATTGTGAACTTTTTATTCACATTAAGCTATAAATGAGAAAGACTAAAGATATTTAATGAATAGAACTTTTTTATATATGCCATTTTTTATTTTTACAATTGGCATTACTTTATATTATTATAATTCAGATTTGTATTAGAAAATAAGAAATTTACTTCCACATGGTTAGGAAGTAATAGGTGTTGTAAAATTGTATAAAATTTAAAATCAGTTTTAATAATATATCTTATTAATGATCAATCGACTTATTTATTGTAAATATTTATGAAAGCTACTGTTATCTTACCTGCAGAATTTTTTTTAATCGGTGGAATTCAAAGTTTTACCGTCATCTTAAATACCATTACCACAGGTAAACCAAGAGTATCAAACGAAGAAGATACATTTCTAGACGAATTATTGGAGTGTAGAATTCGAGTAACATGGAACTGACAGAATGGTGCTGTCAAAATCATAGAATATTAAAATTTTAATGTAGTAATTCATTAGAATTTAGAGAGCATGTGGGGATTTGGGGTATTTTGTACCTGAGAGAACTAAGAATATTAAGCCGGCGACACACTAGCGAACCGAGGCTGCAACATACAGTTGCTGCAACGGTATGTTGCACCAGTTTGTACAGGTCGACATACCACCAACGAGCGGTTGCTGCAACGGTCCGTCGCGATCCATTTCCTGTCGGTTTTTTGAACGAACACAAAGGAATTTTCAGTTGCAGTTGAGCCGTGTCTGTGACAAGTAGTAGTTGTTCGCGCACCAACCTTGCAACAATGAATTGGTCTGATGAGAAAGTGTTTTCTTTAATTGAACTGTACAAGAACTGTACTGCATTGTGGGATCCTAAAGATGGGCATTATATGAAGAAGAATTTAAAGAACGATGCTTGGAAGGATATTGCTGCTTGCCTAAATGAACCGGAAGAAGCCTGCAGATCTTATACTGTCCACTTATGTGTTGGAATTTTAAGTCTGTCATAAGTTCTGAGCCAGTCCGTTTCTTATAAAGTTCTGTGCGCCACCACCGACGAGTCCGTCGTTTTTTTTTTACCGCATTAGCAAAAATTAACAACGCACCACTTGCAACGAACAGAGTAGATAACGTGTCATGGTCCATGATGTTCAACGTCAACTGATGACGAATTTAGAGCGTACATATGGATCGTTGGTTGTGCGCTCTGTGTACGTGCAAAACACATTTTCCACGTACGGTTGCAGCAACTGTATGTTGCAGCCTCGGTTCGCTAGTGTGTCGCCGGCTTTATTTTGACATGTTTTTTCTTGTTATATGTTTTACAGTACCAATGTGTAAAAGGAACTACGATGTTTTGTCACTTTTACGGATGTGACATATTACGATATAACATGTGATCGAGACAATATTACTTTTGAACATAAATAATGTTACCAGGAATTAAATTTTGAATGTGGAACGGACTCAAGGTTATTCTCAAATCCAAGGAATATCATATGACATTTACAATCTACAGAATGAATATTTTTCATCTGGGACAGGTTAGGTTAGGTATGGTTGATTATACCGGGTGTTTCAAAAACAATAGTGGGGTTTTAATACTTTATAACTTTTATTACATTAAACCTACCGCTATAAATGACACATCAAATGAAAAAGCAACTCAAAGAGTATTACAGAAAAGCCTACAAGTGTTAAATGTGAGTACCATTCGTCACACGGCACACTTCAAGACGATATGCGAGTTCTTCCCAAACTTTGATTAGTGTTTCTTCAGTAATTGTTGTAACAGCTGCTTCAATCGTGTTTCTTAATTCGGGAAGGTCAGTTGGTAGTGGAGGCACATACACACAATCCTTTATGAACGCCTAATGGTAGAAATCGCAAGGTGTCAGATCAGATAACCGTGGAAGCCATGCGAAACAAACTCTGTCATTTGGGCCCTTTGCGGCCAATCCAGCGGTCGGGTACAGTAACGTTCAACCAATGGCTTACTTCGTCGTGCCAGTGAGGCGGCGCACCATCTTGCTGGAAAATGAAGTTCTCTTATTCATCATCTTTCAACTGAGGGAAGAGCCATAACTGTAGAGTATCAAGATAAGAAGTACCAGTTACAGTTGCTTCGCCAAAAAAGAAAGGCCCATAAACTTTCTGCCGGGATATAGCACCATCTAGGGATGTGATTATCACATGGGGGATCACAACCGAACTTAATACGGAATGCACGTTGCACAGTAACTACATATTCCGTCTTTGCAAACTGTAAAACACAAAAAGCTTTCTGTTCACTAGTCGCCATCTTTGCCACTAGCGCTTTCTAACAGATGGCGGTGAAAACATTGCATGGTGCCAACAAACAAAACTGTTTGAGTTGTTGTTTCATTTATGTTTCATTTATAGCTGTAATTGTAGTGTAATAAAAATTATAAGGCGTTAAAACCCCGCTATTCATTTTCAAACACCCGGTATTTACTATTTAGAATTTTCACATATATCCATTTATATTTCTTTACAAATTGGGAAAAAAAATATACATATATATATATATATATATATATAAAAACTCGAGGCCCAAAGGATCATTCAAAACTAAATTATTGTATAACTAGGTCCATCAAAAGAATTATAATAAAATTCACATACACAATACTTAGAGAAACGACACTTATTGAAAAATATGTAGTTAAGGACATAAACAAATAAATTTATTTTTAGTGAGATTATAAATTTTGTTATGGGAAAAAAGTAATTTTCCATTATAAAACCATTTGCAGTTTAATCACATTATTATTATTTTACTGAAAGGTGTAATTTGGAAAATAAATATTATGCCTAATATATAATCCACTTCTTATTGTCTGTAATCGGTATATCTATGTTGTGGAAAAACAAGAACGGGAAAATAAATGCACAAACTTTCTCATTCACGAAAACCTTAAGCATGTAAATCCTGACATGCTAAGTGTACTAAACGTAGGCGGTGACATCCGTCGCCTTAGCAGAAAGAAGCCTCATGATCTAATGGCTTAATGTAGCAGAGAGTATTTAGCTATTAATTCTCTCATACACAGCGACTCTTTGCAAGAAAATAAAATCGTTTGTCGGTCTGGTGGACTGGTTATGATAACCGGGGGTGTTTTTAGTGGGTAAAAATCCCACACTACCATTGCGTGCAATGGTGTCTTTTTGAAGATTTTCACCTCCAAAAAAAAAAAAAAAAAAAAAAAAAAAAAAATTCACGAAAACCAACCAAAACTGTCAATCACCAAAAATGTGAGTTCGGTAGTTCTGTTAAAAAGAGAAAATGAACCATAGATACCTTCTTTGGAATAATATTTACATATTTAAATAAGGCACGCTTGTGCTATAAATCCGTCTTCAGCGTAAACAATTAGTTTTTTGAACTAGAATTATTAACAAGGATTTTTTTCTTATAATTATTTTTGAATAGTAATATTTTTTTAGTTGTGAATATCCATACGAGTTTGAGTCATTAATCTTCACATTTTACTAAAACTTGAACAAAGTTGGTAAGCTGATTTTGAGAAATTACATCTTTTATGACAGCTCCGCTTTGCATTTTTGTACTCAAGGGACCTCAAATGGATATGTCTCCAAAAAACTCTATATTAGCTTTTTTGACCTCTTGTGATAAATATTAACAATATTATTTAGAACAACTGACAATTGAGTAAGTCAGACAAAAAAGTTAGAAGAGAAAAAGAGTTGAGAGATAGCTGCATAAGCAGAACAGAGAATAAAAAGTTTGTTTTATGAAACCTGAGAAAGGAAAAAAGAGGAGAAAAAATGGGTTAGATTATTAAAAGAAAAAATAATTACATCATTGTATTTTTCTCTTCTTATACATTTTCAATTTTTATTTATTAACTATTGTACCTAAATTTGTGTTTCTTTATTGTAGCATATAGTTTATTCTTTACTGGGCTGTTATGTATTGTATGGTAATAGGTAATTAAAGTTACTGTACTTTATGTGATAATATAAACTCGTAGTTATTTGTAAATACAACATAGTGTTCTTTAGAGCTTTTTGATTATCCACAATTTTTCTTTTTCACCAAACCTTCACACCAACGTTTTTAGTGGATAATCAAGGTTGACTGTAGTATATAATTCAGATTTCACTTCTCTGAGGCAGATGAGATAATATGAAAGTAAATATAGCGGGATACAAGCTTGTCTATAAAAGAATAATTTACATTTTGCTAAATAATATCTTATAAATCTTGGGGAATAATGTTTTAATTTTAAAATGTTGTTAAAACATGACATAAATATATTTTAATCTAATCAAATTATCAAATTAAGATTAACAAGGAACAAAATTTTCTACAACTTTTTCATTGTTCATAAAGGATTATGAAAAAATAATACTAGAGATCTGTTGAATGAATCTGAAAATTATTTCAAACTCAAAATAAATGAACTATTATAATTAATGGATTTTACAAGTTCTGTTTCTGTTTCACTCTGCTAAATAATATTTGTTGTTGAAAATATTAGTGTGTACTATTTAAAAAAAAAAATTACTAGTCAAGTGTTGATAATTATTTACGTCAAACAAATGTTTTATAAGATATAAGCATTGAGCATTGTGGTGAAATTCAAAATATTAGCAGTTGACTACCAACATATCAGGGCGGAAGTGCATGCCAGAAAACCTCAACTTGCACTCCACACTCAACACCATTTCTTCTACGATGATGCCTTCTAGGGTCGAGAGCTCTTCATGGCTCAGAGTCTTTTCCTGATCTTTTGGAAGGATTGCTACCTACACCAATGTGCCGGCAACTTCTGCATAGCTAGTTCCAGGCCTATCTACAACAGCTACAGTCGGGGTAATGTTAACTTTCTTTCTCTCATCAGGACCTTTTTGAGGAATGGCATCACTGGTTCGCCTTTTTTGTCTGTTCCTTTCCTATAAAGTATGCTTTCTTGTTTCCTCTGATGATAACCCATGAGCGTAGATACCATCTGAGTTGTGTCCCCAATGAATCCCCTCCTCAATGGATCATCAGAGCCACCAGGTTTGCCTTGAGCTGGTAGATGGACTACTCTTCTCCTTGCTTTTAAGTGATATTCTCCACATTGTTGAGATGGTTATGCACTGTTTGGCCAGCTTGCTCTTTGTCAGTGAGATCCCGTGTTGGTTTTAAGGTTTTATTCTTGTTCATGTTGTTCCCACGAGTAGCTAGGAAAAATAAGTTTGCCCATTCAGAACCCCACTTGATATGGTAAGGCTGCTTACTCTATTTGTATCCTAGAGCTCCGTTCGATACACCATTAGGTCAGTCTCATTCACTCCATTGACATGGATAGTTTTACACCCTAGAGTTACCCAAAGAGAAATAAAAGTAAATACTAGTATAGTTTAGTTATAGATACAGGTATTTTTGGGGCTACAAATGACCCGAAAGAACTAGAGTAGAAATGAAAACTATGTAAATAATAGAAATGCACAGATTTATAGAAACCTATATAAATATTAGAGTTTGATCGGGTAGTTTCCAGGTATACACACACACAGAAAGGCTCCCCTTTAAGAGGAAGGAGAAGGCTTGGAGCAAGTGTTTCTAGGACTTACTGGGCTCAGTACATCTGTAGATACATGATAACATATACACTTCACACCTTTAATGTTGGTAACTATGTTATCAAAACGTACATCAGAGTATCTAAGGTATTTAATAATTATTGTAATTACAGTAGACTCTCATAAATCCGGACTATTGTGGCGGACGGGCGGTCCGGATTCGGAGATAAGTCGGCCGCAGGGCCGGTACGAGCGGTGATAAGCCGCACGTGTAATCGCTACCGGTCGATGCCGATAACCAACGACACTTGTTACACTCTAACATATTAACTAATGTTACTATAATGTACATAATACAGTACTGGACTGCAATTAAGTAAAACACAGGAGTGAAAAAATAAGTCAGTGAACATTATTGAACGGTTTTAATAAAACGTAAGAATCTACATTATTTTACCGAACACTTAGAAAAACAAGAAATGCAGTATGTAAAAACAAAACTACAATTTGAAAATTTACTTATAAAGTATTGTACTGTATGTAAAACTTAAGGAATGAAAATTTAATCTTACAAATTTAAAACTGTATGAGCAAACTAAAAAAAAACGTTCAATTCACGTAACTAACGATTACAACTTGAAAAAGTCTTTAATAGTTTTCTGCTTCACCGTTTCTATATTAAATTTTTAATAAAATTTTTTTATTAAAATTTTAATAAAACGTAAGAATCTACATTATTTTACCAAACCCTTAGAAAAACAAGAAATACAGTATGTAAAAACAAAACTACAATTTGGAAATTTACTTATAAAGTATTGTAATAGTTTTCTGCTTCACCGTTTCTGTATTAAATTTTTAATAAAATTTTTTTATTAAATTTTTAATAAAACGTAAAAATCTACATTATTTTACCAAATACTTAGAAAAACAAGAAATACAGTATGTAAAAACAAAACTACAATTGTGTAATGGAAATGGAAAAGGCTGAAAGTGCCAAAAAATAAAAAATCGATTTTTTGCATGGAATGTGTTGTAAGCGATATCGCCAATAACCGTCAGTAGAAAAAAAGGCTGAAAGTGCCACCCGCCATGATGAATGTGCCTTTCCATTGCAGTAGTTGCTTTTGGCGCTAAAAATGTTCAAGTGTGTAGTAAAACATTTCCTCAGATTTTTGGAGTAACTCCCAGGAAACTGCAAACTCTTCAAACAAAAAAGAAACAGTGTTGCTTGTTTACAAAGATACTAGAGGTCGGAATCCACATTCACATGAACATAAAGTTAAGTTCACAGAAAAAAATTGAAATCTAGTTCGGCACCACATTAATTCGTTTCCCACTATTCCCGTAAAAGAACAACAAATGAGTTTCTATCCCCGGACCTAAACAAAACCCGTATGTTTTTATCTTTCAAAGCCCAAAATCCAACAACTACAAGTAACTTACAAAAACCATACTCAAGTTTTTCAACAAGATTTTCCCAAACTAAAATTCAAATGTTTAGCAACAGACACTTGTAAGAAATGTGACGTGTTTAAAGTCCAAACTCAAGCAGCTGTCAGTGAAACTGCCACTATGAACATTCATCCTTTACGTGTAATGAGCGCTGGACTTCCAGCCTTTTAACTAACAAGGTATGGCACTTACAGCGTTTCCCAAAAAAAGATACGATGGCACTTTCAGCTTTTCACATGCAAAATCAAGTTATATATGTACAATAAAAAAAAAAACAACTCTTGAAAAACAAATAAAAATATATTTTGCATTTTTAATGAATTTTATAGATTTTTAAAGGATACAGTATAAGTTTTATGAAGTTTTTATTGAATACTGAAAATTTTACTTTGTGGCACTTTCAGCCTTTTCCATTTCCATTACACAATTTGGAAATTTACAAACTAAAAAAAAATAACGTTCAATTCACGTAACTAACGATTACAACTTGAAAAAGTCTTTAATAGTTTTCTGCTTCACCGTTTCTGCACGTTTTCTTGCCACAATATTTCTTAACTTTCTCAAACATATAATGTCGGCTGAAGATACTCCTTGTTGTTGAGTAATGTACTCTAGTGCTCCGTCTAGCATTTTAAATCCTTCTGAATGTGGGATCAAATTCACATTGCACTTGGGCAGTTCTTCTTCTTCCAAACATTCTTCACTTGTCACCATTTTAACAATATCGTCGTCTGTTATTTCATCTTCATCGTCATTGTTCATCCACTCATTGATGTTATTATCATTCACTTCTTCACATCCTGGAATTTTTTCTAACAGTGAAATTACCTCTTTTTTTCCACTTTATTTTCATTATTTTTCAACTCCCCGCCATCTATTTCACTAAACTTGTTTCCCTCATGATCCAAGAGAACCTTCCATGAAGAAACGATTGAAATAGGAGTGATTTCTTCCCACCCTTCAGCTACCCACCTAATAACATCCAACATGTCAATCTTCTTTAGTGCACTGACGTAATCCTCATCATTATCAATTGCCGAAATTAAATAATTAAGAAGTCAGCGACGGTATTTTAACTTTAATGCCTGAAGTATTCCTTGGTCCATAGGCTGGCAAACAGCTGTAACATTTGGCGGCAAGAACACAGCTTTGATGTCTTT
The DNA here is from genome assembly GCA_963513935.1 of Aphrophora alni. Lineage (NCBI taxonomy): Eukaryota > Metazoa > Arthropoda > Insecta > Hemiptera > Aphrophoridae > Aphrophora > Aphrophora alni. Next base: position 70,718,198 of record OY740771.1, on the reverse strand, counting down.
GTCTTTAAATTCGTCAGCGATCAGGTGTGTTGAGGCATTGTCTAACAACAAAATGACTTTTCGTGGTAAATTGTTTGCAACTAGATGTTTTTCTACTGAAGTGACAAATTCACTGAAAAACCAGGTCTTAAAAATTGCAGAATTCATCCACGCTTTTTGTTGTTTGTATACCAAAGAGGCAACTCATAATTTTTTTTCATTTTTTAAAAGCTCTGGGTTGTTTTGATTTTCCAATCAATGTCAATCTAAGCTTATGGTTGCCGGTCACATTGCTACAAGCCAACACTGTAACTCGTTCCTTGCTCTTTTTATAGCCCGGGGCTGAAGCTTCTTTTTTTGATGCAAGAGTTTTCGTTGGCAGCATTTTCTAATTTAGACCAGTCTCATCACAATTGTATAGCTGGTCGCCGGAAATTCCTTCTTTGTCGAGGATACTAAATAGGAGCGTCTTAAATTCAGGAACAGCGTCTTTGTTGGCAGATAAAGCCTCCCCACTTATTGAGAGTTGACGAATGCTATATCTTTTTTCCACCGGTCGAGCCAACCGTCACTAGCAGTGAATTCGCCCTCAATTTCCCGCTTGAAATGCTAAGACTTTTCTTGGAGCATAGGACCCGTAACGGGAACACCTTTACCCCTTAAATGTTCGTGCCACAAAAACAATGCCTCTTCAACTTCTACATGTTTACCTTTGTGCATACTTTTCCTCACTTTTACCGCACTTCCACTAGATTGAGAGGAACACCATTTTTCTATTTGTTCACGATTTTTTCTCCAATCTGAAACCGTACTTGTTCCTACACCGAACTCTAGAGCAATTTTTTTTTGCGGATTCCCCAGCATCAATTTGTTTTATGGTACAGAGTTTTTCCTCCACTGATACACAAACCTTTTTACGTTTATTACTCATCTCACTTGAAAATGAGAAGCGAAAAACACAAAGAAACCACACAACACAAAGTAAATTAACGTCTGCACTGAGTGGGCGCGTTCAACTGCTTGTAGTGGGTAAACAACAGACTGTTGTGGAGGGGCGTGTTAATGCCCTACCCCCCTCAGCCGCGCGGAAACTTCCACTGTCCGTGAATCATTACAACATACGTCATTCATGCAATGAGGAAGATCGCGTGAAAATTGAAGGCGCTAAAGCGGCAAATTGTTATAAAAACACATTTTAAGTCCTGTCCGGATTTTCGTTATCCGAATTTATGAGAGTCTACTGTATTGAGTTTTTAGTTTTTGTACCTGTTATTGTGGTTATAGGAATTATCAGTTAATATTGTGAGAAGTCTTGTAGTTAAGTATTATTATAAATTTAATTGTTTGCAATTTTGAAATGATATACATTTTTTTTTTTTTTTTTTTTTTTACATTCATAATGAATATGAATAATTTGAAAAGAAAAAACTGGTCGTAAGCCCCTACACACGCTTTATAAAAGAAGAAGCTTTCTCATAGGTATAGCCTATACGTATACACATTTATTACAGCTAGAAATTTTAGACATGTCGCTTTTCAACCCCGGCGGTGTCGGTGAGATTTTTCCCACGCTTACTAATTTTTTTCGCTCCAGTTCCCGTATAGAAGTTTATTTTGGTACATGGCAGTAACACATTACACACATCAATAATAATTTTTAACTAAGAAAGTTATTGCTTATTTTATTTTGGTACATTGCAGCAACACATCACATACATTAAAAATGATTTTAACTGAGAAAGTTATTGCTTACTGTATTTTGCCACATGAATTATCATTACACAACAATATCTTATTTCCGTTACACATTTCATTCCTCTCCTCATTTCATTTTTTCATAGTTCTCAGTTCGATTTTAATGCAGCACGTAAATTGCCATACTGGGCATAAGTATTCACATTAAAATGTATTTTAATTATGCACAAACCCATGCGCAAATGAATTATACAATATTGTCATTACACAACAATTTTTTATTTCTCTTACACTTTTTCGTTTCTCTCCTAGTTTCACTTTTTCATTCCTCTCAATTCGATTTCCCTGCACCAACAAAATTGTCATACCGGGTGTTGGAAATATTCACTTTCATGAGCCTATAATAACTTATTTTGTATTGTTTGGCAATTAGCATATATTAATTCCAAGGCTGAAGTTGGCAAACAAGCTCATAGGAAAAACACCTAAAGACAATATCGCAAAGTTACAAAATGATTGAAATGGCAGATAATTTGTGAAATGGGCTATGTAATGGATTTATTTTGATTATTACTACATTTAGTGAAGTCAGGGTTTGAAATTTATTATATGAGCCCTGAGGTGATTTTCATATGTCTATCTACATAGCTGTAATTCAATATTGTTTTAATTACCATATTAGATCTTATGAAGAGGTGAAGAACTTATTTAGAGATTCCAAATCACAACCCAATCAGCAGTTAATGATGATGATAATACAATTTGGATTAAACAACATTGTTTTGTTAAACAATAATGTTAACAGGCACATCTACCACTATTGGTGTGATGTTTGAATGAAACACATCATGAAAAAAAAAAAAATTTTTAGCCTGTTATTATAGGAGATCAATTCAACGGACCCTTCTTTAATGAAGGAAAACTTAATGCCATTGTTTACTAATCACTGGATAGGAAGATGAGGTGGAGGGATAGAGTAAAGTGGTGGCCTACAAGGTCACCACTTGAATCTTTATTACTTCTTGTTTCACAATTTTACAATAGGCTAAAACAGGAAGGAGTCTCCAAACTTTCCAGCCTTAGGGCCATACTGTACTGATTACTCCAGTAAGTTTCAAAGGTCAAAACAGTTTTAATTTTTCTGCCATTACCTCGAAAATGCATCTTTTCACTGTTAACATTTTTATTGTCATATTATATGAGTGTGAGGGAAGAAGCAAGTTGACTCAGTTTAACCCCTTCTTCCTCCCCTGCAATAAAAAAAGAGAAATAAGATAGTTAAAACTGAATAATAATTTTAGGAAATATTAACCAAAGCCAACATAGATAGATTTGACTATTAAAGTTATGTAATTATTATAAACTAACTACCTTATTTTCTCCGTCTAAACAATCCTTATTATTATATAGATTACAGGTTTCAGTGAGTTTAAACCACCATCATGAAATCATCGCAAAAATCTTTGTAACTCTTTTCACATTCCAAGACATAAAACAACAGCAGTACACATTATTACAACTTTACACTTAACACACACACACACGGGCATGTGTAAAATGTTGAAACATAAATAAAAATATCAAAATTGTTTTTTTAAATATTTTTCCTTGGACTTTCATCCACATAATTAGAACCAGTAATCTATATAATAATAAAGATTGTTTAAACAGAGAAAATAAAGTAATTCATTTATAATAATTACATAACTTTAGTGACTTTAGTTAAATCAGCAATCCTAGTGACTTCAGATACACATAATGTTTAAATTAGGTTTGACTAGTTTTAGTCATAAATGTGAATTTTCACTTGTTGCACATTTAACTATTGAGTTTTTGTCATTCTCCATCTTTTCAAACTGTTTGTTTTAATACACAAACCAATACTATAATTACTAGTTATGGTTCAATACAAGCACTAATAATTGGTCCATTTATGTTTTTTCAGCTTCATGTCATATCAGAAAGGACAAGGTTGAAACACTTTATTTTTTGTCCAATACAAGATGTTTGTTTGTTTGTTTCTTATGGCGACTTCTCGGATTTTATTCCATCAGTCTTCTGGCGTCCCAATATAGCTTGTGTACATTCTTGGATCTTCTTTGATCCGCGTCAAGCTTACAGCATACCATCAGATGGTCCTTATTCATTATAGAGTTTGTGTCGTGGCACAGGGTACATTCATCAGAGGGCAGAATCTTCATTCTGTGCAAATGAGCTGCCAAGCAGTCATGTCCCGTATTTAGGCGGAATACTGCCACTGCCTCTCTTCTTGGTTTACACCTATTCTTCTCCCAGGTCTTCTCTATATCTTGCCAAATTTTTCCCTCCGAGATGATTTTCGTCCTCTGGTAGAACTCGCTGGTTGTTTCCTTCTTAATCATATTTTTGGCCGTCAGAGTGTTCAGAGTCGCCTTCCCATGTTGGAGCCGTGTTCCTTTCTTTGCCAGTTCATCCGCCATCTCGTTCCCCAACACTCCAACATGAGAAGGAACCCATTGGAGGCATATACGTTTCCCCAATCCTTGCAGACACTTGATCATCTTCTGAGCGTCATTTACAGTTTCACTATTTGCTCTTTTGTTGGAAGATATTGCTTGTATTGCTGCTCTTGAGTCAACCATGAACACAACATTCTGGTAGGCGTTAGGTCTATACAGGAGTTGCTGTAAAGCAAATGCTATTTCCTTGGTCTCCCCATCAAAACTGCTTTTGTTTTCTCCCACTGAGATGTAGTGTGAGAAAAGGGATGAATAGACTCCAGCGCCCACCTCAGCTCTGCTACTCGCGAGCGATCCATCGGTATATACATGGAGCCAACTGTTTGTCGGGTATCTCTCTTCTATCGTTGTCAAAGTCAGCTGTTTCAGCATTACTGGTGGGCACTCCTTTTTCTTGATGTCTTCTATCAGGTGCAGGTTTGTGTCAAATTGCAGATAGTCAAGGGGACTCCTCAGTTCACAGAACGGTTCAATTTTCTGTGTTATATTACAGCGGTCGAGAATGTTCTTTGTTGTTGTCAGTGGGTCCCTTTGAGTTTTTAAGGTTTGCTCTTGTATCGTCTTTTTTGCCCAGTTTGCACGTGGTAAAGCCTGCAGGTTGATGTGTGCGTAGCTTGCTTGCTGCTCTATTTCTGTAGTTATTGGCAGGTTTTGTGTATACAGCTGTAGCGCCATCACGGGAGTTGTTTTGACCGCCCCACACACCAATCTCAGGGCACTATTCTGGGTTTCTTCCAGCTTTTGCAGTTGGGATTTAGGCGCAGTCACTATCACTTCACTACCATATTTGAGGATTGGTTTTATGTAGGCTCTATAGGTGTTATTCAGCGTGTCTTGTGTACTTCCCCATTTAACTCCTGCAAGCCGCTTGAGTATGGCCATTCTTTTATTTGCCTTTGCTGCTGTGTTGGATATGTGATGCTTCCATGTCAGTTTGTTATCCATATACACTCCCAAGTATTTAGTGTTTTCACTTTTGGGCAGTGGGATTGCGTTGATATCCAGCTTGAATGTATAGTTATCATGGCGGAGGGAGAAGAACTGGTATACAGTTTTGTTTGTGTTGATAGCCATGTTGTTGTCTATAGCCCAATCCTCCAATAATTTCAGTGCCTTATTTGCTTTAACTTCAAGTAAGTTGTGTTGGTGTCTATCATTTTTTGCTGCGATCCAGACAACTACATCATCAGCAAACATACTAATGTTTACTCCTTTCAGACGTTTCACAGTTTTCGGTAAGTCATTAATGTAGGTATAAATAGGGTTGTACTAGTGACTGCTCCCTGTGGTAGTCCCATTTTAGTCCGTTTGTAGCTGGAGTCTTGGTCTCCGTATCGCACCTTTGTCCATCTCTGTGCTAGAAATTTAGTCAGCCATTTCAGCATTTTGTCCTTTACCCCTAACTGATGTAGTTTATTGATAAGTGTTGATCTACACACGGTATCATATGCGCCCTTAAAATCAATGAAGACAGCAAGTACACTCTCCCTTCTATTAAAGGCTTCTTTGATGTCTTGGCACAGCCGTGCTGTCTGGTAAGCAGTTGAGAGGTGTTGTCTGAATCCTGCCTGTTCTTCTTCCAGAAGGTGTTGCTTCTCAAGGTACCAATTGAGTCGGGACGAAATCATCCTCTCCTGGATCTTCACCAAAACAGATGTGAGTGCTATTGGGCGGTAGGAGCTAAATATGTCCTTTGGTTTGCCTGGTTTTGGGATAGGAATTATGATTGCTTTTGTCCAGTCTGCCGGTAGGCTACTCTTGGTGTTCCAGAATTTATTGTAAATGTAAAGTAGAGCTGTTTGGGCTTTAGGGCCTAGGTTTTTAACGAATTCTGGAAATATTCCATCGGGCCCAGGTTGTTTTTTTGTTTTTGTGTGCCTTATAGCTTCTCTTAGTTCGCTTTCTGAAAACTCTCGAGAGAACACCGAACCCTCACCATTGTACTTAGGGGGCTTGCATACTTGTTTTGGATATTTGATTTTTGATTTCCTAACTTTCAATGACGTATACTGTGCTGCAAAATGCTTATTAAAATGTTCTGTGATCAGCTTTTTATCCGTCAGTTCTCTATTACCAGCTATCATAGGCTGTGCCTGTTTTTTTGGGTATTTATTGCTAAGTGCATTGATCAGTCTGTGGGCCTTTGCACTGTCAGTTCTATAATCCACACCATTGAGGAAGCTGTTCCAGGACTCTTTTTTGGCCATGTTTATAGACTTCTTCATTATTGCTGTTGCCCTCCTCCAGTTGACTACATCTTCCTGGAGCCTAGTTTGTTCTGCCTTTTTCCTAGCTTTGTCTCTGGCTGTCTTTAGGGCGTCAAGTTCCTGATTCCAGTAAGGTTTGTAATTTGTTATTCTGCCCCTGGGAATGTTCTCCTTGGCACTACTTTCGATTATTGACTTAAACTGTTTTAACATTTTATCCGGTGGGTCCTCCATGTTGACTCCATCCACTGCCCCCTCAATTTGATCTCTAAAATTCTTCCACTTTGCTTTCCTGAAGTTCCATGTTATCCTTTGTTCTGATGGTTGAGGCCTGCCTGCTAACTCAAGGGTGACAAATGTTGCTCGATGGCCGCTTCCAGGGTCTTCCATAACTCTTCTCTGGCTGAGATCGAACAGGCAGGCAGACACCATGGCTAGGTCTGGGTTCGTCGTTGTACCGGAATAGTGCATGAAGGTTCCAGGATCACTCGGATTGTACAGAAGTTGGACAGGGTTACTGTTTATGAAGTCTTCTACTATCTTTCCTTCATCATTATAGTATTTATATCCCCAAGTGGGCGATGCAGCATTGAAATCCCCCATAATGACCGCAGCCGATGTCACATCCAACAGGTCAAGGTTCAGGTTCTTGTTCCTTGGCGGGCTATAGATACCATATATTTTGATTTTTCTTCCATCCATCCAGACAACCAGCTCTGCAATCTCCGCCTTGTCATAGTCATTCATCTCTTTTATCCTTCTGAATCTACAGGTTATGCTGCTTCTCACTGCCATGATCAAGTCGCTAGCAGTTTGTCTGTGTTTAAAAATAGAGTATATAGAAAAATCCTTAATACTATAATATTGAATATTATCTGCTGTCACATTAGCTTCGTTAATTATTAATATATCTATATCTTTTTGGCTAATAATCTTTTTAATCTCATTCATTTTGCTTCTCGATAATCCTCCAGCATTCCACTGGAGTAGATTCAGTCTCATCTTAAGTATGCGTTTAGTGGGACGGCTAGAGGCCAACGCTGTTACTCATTTAGCACTACCCAGGTGGCACGTGTAACTTAAAGTATGTTACGGACGCGAGTAACTTTGCCACCCCAATACAAGATGTTTCTACTATCGGATTTTTTTATTATAGACCTCTGACTTTGATGAGTAGTTACAAGCGAACGAAAAATAATGTAATGTAGTTACATTAGTTGTTTTGTCCTGCACAATTCCATAAAACATTTTTTTCTTCCAAATATGTTTTTAAAACATCTTTTTGGCTGTTGTTAAACTTTATTCTTTTACCAGCTCAAGAGATTCTTAGATATAAAATTTTCTTTTGCAGCAATTGATCACAGTACTGTTGTTACAGTATACTACAACTTGGAATGTGTATAGCCCAGGTCATTTACGGAAATATGTCACAAAATTAGTAGTAGAACAAAATCAACACCAACTTGTTCTAGGGATAAGATATGATTAATAGGTATAAAACCATTAATTAATTCAACATTTATTATCTGCATTTATATATATATATATATATATATATATATATATATATTAAATATAAACTCCAAACAATTTGCTAAAGATTTAGTTTGAATTAAAACACTGATTTTCACTTTTCATAGCCCGTTTTGACTGATATTTCACCTTTTATCGTCAGTGTTTTATTGATCTTCGCGTTTAAAAACCAGTTTTAGTCTCATTTTCTCCTTTCATGGCCTGTTTTCGACTGATATTAACTTTTAATTGCAATTTCAGATGGATCTTCAATCTGCAAGTCTTGTTTTTGACTGATCTTCAGGTATCAAAAACTAAAGATAGTAGGTGAACATTAGTCAAAAACTGGCCTAGAATTGAGAAGATCAATCAAAAACTGTTCGATCTTCACATTTCAAGGTCAGTTTTGGACTGATTTTCACCTTTCATGGCCAGTTTGGATAGATTTTCACCTTTTATTGTCAGTTTTTGATCGATCTTCACATTTCAAGGCATGTTTTGGACTGATTTTCACCTTTCATGGCATGTTTTTGACTTATATTCACATTTAATGGCCAGTTTTAGACCGATCTTCACTCTTAAAGGCCCGATTTTGACTGATTTTCACCTTCTATCGCTAGTTTTTATCAATATTCATGGTTTAAGGCCAGTTTTGAACTGATTTTCACCTTTCATGGCCCATTTTGATTGAAATTCAATTTTAATGGTCAGATTTAGACCGATTTTCAGTCAAAAACGGCCCCTGAAGAATGTAGATCGGTCTAAAACTGGCCATGAAAGGTGAAAATAAGACTAAAACTAGTTTTGAAATGTGAAGATCGATCAAAAACTTGCAATGTAATGTGAAAATGGTCCAAAACTGGCCTCCAATTGAGAAGATCGATCAAAAACTAGCGATCAAATGTGAAATTCAATCAAAAACGGGCCTTTAATAGTGTGAAAATCTGACTAAAAGTGAATGCAGTTCCACGCTATTGAGTTCATTCAACCTTACGTGTTTTTTAACCTCTCCAGAGGGTCATACTCACAGTTTCCTTTCACAACATTAGGAATACTCTCCTATTTGTTCACCTCCTAAATAGCGGCCGTCATGATCGACTTAGAAGCAGCCTTTGATAGAATCCCCCATTCCACCATAATCCTACATTGCTTGATGCTTGGGATTAGAGGGAAGATGCTAAAATTCTTAAAGAGTTTTCTAACAAATAGGGCAACTAAAACCAAAGTTAATAACACGCAGTCAGAGGAGATAAAAGTTGTCGGTGGTATACCACAGGGTTCTGTTTTGAGCAGCACCTTATTCAACATTGCACTAAGCGATATGCTAGAGACGATTCCTGCCTCGACAGATGGCTGTGTTTTTGCTGATGACATAACTATATGGAGCACAGACAGAGACCCTCATAAAGCCACCTATAATGTCCAAGAAGCCCTAAACAACATAGATGCATGGACAAAGAAATGGAGTCTAAATATCTCTCTAGCTAAGACTGAATGTTCATTTTTCACAACAAGATATTCACTCAAGGATTATATACCGCATTTAAGGTTGGAAGAAACACTCATTCCATTTAATACGAACCCGACACTCTTAGGAATAACATTAGACCCTAAACTACTTTGGCGAACACATATAGAGATAACAACAAAGAAATGTTTAAGCAGACTGAACCTACTTAAGGCAGTGGCAAGTAGAAACTGGGGCGCAGACACAATAATGTTAAGACAGCTATACACTATGTTTGTGAGGTCCAAAATGCTATATGGTGCGGAAGTTTGGAGTTCTGCAGCTAACACCCACCTAGACAAACTGAGGCGCATTCAGAATTCAGCTTTGAGACTCTGCCTAGGCTGTCCAAAAACTACCCCTATGCATGCGATGGAAATAGAGTTGAACATCGAGCCATTGGACATTCACCTTGACAGAATAGTCTGGCATAAACATCTAAAAAACCTGTCACTTCCCCAGCTGGTTTCTAGTTTTGAGCCCGAGAAAGGGAAACCCCACCATAGGCGCTCATTTCATCACCGCACATCCTTCCTCATCCAAATTCTGCCTGATAAAATCCCGATAGTAAACCAGAACCCTCCTTGGACCTTCTGCTCTCCCAATATAAGACTCCACCTAACTAACAATGTCTCTAAGAAAGACCTTCCTGAAGTTCAGAGAGCAGCTGCATTAGAAACTATTAATGACTCCTACAAGAACTATTATAGAATATTTACAGATGGCTCACTGAACCAGCTTGATGCGAAATCTGGAGCAGGATATTTTGTGGACGACACCAATGAGTCATTCTATGTACCTGCACACTCTACATCAAGCACAGACGTAGAATTGTTGGCGATTGACGCAGCCGTAGCTCACATCGCCAGCGTGGAAAAGCGGGATGTTTGTATTCTCAGTGACTCTATGAGTGCACTGCAGATTTTGAAGCAATACAAACCATCGAACTACTACCGTAGAGTAAACGACATTCACGCTATGCTTAGAAAACTCAGAAGTAAAAACATTTGGTTCCAGTGGGTTCCTGGACATTGTGGTATACATGGCAACGAAGAAGCGGATAGGATAGCTAGAATAGCTGCAAGTTTGGGCCCGATTCCATCCAGAAATCTTTCTCTGAGTGCCGGTTTTGCTCTTTGTGACAGAACATTGCAATCTAGATGGGTTGAACAGTGGAATAACACGATAAACGGTCGCCATTTATACTCAATACAGAAAACACCTAACAACCTGGAAATTTACAAGGAAATCCCTCGTTCAGTATCGACTTTCGCATCCAGAGCAAGAACCGGGCATATCGTTACTCAGGCATACCTCTTCGTTTTGGACTGGCTGATTCGCCCACTTGTTTGGTATGCCAAGAACAGGAAGAAACTCTCCAACACATCCTTCTGCAATGCCCTGGTCCAGAAAATGCTCCTAGAAAGATACTTAAAGCGAGACTTAAAGAAAAATGCACCCTTGAAAGAGTACCGTCGAACAACACCTTTTGGCGACTTGCTGCCCTTGTTTATGAGAGACACCGTGTGGTTGATATCAGATACACGCACAAGAAGTAAGAAGTAAGTAAGTTCACCTCCTAAATACAAAGTGACAAAAACCACCGTGATTAATTGTTGTGGTTGTTGTTGTCGTCGTCATTGTTGCAATTGCCATCGTCATTTTTGTCACAGGCTTAATCATCACCATAATTGTCGTCATTTTTGTGGTTGTCTTCGTCATTATAGTCGTTGTTGTGGTTATCGCAGTCGTCATTTTTGTGATTGTCGTCATCATTGTTGCCATTTTTGTGGTTTTCGACGTCATCGTTGTGGTTGTCGTCGTTATCGTTGTGGTTGTCGTCGTCATCGTTGTGGTTGACGTCGTCATTTTTGTCATCCTTGTTATTGTTGTCGTCATTGTTGTGGTTGTCATCGTCGTTGTTGTCAATGTTATCGTTTTTGTAGTCGTCATTGTTGTGGTTGTCGTTGTTGTCATTTTTTGGTTGTTGTTGTCGTCACTGTTGTGGTCGTCCTCGTCATTGTTGTGCTTGTCGTCATCACTGTTGTGGATGTGTCTGTCGTCTTCATCCTAAAACACGGAACTTAAAACACGAAGATCGGTCAAAAACTGGCCATGAAATGTAAAAAACTGCCCTTGAAAAGTGAAGATCTGTCAAAATAGTTATAAAACGTCAATGTCAGTCATAAACGGACCATGAAACGTGGAAATTGGTAAAACACTACTAATAAAACGTTAATGACGTTCTCTCATCACCAATAATTAGTCTATCCTCCGTTTTTGATAGATTTTCACATTTCATGGTCCGTTTTCGACCAATTTTCACGTTTCAAGTAACGTTTCTTTACTGATTTTCCCTTTTCAAGGATGTTTTTGACTGATTTTTACGTTTTAATACGTATGGGGCGCACGTATTCGTTGTCTATATATTAAAGTCATTACGCTACTGTGCGTGACGCGATTTCTATTGAAAAAGTCCATCCCAAAAGTTACATTACGGTAGTGTGCGTGACGCGATTTCTATTGAAAAAGTCCATTCCAAAAGTTGCATTACGGTAGTGTGCGTGACGCGATTTCTACTGAAAAAGTCCAACCCAAAAAGTACCCAACGCGCCAATAGAAGTTTTCACTTCAAAAACTAAATTGCCTGGATAGCCAAGCCATACTCACTAAAAAATTGGGAGGATATTGATAATATATAACACTCTTAATTATTAATTGTATGTGATAGTTTGTGAATGTAATGAAATTCAAAATGAAAAGTGTCTTTATTACTTACTTACGAGAGAAGCAAGTGATTTGATTCTAAGTACACTGAAGCTAGAGCAGAGTAATTATTCTTGAAGTTGTATGTATAAAGTGATTTTATTGTTCAGATTTTTTTATGCTCGAAGAAGAAGTACAACGATGAAATAAAGTAGGTTGTGTTAACAGGCATCAGCTGTTTACACTTATAGGGACTGATTGTAGATTGTAGATTCCCAGGTTGTATAGTAATAGTAGTAGTAGTGATGATTATATCAGGACTTTAGTAAGTCATTCAGACATAACCGTTGTAGTAATTCAAAATTAGTTAATTGTATTCAATTTATAACGTAATGTAAGTGATTAGTGTTTTCCTTCTTGAATGAATGTAATTAATACAAACTATAAATAGGAAAAAATGTAAAAATTTAGGTCTTTCTAAAAATTACTATGTTGATCAATAGGCCAAGTTCTAAGCCAAAGTGTTGTCAAGAACTCCAAAATTTCTTTTGCATATTTGGTTCAAAATGTTTAATTGTTTGTCATAATAATTTTAGGAGATATCAGTTTAATAAAAGTGCTAATAATGAATGAAACCGTTGAAAATGGGGACGTCACAAATGATGCAAACTTTGAAAATACTCCAACTGAGCTGAGTTTTGACACTGGTAGGTAGACAATATCTGAATGTTTATAATTAGGTAAATATGTATAAATGTTGTCCAAGCTATTTAAGTGCTAAATCTCAGCAATTCGTCTTTAAAATAGCGGTTTCCCATCATTTCGATACTTCTTTTCCATGTATTTCACTTTTTATCTTTCACATTTCATTATTTCTTTCTGGCAACAGTGGTTTAAAATAACTGTGTTATGTTATTTTGAGGTTATTTCGACAACTATTAATCAATTTTGAGTAAAATCTATCGATGTTTTTGTTCATCAGTGAAAATAGTTCTACTTTAAGAACTGTCAAACTAAATATCATTTAGTATCAATAATGTTGTGTAATAAGTGCGAATTACTGCTCTAACCAGACCTAGCTAAAGAACTACTGGTCAAGAGGTAAATATCTATTGTACATTATCATTTTTTTTTTGTTATTAAAAATTGTGAAATCATTAACAATTTACCTTGTATTCAAACAATCAGTTCATAATATTTGTCGGACGTAACGTTTAGAGTCACAAAATGCATTTTTTCACTGTCAAATAAGAAATATAAAAGTAGAATTAGGTTAAGACTGCCCAAGTTAATATTGATAACTAAGACCAAGTCAGTGAATGTATGATCATGATCGCTTGTTTCATTAGGTCTGGCTAGGGTAAATATCGGTTCTAGATTGTCCTTCGATTTTTTATAAAAAAATCATGAAAACAATGTATTTACGTTCTAATCAAAGGATCAGATCATATTATGTGGTGCAATAAACATTTCAAGTCCCAAAATGCATTTCTTCACTGTTACATAGAAAACAAGAGAATATAGCTGTTAGGTTAAAGTATAATTAATGAGTGTGAATGTTAATATGTATGACTTACTTAGTGTATTTGTTATGACTACCTTATTTTAAAACAATTAGATCATTTTTAATTTCGTAAGACATTTTTAAAGTCAGAAAATGCATTAATTTATTAGAAAATAGGAATATTAAAGTATTGAATTTGACTTCACAAGTTGTAGTATCTAAGTTGCGTAAGTTACAAAATGGGACATAATTACATTGGCGAGTTCAAGTCAGATGGCTTTATATATTTATATAACTACCTGACTTGACCTAATAAAGACGTAAATTACATAATGTAATGCCTAATAAATATATATAGGCACCTGACGACCTAATAAAGTAATTATTATTTAATATTGAATATTTGTTCTTATCTTAATATGTTGGTGGATATAATTTCACAGCCGTTAGGAAGAAGTTGTGCATCTGTTTTACCACCATATTTAGGAATTTGGCCTCTGATATCCCTCCAAGCATGTTCTATGTGAGCACCGATTACGGGGTCTACGAAGTTGCTACTATGGTTTATAATTATATGATTGAAATTGTACGATATGAGCGTATTATACACTTCCCAAGAATCAGTTACTATGGTACTTTTATAGTACCACTTTCTGTGATGAGGGATATCAGAGTTGCCCGGTTCCAGTTCTTAACTGGTACCAGAAACGATAACCTTGAATTTCGTTGAATACCGCCGAGTAGCCAATTCCCTTTCACTACACGACTTTTTTTTTTCCAAACTTCGCCTCATCATTTTCTATATCTTCACCTGGCCTTCAAATTTTGACAGAATTACAGATGGTAGCCTATCATTTAAGTACACCTCTCGATTAAATGAAAACCAATCTACAATTGTGTTTGGATATATGTGCAGGTTAGTTTGTATGAGTGATTGATGAGGCGGGTTGAAAAAAAAGAAAAGAATAAATTAGACGGAATAGAGTTTTATTTGAAAGTCTAGATTTTCCTACAAAACTTCCAACTTTGGTGGAAACTTTTTTTGGTTTTTTAAAATTAACTCTCACTGTTTTTTAGCACTTAAATTGCCAATTTTTAATATTAACACTAGGTACTTTTACATCTTTTACTAATTGTTTCCGCACTTAAAATGTTATGTCGGACATAAAATTGTTCAATATCTTCATCTTGGAATTCTCCCAGATCAAAAAGAAACAATTTGCAATATGTACATGCCATTTTACGTATATCAACATTTTAATTCTTATAGTAAATAGCAATGAAACTCAATTTGCATAGCCATTGTGATAATAGACGTGATTAACGATGATACTAATTGGTGCATCATAAATAGGTTTGGCTAAGTAGCTATATAGCCTATAGCCAAACCTATTTATGATGGTTCTTGCTAAAGCTAGTAGGCCTATATTATTAAGGACAATAAAGAGTTTATAAGTTACATAGACCTCTAGGCTATGTAATAGATGGCGGCTATTATCAAACTGATATACATTCACAGGTATATCATATACACACACATACATACTTGCATAGGTACTCTTGTAAATATTGTTGAAGGTCTGATGCTTCTAGGCGTCCAAAAATGAAAATTCATTACGTAACTATGGTTAAAATACTTGTATTGCTAAACGTATTAGATTTAAAATTCATATGAGACTTAAGTTACAGTGACCTAAGTCAGGTAGTCAGTCATAATCAGGTAATTATGCATTGAATGTTACCCTATTTTTTATCGCTAAAAATTATGCATACTTAAACTATTTACCTTGTTTGTCATTAATCTCATATATATTTTAACTATACAAAACCTTTTTTAAGTCTCAAAATCTATTAATATTGAAAAAACTTACAATTTTAGACACAAGGAATTTAGGCTTTTTAGGTTATGATGAACATGTACAATGACAACATGACTTTGTGACTGCATTACTACTCTATGTGTATTTTATATGCTATGCACATTAGTGTAAATCATGGTGATGTAAATTAAAAGGGGAAGGTAATTATATATATATATATATATATATATATATATATATATATATATATATATATATATATATACATATACACACACACAATACATTCCCAGACCTTTGTCCTTTAATTTACACTAATGTAACATAAATCTATATATGTTACCTTCACAGACCTTTGTAAACATAGACTAGTAATGCAGTCACAAACTTAACTCACATTGTCACTGTTCACATCCGTAATAACGCAAATAATTCCTTGTGTCAAAAGTGTCAGTTTCTTCAATATTAATGAAATTTTACACTTGAAAATTGTTTAAAATATCTGATTAATGATAAAGAAGGTAAATAGTTTTTGCATGATATTTAGCAACTAAAATCTAGGGTGAGCATCAATGGATAATTACCGCCTATCATATCAAGTAAAATTAGCATAGCCTACTCTTAGTTATAGATTGGCATCATATTATAAACAATTTTATATTTCAAGAAAAAGTATAACACATTTTTTTAATTATCAATGGAAATCTATAAAGTTGGTAAATTTTAAAATGAGCCATGGAAAAGTCAAGGAATTTGAAAATACAAAAAAATTAATAGCCATGTTTATGCAATATCACTACCAAACTCTTGTTAATTGGTGAGTGTTATTAATTTTTAAATGGGAATATTTGTTATTTATGTACAATGTATGACATATAAAGTTTATAGCCTAAATAAAATAATTATAGAATAAAATAAACATAAATTAATTTTATATTGTAGAAAAATTGATACAATAATTGATTAAATATACACATTACAGTCTAATCCAATCATATATATTTCCAATTTTTATTGGAAAATAGGCCTATGGTATTTAAAATGATAAAAATATGCTAGTTAGAATTTGTTTGTTGATCATCACGTTTCATGGTGTCAGGAAAAGAAAAAAGTGATTTTCGACATGGCATCCATCACTTGTTGTCATTGTCTTTACACATGCACGATAGTGGCCACAAAAATAAAGATAGAAACATGAAACTTGATATAAAAGCGACTATAGTGTGCCCCTATAGAACCCTTCTGAAATTCAAATAAATTGAATTGAAATTGTTAAATGGTTGTCATTTAAAAAACTTTTTTGTTCATATCTTGTTGTTCAACTTATAACACATTAAATGAGATACAAATTTCCAGATTTCAATTCTACATATTTTATAATGATGCCAACCCTACATCATGAATATGTGATATTCGTATAGCTATGAGATCCAGCAGGGCTGAGTCATCCATGAGCAAAGTAAGTGGAAGTTCCTTCTTATATGTACAGCTTCAAGGTCTGCTAGAGCTTAGATGCTGACACAAGCAAAGTGACTAGAATCCTGTTTAATATAACATCTACAAGGGTCCGGTAGATGTTATATTAAAAAGTAGTGGTATTTACAATTACATGGTTCCGAAATTCTGCGTAACAACCGTCTTAAACAAATTTACTCTACTTGGTAAGACTCCTTGATCTACAGATCCTGCGCGAATGCTGGCACTTGAACTTACTCTTGGTGGTTTGGGGAAGTTCTTAAATAGAGAAGAAAAAAATTTCCCCAAGACACTTTCTAATGAGACTCATCCTTCCAACGAAAAATACCTCACCTTTTTTTAAATGAGATCGATTCAAAGCTTTATTAACATGTCAAGGTAATTATAATATCTTAAAAAATTCCTCAGATATAACTTGAAAAGCATAAAATTGGAATATGAAACTGGTTTACCCACCAGTAGTACTGATGTTTTTAGTCAGGTTAGTAGCTGTTTGCTACCGATAGCCCAAGTGCCAGCATTCGCGCGGGGATCTGTACCAATACAATTTAACATTTCCTACAAGGCCAAAGAAACCAACTTTTGGGCATTACATTTAGAAAATTTACTTGTATTACATTATATGATGGGGCTGAGTAAGTACAATGTATCCAACAATTTTTTTTGATGTACCAATTAAGCTAGCAGACTAAAGGTGGATGAAATAACATAATGTTGTTTATTTCAGTTCCAGATTCTCCCGAGTTGAAGGAAAAAGTAGGTGAAATTCAAAAAGTTCTTGATGGTGAAGATAATAAGAGTTTAAAAGTTTTACGAAAATTGGCACAATCCTGTGGTGGAATCGTTAGTGGTAGGTGTTGTAATAGTTTATCCATTTATTCAATTTGTAAAATAATTAATTTGCACTCATAAATGTTGTTACTTTAAATTTTACAATACTGAAAATAACAGGTTAAACCATTGCTTTTTCATACCAATTAATAAAATAATACTGCTATTGTTAATTACTAATAATGGGTTAATATAATGGCTATATTTGGTAAGTCGATGTTAAGAATCTTTATAAAATTTGCCAAATTCTTTTACTACATACCTTATTTTAAAATTGTAATATTATATTTTAATGCAGAATTCACTTTTCCATCTAAAAATTACAAATTCAAAAGTATCAGTGATTTCTAAACCGTTAACTTTAAAAGCTTATTTTAAACGAAAGTAATTATTTAACTGTGAAATTGAAACATACAAATGAAAAAGAATATAATTTTGAAATTTTACAATACTCTTAATCTATAGTCTTTGACTACATTTTAACCATTGACGGACAAATATCACCTAATATAAAGATTCACGTATCTATTATTGTGTCATTTTTATTAAAACATATTTTTCCATAGAATGTTGTTTGTGTCATGTCTTTTAAGCCTACCAGAATGTTAACATTATGGATGAAGACCAGACACATGATTATTAATTGAAAATATTTGTTGTGACCGTCTCCACTTCTTTTGACCAGCTGGAAGCTCCGGCTGGCTGGAGACCGCGTACACTTAGCCGAATCTTGTCAGGATGGGCCAAGGAGTCGGGTTAGGACGCTAATGAACGCACGCAACCAGTGAAATTAAATATTATATTTATTATATGCCGAATTACAAAATAGAAATTGATTATAATTTAAGAGAAAGACATAACGGTAAGACTAGGCCTTAAAAGTGGCCGAAAAGCATACCGATGAATTTAATAGCACGTGGCCGAAAAATGGACTGACCTCGTCCCGTGGCGGTCTTCCGTCTAGCGGCTCTCGGACAAGACTCGCGCCAGACTCCAGACAAGACTGACTGTAGGCTCGCTAGCTCAAGGCCTCCACTCCTCGTCTCTCCCCTCCCCTTCTTCTACGTCATATTGCACTGCTCATCAAAATCGCAAGTGCAATTCGTATTTTAATAATTAAATCCCTTTTCAATATATTCTAATTTATTATTATTATGATTTTGGTTTGGTGGGCTCCTTGGCTGGGCCACATCACCCCCCTCCATACAATTCGAGCCGCACCACTCGGCTCGCTGTAAAGTGGTGGCTAATGTGACGCTCCACTCATAAGCAAAAAATAAATTAAAAAAAAAAAAAAAAAATCGCCAAAAATATACTACAAGATTTCCTTAAATTTTGAAAGAAGAAAGAGAAAATACGAACGTGAGGTCAATTCATTGCTGCCAAATGCTTTCAAAGTCCCCATGCGCCTTAATTAAAATTTTGAAATCAGTTAGCAATCTGCAAATAGGTGAATACAATATAGTCTCCTAGCTACTATTGCCCCTTCTTATTATAAAAGTTGATTGATGTAAAACGAAATGAGTGTCCATTTAGGCATTTTTTTAAAAAAATTTTGCACTGTATTTACCCCCCTTGAATTAAAAAACGAAAACCAAAATAAAATTTTGTTGTGTTTTACCACCCTGGGTGCGCATCTGCGGTCTTAAAGAGAGAAATGTTCTTCTGTTACTTTCCTTTGATTGCTTTGCTTACAATCATTAAAATTTCAATATTTTATTCAGACTTAAATGATATATTCAAAATGTATCTGTTATAGGATTAAAAATCACCATGGCTTCATTGTGGGGATGCTCGGTTTCTGCATGGGCAACCTTACAGCACTTTGCTGTTACTCTAAATTGATGTTTGGTTTGTTAACAATTGAAGGGCACCCTTTGGGTCCCTTCCGTGCCTTGTCCTTTTGGACAAAGGCACTAGGCCTCTATAACAACTGTTGCTGGCATGATGGTGACATCTTTACATTTATTCCCCCACTACAGACCCGCCCCCGAAATCTACCATGGTGTTATCCTAAGAGAGAAAAAGAGGGGAAAAAAATAAATAAAATTCTACTGTGAAATAGTAACTTAATTATAACAGAAGCACACTTTCTCATGACCCCAGATGCGTTCACAACATTTTGGTTGCGAATATAAAAATAAATATTTATAATATTATACTTCCCCCTTGTTTTTCTAACTGAATTCTCATTTCGTGTCCCATGATCCCGTTATTAAAAAATTTTCTTAAGTAAAATCATAATTCCTCTTTACAGATTGTTAACTATCTTTTATTTATTTATTTATTATTATTATTTATTTTTTTTTTAAATTTTCAACTATCACTTGCTTAAAAAAAAAATTTTTATAAAACATAATTTTCCATTCACGCGCGTCCCATAATTAATTATTGTACACCGTTATGTCTTTTCTTTTTCAATATAAAATTACATTTGCTTTATTATAATAATAAAAAAAAAATGTTTTAAAGTTTTAAAGTTGAATGGTAATTTCCAAAAATAAATTAGTAAAAAAAAATTAGAATTAGTTATACATAATTTTTAAAAAGGATTACAATAAAACAGGTAAGAACATAATTATTCGCGTTTTTTTTTTTTTTTTTTTCAAGTGGTGTATAGGTGTTGAGGCGCTGGTGTTGGTTGCTGTTGGTTGAGTGTAAGAGTGTTGATGATGCTGGTTGAGTGTTGATGATGGCTCGCTGGTTGTTGAGTGTTGATGATACTGGTTCCAACGTTACCTGTAAAAAAATGTAAGACCTAGTTTAGTTTTTGCTTTATAGTAAGTTAATACTTACCATTCGTACCGATGTTGGAATAAACCATTAACTTATTTATGATAGAAGTGTAAAATTAAACTGGTTTTGAAAAAAAAAATATTTATGCATTTGATGTTGGTGAAGCAGTACTTTGAAGGTCACTGACTGGTTCTCCAGTGCCGACA
Source organism: Aphrophora alni (assembly GCA_963513935.1). Taxonomy (NCBI): domain Eukaryota; kingdom Metazoa; phylum Arthropoda; class Insecta; order Hemiptera; family Aphrophoridae; genus Aphrophora; species Aphrophora alni. Next base: position 70,697,521 of record OY740771.1, on the reverse strand, counting down.
TGTCCCCTTCCATCTCTAAACACACAAAAAGAGTGTTAATTTCAATTATTAAAAAAAATTATTATTATTATATTTTCTATATACTATAGTCTTATGCTATTTTAAATTTCTACAATGTCCCGTTTAAAAAAGATTAATAGTAATGTACACCGTATTTTTCCGGCAGCCTAATTTAGCTAAATTAAATAATCCATAGCTAAATTAAATTATCCATTCATACAAATTATCATTTATGCAACCTACAATCACTCATATTCTCCTATCGTTTTTTTAAAATTAGCTATAACTATATCCATCTATTAACTACAACAAAAATTACATTACTTCCTTCAAGAAAAAAAACTATCTATGGCTTTACATCAATTTTACTCAAAATCATTAAACTATAGTATCTCATGTTAAAATTTTTCCTTTTTAGGCCTTTCACAAAATGCATAACTTCGTTGTATTAACCTCAAAACTTTATTTATTTATAAAAATCATCATATATTTCGTCGTAAAAAAAAATTATTATTATTTGCAGAACATCCTGTTCCTGCCGTAGAATCGTCGTTATTTATTTTTCTTTATAAATACTCGTAGAACATTATTTATCATATATATCTCGTAGATTATCACCGTAGCATATTATTTCATCGAAGCATTTCATAAATAACCATAAAAAAAAATCATCATTATAACCTCTTAATACAACTAATTACTTCTTTCCTATAAAAAAAACCCTATAAAGCCTTATTCTTCAACTTTGATACTATAGCCTCATTCATTATTTATAAATCGATCAATACTAATATTTACCACATATTTTTTTCACTTCTTTTATTTAACAAAGCGATTATGTTTTTAAACTTACAAATTATCATTCATGCAATCTACAATCACTCATATTCTCATATCATCTCGTAACGCATAAAATTTTGTTTGTGACCATACACAATACTTAATTTATCACGAAAATAGTCCAAAAATCGATGCCTGGAAGTATGAAAAAATAGAGAAAGTATTTTAGAGTCGGCTTAGGCGCCTGTGAAAACAAAAGATGCAAATGGCCATATTGCATAATGGCATCGCCTTTGGGCCATAATAGTGACGTTTGTTTTTTTTTTTTTTAACTTATTTTAAACGTATGTTTAAAAGATCCCTTATAAATATGAAATTTTCGGAAGTAAACGTCTACCCCATTTAGACTTCCGTACGTATTGGTTACGAGGTGATAGGAATAATTGTCTCATACTAACAAACACTCACATTTCACATCTCACATTCATACTATCTTATTCTAATTTATTTAACACATATCCTCAGAGACGTTTTACTTTTTTAAAAAAAATCTCCGTCAGAATCGTTCACTGTTCTGATTTCTAGAGGATATGTATACAAAAAAAAATTAATATTTATTAGGTAATTTGAGAATATTGTTTTTATTTTTTCTTCAAAAAAAAAAATTATCTAGGTGAACTATATCCCAAAAAACGGATCACATCTGAGCCGTTCATGTCCAAAACGCCATGCTAAATGAAGGTATGAACTCGACGAGGACTATACCTAAGTCTCATTGCAATGCGGCCCACAGAACATGTTCAACCCAGACCTAACCCCTCCTCAGTACAGATTCACCTATCAAAATTTATAATATATTATCTTTTATTATATTATCAGTATAGCTTCCAAGTCGCGCAATATTTTACCATAACACATGTGTGAGAAATGTAAATTATCTTTTAAGAAGTATGTCAATGGCCAACGACTCTCCTTTTCTAATGATAAGACGTGGATATGTCGGCGTTGTAAAGAAGAAAGGTCTTTATTAAATTGTGTAATTGCACCGAGTTTATCTGAAGGCTCCGTTATTAAAGGAAAAAACGGTAGTTTGAACAAAATGATCACCCCTCCTGGGTTCAATCGTGCTAGTAGCCGAATCACAGATATGTAATTCTTCCTAACATCATTAATAGGTCCGCGTAAAATGTCGTTTGTACCTAAAATTAAAAAAATGTAGTTTGCTGGGAACAGTGAAAGTGAATGACGCTTAATATATGATTTAAGGCGTATAGAAGTAGCACCTGAGATTCCGTGGCAAGACAATTTCAAATTAATAGGTGTATTCTGCTCGCAATATTGTTTTAATCGGCGCACATGCGAGTCTCCTAAAACTAGAACTGATAACGTGTTCATAGTTGCTTTATAGAATTTAGCCTATAAAATTACAATAAACCTTTACAATGAATTCAATAAATATTTATTTTACCTTGTTCCGGCTTACTTGGTCCACAGTGCACTAGTGTATAATAAAATTTAAATGATTCAATTAATATGTCTATCGACCCCCCTCCCTTCTTTTTTTCCTTTCATCAGGCATTTCCGAGAATTTGTTAATTTGTCAATTTCTATTATGATCTGCTAAAATTTATTGTACATCCGTAACTCCTTTAATAAATGCTGTCATAACTATTTGTGACCATTCTGTATTCTAACCGATTAATTATGAAAAGTCCAATCCCAATTTTATTATTAAAGTGAAAAGTTTTGTAAATTAAATAAACTGTAAATGCCGGACCTTGCATGGAGGCTAGATGTTGATGTAGGCCTAGTCAATAACAACAAACAAGCTGTCAGCCTCAGGCTGTGTCAGCTGAAATTCTTATCGTTTCAGGCTTGAACCGCTGATGCATTGACTATGACTAGGTTTGAAATGTTTATATTGTACTTTGCTTCAATTAATATTTATTGTTCTACATTAAGTTTTATAATGATAAAAATTTATTTAATTTTGTCCTACCAGGTTGTTTTTGACATTTTTACTCTATTACATAATAAGATCTCCATTTTTCATGGCCTAATTTGTGATATGTCGCTTAAATGTTTATATATACAGGGCTTCCTGTAAGTCTAGTTCCGTTTACAAGTTATTATCCGAAAATTTAAAAATCATTAGTATTTTATTTCATTTTATTATTACGCCTCCGTCAGCTATTATTATTATTAGTCTATATATATATTTTTTTTAATGCTACGCGTGATCAAACTTTGTATTCGGATACGCGTAAGCAGTTTTGTTCACTGCGAGTTCATCAACATCGTTTCCATACGTTGCAAAATATATTTTGTTTGCAAAATATTTCAGTCGACAAGTACTTTGTACTTTGTGCCATATGTTGCGAAGTTAGGCACGTATTGCTGACGCGTCGCAACTCAATCTCACAGCTGTGGAATGTTGCCTTACTTCCAGGTTAACAAAGTTCATCTTGATATGACAATTTTTTCCATTGTACGATTATTATGTATATATAAAAAAAAATTCCGTTTTTACTGCCAATATTCCTATTTACCTTTATTAAATTATATATGTGCGATAGAAAGAAAAAAAAAGTTCGATTACAGGCATATCCATTGATATGCCACACTTACCGATGTCATGTACAGGATGTCCCGTTATTTTATGAATAATTCTATTTATGAATTAAATAAGTTTGTTTTTAAAGACAAACAGAACAGAACCAAAATCTGTGGTTTGTGTCTATGTTAATACATAGTCTTTTAATTTTGTGGGAAATTTCGGTACCCTTTTTGGTTGAAAATCGACCACGTGCTTTATTTTAATATATTTAATTTAAAATATTCGGTCAAGTCTTACGCGCTAAAACCCTAATTGGTTGCACATTCTTATCTTATTACTAATATCTTAGTTTTTCAACATAGTTTTAAAAAAATTATTACTTTAATTCATACCTTTTTTTCTCTTAATCAATATTTAAAATTACATTTTATCACTTAATTGTGTTATTTACCCCATCCAAATCGCATTTCATTTTTTTTTTTTTTTAAAAACCTATCTTATCATTCACCCAAAAATTTATTACTTACGTTATTATTACTCATTACTTCCTTTTATTCAAAAATTCTCAAATTACTTATTTTTCTTGCTGGGACAACACATAAAATTTCTTCCACAAATCTAATAAAACATTAAAAACTTCATTATCAAATTACAAACGCTTCAAATCACAATATTACTTATTCTTCTTTAAAATACATAAAAAAAAATCATCTTATTACCTCCAATAAACTTCAACAATCATATTACATCATAGTATCTTATTTCAAAGCTCATCTCATTATAGGCTCTCTATAACTTAATAACTAGATTGCATTAACTCCTTAATCAAAAACTTCCTTAATTATTTATATGTAGCCCCTTAGGTCACTAGCATATTTCGTCGCATTAAAAAATATTTCCTCGTAGAAATCATTAAAAACCTCATTTAAACCTCAATAATTCGTCGCATATCATCATCATTTCATCGTAGATCATAAAAAAAAATTCTTCTTAACTTAAAAACTAACTCTTAATGCAATCAAATTACCTTTTTCACAGAAAAACCCTCCTTATAGACTTATTTCTCTCTTTGATACCACTTTTCAATATTCTTGTAAACTTTATATCTCCTTCATTAATCTTAAAAATTCTCATTTCATTATTTTTCTTTGAAAAATCTTCTCATATTACCTAAAAAAAAAATCTTAACTATTTCATCAAAATCTGCTTTTAATTATTGTCCCAGCAAATCACCTTATTTTCGCTAAACATAATTAATCTTTTTAATCAAATTATTTATCTAAAACATTTTATCTTCAAACTTCCTTATTATTCTTTATTTAACTCAATTTACAATTATTCACCCTCAAACTTATAAAACCTACTTCAAATTACTTTACATTATATTACTTATTCTTTATATTAAAAAACTCAAAACAAAAACTTTAATATTTTAACTTTATTACCCATTTAGTGAAATTATTTTATATCCATTACTCCAATCTATTATTATTTTATCATTTCAAACAAAAACTTTGAATATTATTAGACTTCTAGCAATCTTAAACAATCAAAATATCTAACTCTCTTTACAATCTTGCCTTCTTTTTTTCAAAGTTCCTTTGTCCTTTCCAAATTACATCTTATTTACACAAATTATGACTTTTACCCTTAACTATATAAATTTATTCTACCAAATTCTGCCTAATGGTTTTTTGAGTTTTCCAAACTTCGGGGATTTGTCCTGAATCATGGAAAATTTTCCTTTTTTTCAGAAAAAAATTTCCTTGATACGCCTTTCCCCTTATGAAGGATCTCTAATCCTTCATACGTGTGGAAAAAACAAATTTTGTAAACTTAGAGTTGAAAAAAAAAATTGTCTTTTTTTTGTGTGTCTTTTTGGGACTTTTTGGGTGTATTTTTTTTTTTGTGTGTCTTTTTGGGTTTATGTTTATGGTACGAGGTCAGTGAAATGTATTTACTTTAAAAAAATAAAGGAATTTAAATTTTAAAACTTTATTTTTAAATTTTAAAAAAAAAAAGATTTTTTTTTTTAAAACAAATACATAATTTAGGGCGTTAAATTTAGTTAGAATTCAAATAAATATCTGTAATTCCTTACCTGAGTTGCGCTCGCTGTCCTCTCCCAAAACAGAGACGGTCGGATCCCACTTCTGACACCAGTTGTGACCGTCTCCACTTCTTTTGACCAGCTGGAAGCTCCGGCTGGCTGGAGACCGCATACACTTAGCCGAATCTTGTCAGGATGGGCCAAGGAGTCGGGTTAGGACGCTAATGAACGCACGCAACCAGTGAAATTAAATATTATATTTATTATATGCCGAATTACAAAATAGAAATTGATTATAATTTAAGAGAAAGACATAACGGTAAGACTAGGCCTTAAAAGTGGCCGAAAAGCATACCGATGAATTTAATAGCACGTGGCCGAAAAATGGACTGACCTCGTCCCGTGGCGGTCTTCCGTCTAGCGGCTCTCGGACAAGACTCGCGCCAGACTCCAGACAAGACTGACTGTAGGCTCGCTAGCTCAAGGCCTCCACTCCTCGTCTCTCCCCTCCCCTTCTTCTACGTCATATTGCACTGCTCATCAAAATCGCAAGTGCAATTCGTATTTTAATAATTAAATCCCTTTTCAATATATTCTAATTTATTATTATTATGATTTTGGTTTGGTGGGCTCCTTGGCTGGGCCACATTGTTTTAGTAGAGAGAAATAATAAAATTCGTTTGTTGTATAGCATTAACCACAAGACCAAAGTTTTATAGTAAACTTAAATTTGTGTTCATTAGAAACTAGAGAGCAAGATATTTGAATAGTGACAAAAGGAATTTTATAATAGTTAATTTTTCAATATACAATCTGTGCAAATAAATTATGAGTAACATGAGGTGCATTATCCACCAGAGTATTCCAGAAAATGTTGGATGCGGTACTTGCAGTGCACTGAAGTGACTAAAACTGAGTCTATGATAAAGTTATTGTTAATTATTCATTCATAAATCTTCACAGATTGCATTTATAAACATTATATAATAGCGTGACAATGCTATTGGTAAATAGTTACCGCATTTGCATAGTGTGATTGAAGCACTTTCAGGAAAATGAGAACGAACAAACTGTTAATTAGTTTATAAAGGGTTTTACGTGTTACACCACGGAGTTGAGAACTTGTACTAATTGTTGCTTATTTGGAGTGACAAACTTATATCTCTAACCACGTGATATGTGTTGATTAACGTTGACCAATCGTACGTTGTGATGATGTCATTTGGCCTTGAATCTTTCTGTATTTTAAGGTAAAACACCCCTCGTTCAATTGAAATGGATTCTTCTATATCATATGGTCACCTAATTATTTAGTTGTCTGATATTGTTAAACGAAGACAGAAAACAGATAATTGAAGAGGGATGATTTTATTTTAAGAGGGTAAAAGTTTCGTATGAGTTGGAAACATTAAAATTAAAAGATATTAAACAATATTGCTTTAAAAATGATACTATTAAATTTTTCAATGAAAAAGTTTATTTACACGTTAAATATTATATTACAATTTCAAAATCAGGTATGTAGTAAAAGAATTAGACAATTTTTTTAAAATTATCTGTATATCGACTTACCCTAATAATGTTATAAAACATGAAGCTTTATTAAGAAAGGCAATGTTTGAAATAGAGAACCAGCAATTTAGTTGTGTCTTATATAAATTCAGTGGGTAATAACATGTTTTTTAGTTTTCTTCAGTGATAACTTAACAATTTGAAATTCTCATTAGTGAGTGTAAAAAGTTTAACACCTTTTCCCGAAATCTTATGTGAATTTTAAATAAAATCAGTGCTCACAATTGGTACAGTATAACAAACACACAGAACACAATTCTCATAAAAAAAATACGCCTAAGTATCAGACGCGTTTCAACGACAAGGTTGTCCTCTTCAGTGATACACCAGCTACACCAACCAAACCACAACTGAATCCAACGTTGCGCCGAACCCCATATTTATACAAACTGAAGGGGGCGTGGTTTATCATTTTACACTGCCAAAGCGATAGTACGCGCCGCATGTCAATTTAACTATTTAAGATTTAACATATAGCTGATACAAAATATTCGAACTAACCCTACATTTAACATTATACATTACATTTTACATTAATATAGAAATTTGCATAGGTCCTAGTTCATTATTTACAATTATGTCCTGTTACTTATTAATATAAAAAGTCTATATATTTATACAAACTCAAGGGGGTATTTTTTGCAGGATTCCATTCTTTTTAGCCCAGCTATAACCCTAATTGCTTTTTTATGCAAGAGTAACACCCTTTATAACCCCTGACTTGAAGAGTTACCCCACAAGATTATTCCATAATTAAGACGTGAATAGATAATTCCATAAAATAGGACATAAAAAGTGTATGTCTTGAGGAACTTTAGAATGTTTAACATTAAATTTGAGCTTAGGTAAACTAATTGTCTCAATAATATATAGTCTTGGAAAAGTTAATATTTCCAAATCTTTGAATGCTTTCCTTGCAGGATTCCATTCTTTTTAGCCCAGCTATAACCCTAATTGCTTTTTTCTGCAAGAGTAACACCCTTTATAACCCCTGACTTGAAGAGTTACCCCACAAGATTATTCCATAATTACAACGTGGATAGATAATTCCATAAAATAGGACATAAAAAGTGTATGTCTTGTGGAACATTAGAATGTTTAACACAAAAATACCACAGGAAATTTTCTTACATACTGTCACACTATAGACATTCCATATTAATCCACTGTATATCACCAGACCTAAAAATGTAGTCCTTTTCACCTCTTTTATAACATCATCTCCCAACATGTTATTAGCAGTTACTGATGTTCAATTTGTATAGAACTGTGAACAGTTTTATCTGAATTTATCAACAAGTTATTTCCTGAAAAATACTGACATTTCATTTAGGCCTACTTATAAGAAAACATTTTGCTTCAACAGATTTTGCTTGGAGAATGATGGTAGTATTATCAGAATATCATACCAAATTATCAATATTTAAGTTTGATGACATATCCTGAATATGTAAAACAAATCAAATAGACCCAAGACTATTCTTTTGAGGTACTCCAAACTTAAATTGGACCTCATTTGACAACCTCCTTGCTAGTTAGACCCTTTGAGTTATACTATACATAAAATAGACATTAAAGTGGTAGAGCTCTTACTACTGATCTTTCTAATTTAATAAATAAAGTTTCATAATACATACCGTAAAAGCCTTAGAGAGGTCAAGAAATATAATCATAACTTTTTTTACATGCTAATCTTCCATTTCGATAAACATGTATATTAGATATGTTGGACTAACACCCGTGTTCAAGTATACGGTAGTTTAGTAGAGTTAATATACTTGGGATTTAAGGCAAGTAGTTTAATATTAGACTTAATATATTGTTTAGTTTTACAACTATGTTTGAGAGTAGAACATAGTGACAATTTTCTAGACCGCAAATGGTTAGTAGTATATGAATGAAAAAATCTTTCTCAGTATAAAGATACAATATATATATACACACACACACACACGGTTATCATAAAAGAATGGTGTGGTTTTATTAATTGATACGACGACAATAGAGAAATTTTGTGATGTTTTATTGGTATCGCTTATAGCCTATAACCAAAAAGTTTGTTTAACAACTGTTGTAACCTCAAAATTAGTTCTTGCATTGTTGTGGCAGTGTGTTTTGTGTTTTCTGGAGTGTTTTGTGTGGAGTGTGTTATTATGTTCTCTAATAAAGAACAAACAAAGTGTGTTTTGTTGCTGGCTGATTTTAGGTCTGTAATTTCAGTGCACCACATGAAAGTAACATACGACATTGGTTCAAACAATTCGAAGAAACTGGATCAGTTCAAAAGCAGAAATCATCTAGCAGGCCAAGTGTATCAGACGAAAAAGTTGAACTTATTAGACAATCTGCATTCAGAAGTCCTAAGAAGTCAATACCACGACGAAGCCTAGAGTTAGGTATTCCAAAAACAACAATTCACAAAGTTTTCACAAAAGACTGAAATTACACACTTATAAAATCCAGCTATGCAGGAATTGAAACATGATGATGGTGCAAAACGTTTTAATTTCGCTGTTAAAAGTTGAACAAGATTGATGAAAACCAATCATTTTAAGATAATATAATTTCTTCAGACGAAGCTACATTCCATATCAATGGGTCTGTTAACAGACACAATTCACCCATATGGGGGGGGGGATCATCTGTAAACCCATAAACAATTATTGAGAAAATACGCATCTCGTTTAAAGTTAATGTTTGGATTGGTGTGATGAAAAATCGTTTGATAGGGCCTTTCTTCTTTGCTGAAAAGTCAATTAATGGAGTTGTGCATCTTGATATGTTAATCAATTATTGTTTTTCTCAGCTGGATGAACTCGAAAACATTCAACAACTTCATTTCCAACAAGATGGTGCACCCCTGCACTTTAGTGCATTTGTCATAGACACTTTGAATGAAAAGTTTGGACACTGATGGATATACCGGCAAGGACCTATATGCTGGCTTCCAAGGAGTCCAGACTTGACACCTTGCGATTTCTTATTGTGGGGGTACATCAAACACATTGTTTATTGAGAAAAAATTTGTGACCTAAATTACTTAAGGAACGGGATTAATAAATCAATAACAACCGTTAACAAAGGCATGTTAACTAACGTTTGAGCAGAAGTTGATTATCGATTGTACGTTTGCCAAACGACTAATGGCGTACATATCAAAATTTATTAGTTATGTAAAAAAACTGTTTCAGACGACGATTTAGATAATGAACTACATCAGCTGTAAATAATTCTGTTTTCATGTAAATCATGTTAAAAACACCACCATTCTTTTATGATAACACTGTATATAGTATATATAGTAAAAACTGAAAATAGTTTATACAGAACGACACTTTTGGTTTAAACTTTTTTTACAAATTATGGACAATTATACTAAGTTTGTTTTCTTTAAGAGAGACAAGCAGTATTCAAATCATACAAAAACTATTCATAAAACGTTCAAAAATTGTATTGAAATCATATTTTTTACAAAAATTCCTATTTTCCTTTCCAAAATTATATTTTAATAAAACAATATTTTCAGACCTCATATCCCTTACTATCTTTTTGAATAGTTTTGTGATTAAAGGAGACACCCACATGATACTGATCACCTCAAGAAAATGGCTCATGAAGAACTTCTACATTGAGATTTCCATGAGACATATTTGAAATTGCATTATCTATACAGGTAGTAGAAGATCCCATAACACAAGTAGACAAGTCCAGCACAAACATCTCAAACCAAAAGCTGCCAACAGTTAATACTTACTTCTTTCATTTCCAAGAACATTTATATTTATGTCTCCACATAAAACAAAATTATAATTTCCTACTAAAGAGATATTGTAGAGTATTATTCAACCTGTCTAGGAGTATAAAGCAATAATGCTAAAGTTTCAAAATAGTTTTAATAATATAAATGAGCTACAATTGTTTCGCCTTGCGGCATCATCAGATATATCCTTGACTATGGAGTTTCAACAAGAAATATCTGCTGTTACATTAAAATTGTCTAGGAGTATATTAATATCACCCTTGAAAACTCTGAATATCTCTAACACAATTCAAAACATTTGCATCATGTCGTACATCCTGGCAATTCAAAGTGAGAAAGACTCCAATTTAGTAATATTCATGTATTCAAATTCTTAGTACTTCTCCTGTATTCAGTTCATGAAACTACACCTTTTACCAAATTTCAAATCACTAGATTAAATGATTTTGTCACAATTTTCACTGTGCAGACAAACAGTTACATAATTAAAGAGAAAAATTTCGTGTTGGATAGCATAGTATTTTTATAAGTTGTAAACGACCTTTAATCTGTCCATTAGATATTTGTGGTATATTTTACAGTTTCAGAGTTGGAAATACTGGGCAAATATGATAACTTTAATATTTGTAATTATTTAGCTTATATGGCTGTATATTCTTTTGTATCTTTTCAAAAGAAACATTTAATAAATGAGAATCACATCTACAATTCGCCTGATTCTGCCACTTAAGTAGTCATGGAATTCCTATCTCATTTTCATGAGTATTTAATAAACTCTATTTTTGTGTAAATTATAGACTTTGTTATATTGAATCTTTTTTTATTTGTGTATCTAAAGAGATATTAAATGGAAATAAAAACTTCATACAACTTACTGTATGGAAAAGAGTTCATTCCTTCTTTTTTCATACTCTTTTCCTTTCTTTGAACTTTTAATATAAATCTACATAATAGGAATTGAAAAATATATTATGTTTAATTATTTATAACATTGTTCCTGTAGATGAACTACGCCGTCAAATATGGCCTGCATTGTTGGAACTCGACCCACTCAAGGCAGACCCAGCACCCGACCAATCCTTGCTAGAATCTCATCCAGAATATCAACAAGTCGTGTTAGATGTGAATCGTTCATTGAAAAGGTTTCCCCCAGGAATCCCATATGCAAGGAGAGTTGCTCTTCAAGACCAGTTGACACGGCTTATTCTAAGAGTTATATCAAAGTATCCACATTTACGATATTATCAGGTGTGTAATTTCTTTTTGCATTTTGGGAGTTTTAAGAATTTGCATGTGATATCAAAACTTGATTAGAACATGATACTAGTAAAGTAATTGGAAAATCTAATATTGCTTTCACAAAAGAAATGGATAAACAAATATGAAAGCTGCATTAGACATCTGAAAGATTTTAATTTTTAAGCACTTAAATATTGATTTGAACTCTAAACTTTGAGATTAAATTTCTTGTTTATTTTATTTCGTTCCAATGGGAGGCCATTCCTCAAGTTTACAAAGAACATTATATGACAAATAATATGATTATATACGGATATATACATCACAGCAAGAAATATAAAAACCAATGTGTAAATAACAATAATAGATAAACTATAAACATAACTATAAATATTTAACACTTAAAAAAAAAAAAAAAAAAAAAAAAAAATTTAACAATAGGTGATATATTTTTGATAATCTGATTTCACAAAAGATCAAAGCAACTAAAAAAAAATCTTTGAAAAAACAAAAAAATACAATAATTACTAAATAATTAAAAATACTAATATCCCATGATCATCTTGTAATAGTGTGGTTGCTGTCACAGAAGTAATATAGATGCTCAGACACAAGCGTCTTGTTAAGTGACTGGAGAGTGATTTAGCTCAGTTTGTTTAGGCGATACAGTAGAACTCCAATTATCCGGATTGCCAATTATCCAGATCAGATTAAGAAAAATTTTAAAATCGGGTTTTTAAAAGCACATCGTCCTGCGAGCAATGAATATGCAGGAATCATGCGCAGTTGTTGACCCTTCTAACTGCGAACATAGTGTAGTGATAGCGGAGGACGTGGGGGGAGGGGGAGCAATGACTCACACTGCCTCGCCACCCTGCTACTGTCACTCACTACAGTCTATAATAGTCAGTCGGCCAGTGCTTCTTCAACCTGCCAGGTGAATTGATATGTTGACTCTTTCGTGTTCCTTAGTGTTTTGATTATCGTGTGCAGTACTACGATGAGTTCTAAGAGGAAATGTGTGGTATTATCGTGGGCCGATAAAATTAAAATTATTGAACAGTTGGACAAAGGTGTCTCGAGTAAACATTTAGCCAAGGTGTACAAAGTAGGAACATCAACAATATCGGACATTAAAAAAAAAATATCCTCCATTGTAAACTTTGTATCCGTCCTCGAGAATGAAGATGGAAGTTCATTGAGGAAGTCTATGAAAACAGCAGAGAATAAAGAACTGGAAGAAGTGGTGTTTAAGTGGTTCTTGTAGCAGCGAACATTGGGGAACAAGAACTTCACAACCTAGCCAGACGAGGGGCCGACTGCGAGTGAGGCATTCGCAAGCCTAGACACTGCGCTTAAATGGATGGAGCGGCAACCAGAGTGTGACCACCTGCAACTGCTCACCATCAAACGGATGCGAGACTTGGCGGCGTGAATCGATTTAAACAGCTGACTCTGCCTGGTATGTTAAAAAAATTATGTATTTTACTGTGATTTAGTATTGTTTGTCAATATTACGTAATGTAAACATTGTCATTGATATTGTTTTTTCATAATAAATACTGTAAATGTTCTCTATTGTGTTTTGTTTACATTTTTTTCCTAAAAACGGCCTTTTTTGAGAAAAATCCAATTACTGTATCTGGATTTTTGATTATCTGGATCAGGTCCGGTCCCAATTAATCCGGATAGTTGGAGTTTTACTGTAGTTATATCACTGCAGTTTGGACTATTGAACCATCAAAGGTTATATAGGTTTAAGCGCAGTTTATATCATTGAGTTTTTTATTGTGTTAAGTATCCCCCTGTCTTTATTAGTCTAACAGGCATAAACCTTTTGTTGTACTAAAGAACAAATATTACCAAACCACCAGATTTATTTAGTTTTTAAAAATGAAAAAGAATAACAAAATAAAATAGTTATCGAGGGCATGTTTTCCAGTTACTTCAATAAATATGAATGTCAAAACCAGAATTAACATTTTTTATCATTTGTTTTTTAACTAATAATAAAAGTTGTTTTCTTCTGCTCTTATTCCAGCAAACTAACATATTTTAGAACATTTTTAATAAATTTTTGGCTCTTTTCACTTTCTCCGAAAACATTTAGATAACATTTTAAAGAGATATCTTAAATATTATATTAATATTTGTTGTGTGCTTTGATTTTTCAAGTGTATTCTTAGATTTGAGCTACAGCTGTGTTTTATTTTGTTCAATTATTATTTTTATTCAGTTTTCTAAATGTTTTATGGTTTTTTTTTATTGATACTATATCCCATCTGTAGTCAAAGAACATTTAGTCCTTTTTCCCCAGGTGTGTATTTTCCCTGTCAGCAATCCTCCATAATGTTTATTTTAAATTATTATAAGTGGGATTTTAGTTTTAGTGCATATCTATTAATATAAAATTAATTTGTTTTGTATTGTCCTTTAAATAAACCAAATATGGATTTGATCAAAATCAATTATTAAGATACAAATTTTCAAAATTGTTTATATTTTAAAAACCAATGTCAAAATCATACTAAGGGTTTAACCCTACAGCGGTCGCATGTTAATTTTCTTCGTTTGTTAAAAAATTAATTAAATATATTATTTCTATACAAAACCTAACTTATAAGATATCATTTTTCTCAGAAAGATACATAGAATCCATCTATGCAATAAAAAAAATTTTTGAAACGGTTTTGGAGTAAGTATGTTACATGTCAAATACGAAGTTACCAATTTTCAGGAAAAACCTGTATATTCCAAAATCAATAGCTTACTACCTTTTTCTAAGATATACAAAAGTTTTGTGTAATATTTTTGAATATATTTAGGGGGGGAAAAAAAATTGTTATATTATCAAAAAAACAAAAAATAGTTTACGAAAAAAGGTAAAATGATCTTTTTTTTTTCAAAAAATCACTAAAAATAGTAATATTTATCTTATACAAAAGTTCTATATCTCATTATGTTCAGAAAGGTGCATAGAATGTAGGTGTGTACTGAAAAAAAAAGTTAGATGTATCACATTTGGTGTTTTTTGGTCAAATACCAAAAAATCGAAGAGTAATGGAGCAGAAATTTCACAGAAATGGTAATGAATAACATACTAATAGATTTTTAGGATTTTTTTCAACCATTTCTCGAGATTTGTCATATATTTGTGAATATATTTAGGGGAAAAAAAATAATAATATGTTACATTTTCTAAATAAAAATACCGATTTTCCCTAAAAAGGTAACTTTTACAAGTGAGGTTAGGTTTGTAACCTCCACAATTTAGACTCACTAGTACCAATTTGAAGATAGATCAAAGACAAAACCTTTAGATTTAACTAAGAAAATATATACTTTACAAAGAATAACACACATATTCACTTTTATAATCATATAAAACACTATATATAAGACAATTTGCATATAGCCTAAACTTACCTTTACGGCCTAGGTTATCGCAAATAAGAACGTTCAAAAACTAAACTATCACTCAAAAACATAAGCTTTAGATATAAAAACACATATATTGTAACTTGTATACACAATTTATATACAATTTGTATACACAAACCTTCAAAATAACAAAAATCTAATCCCAAAACCAATATGTGCTACGCCTAATATTATAGTATTTACGTCACACATTTGCTACATTTCGAGATCAAAACAAAGCCTCTTAGTAAGTTTTTGCCTATGTCAAGTGGTACCAACTTATAGAATGGAATTTCCCCTACAACTTAGTGTAAAGAAAAATAATTTTAAAACCAAAGAGAAACGAATACGTGTATTCCTAAAACTGCCAACTGTATTTCGTGTCGTCAGGTTTGTTCTCTGCTCAACTAGGAATATCTCTGGATCTATGAGACGCAGAAAAATTTGTAATCTACGGTTGGAAAGAGAAACATGTGATCTATAGAACAGTGTTTTAGTTGAAATAAATGACATAAAAATAGAGTTGTAATTATATCAGGAAAAATGGCGTCGCGCTAACGAAAAGGCGCAGAGTTCAAATCTACGATTTTACGCATCAAAAATATGTGAACTTCACCAATTTTTGGAATATTATTTATAACGTTTTGTGGTATTTTTTTTGCATGATTATGCATCTACGGAACATTAGCTTTCCAACGGTATTTTATTTATTGCGATCGGATAATTTTAAGTGGGCGTAACGTTGAATGGCAAAATACGTGTTTTATAGAATGCAGACTAGTTATGGACGGAGCGCTGAGGTCGATTCTGGGTCGAATAACCTTTGCAGGGTTAAAATTTTAAATTATATGAGTCTCACTTTAAACAAATTAATAGGGTCCATATTTTTATTTATTTATTTTTTTAAATTTTGTGTATTATCCTTATTTGTATCCCCAACCATAAAGTAATATTGATGGATATCTAATTTTAAGTATCAAATGGTAAAAATGTTTACCTATTCAGATCGCAAGTTATTAACATAATGCATTATAATCAGGTCCTGTTATTGAGATAATGTGAAACAAAATATCATAGTCGAGAGACATCATTCTGAAAATGGTTTAAATGTGTTCCTAGAAACTGTAAGGATTTAAACCTTTGTAAATATCATATACAAGTTTGTCATAATCATAATACTTGTTTTAGAATCCAATTGGAGAGTAATTTTTTTCCTTTCAATTATATCATGGACTAATATATCCAGGTTTATATAATATACACCCATGCCTTGGTAAATTTTGAGTATTAGGGATTCTTGGAATATAATTTTGTTTTGGAGCACAAATTTAGAAATTATGGGCACTACTGACTCCAGAACAAGCAACATATAGTTTCTTATTAAATAAGTGTATTTTCCATCATTTTCAAAATCGGATGATTAATACCCATTATATACAAACAGATACATGTTAAACTAAAATAGGCTGTTGGTTTATCCAAAACATCAATTTTGCAAGTATCAAAGAAACAATAGTAGAAATCAAATCGACTACTATTATTTATATCTTTATTTTGGCCTTAGTAGATATTTGAGAAAGAGAAGATTGTTGATGTTCATAAGAACAGTACACACTCAAGTCCAACAGGAGATAACAGTAAGTCCAAGGTCCCGTGGGTAAGTTGACTCAGACAGTTTGAGTCTTATCTAACATTAGCAGTTTTCATGCAATAAAAAACTATAGAGTACAATATTAACAACTATTAGGTATTTTTACTTTAAATAATCTAATATTTTTAATGGTGATTGTATGCTGCATTGTAAGCTAGGAAGCTTTTATATAGGTTTTGACCTGACTAGAAAAGGCCTTTCTAGGCTCCTTACAAAATCTATGAAAATATTGGAATCAACCCCATATAGACTTCTAGCTTTACAAAGACCCTTCTGTTGAGCAAAACACTTCTCTGTCTCAGAGAAGGTGTTCTGCCGTCTCAGTTACATAGAAACAGGCCTGATAGATATCTTGCTCTGCCAACCCAAATATTTTTAGGTGGTATATCGCTGAGCACTGTCTAATTAGCACTTAGCAGACCTTTTGTCTACCATAAATCCTACCGCTCAGTGAGAAATACTTTATCGCTTTTAACTGGAACATTTTTGAATTTAAAGCCGATATGGAATCTCTTTGTTTTCCTCTGTTGTCATGGTCAACAGTTATATAGTTATTTCAGGTATTTCTTATAAGATCCCATTTTAGACATCAATTATGCAAATATTCTTTTCACCAGAGTCTTCCTCATAGTTCTTCTTCTTCAATTGGACAGTCTATCTCTTTTAAACGTCAGCTACAAAAGCTTATTACACCCAAAATATAAGTAGATGGTTTGATGCACCTAGACATCCTCTAGAAGACCCATAATCACTGTAAACTTCAGAATTATCCTGACAAGGTTGTCTTGAGGAATTATCTCTCTCTTTGTCAAGGATTTCAGACCCATATTTCATGCACTGGGGATGTGTCCATCTTGTGCTTATATTTTCTCATATGGGAAGTGTCACATTTTGTACTTATAATTGTGGCCTTATAAGTTTAAAGTAATTTAGAGTCCACTAGACAATTGTTGTAACTTGAATAGAGTAGAATCACTGGACCATTATTTTGATTTGATCAAATAGTAGACTTTGCATAATAACTTATGTTACTCACTTTATTTGATTGAATCACTTGATATCCTGATTAAGGGTATAACATAAATTGTTATTTTCAGTTTCGAGGCTATCAGAACTCTGTATTTTTCCCCTTTCTTCTTTTGCAAATGGTGATATAACTGTCAAAATAAATCATAGAAGGACCTTTAGGGGTTCATTTATAGTGAGTATGGGTGTGGCAAGCCTGAGGGACTCCAGTTGTATCTACACCTTTCTTCATGTAGCCTTGAATTAGATCCCTCTTTTTCTTGTTTTTATCCAGTGTATCTTCATAAACTCTTGTTCTTTTCCGGTCCTGATGGTATTATTATAAGGGCTATGTGTTTTTATTTTATACTCTTTTTTTTCTAAATAAAAAAATCAACAAAATTTACATTATTCATGTCAGCATATTAGTTGTATCCCCAATATTCTAATTTTTTTTTTAAAATTTGTTTCACTTCTAAAGCCTTACAACTGAGACTGGCCTCATCTAAAACGTAAATAATCTTTGAGACCCAAGGCTAAATTTTGGATTAAGTATCACATAACAACTGACACTAGATGGTGTGAAAGCATGTATTAACAGAACTGTTACCTGAAACTTGCAGTGGTATTTAGTCTGCTAGTTTCTCATATTAATTAAAGCAGTATTTTTCTTCTTTTTTTTACTGGATAATGGCTAAACCAGAATTCTTGGACTACAACTCTTACTTATTTGATTTATTTACTCTGTTTATTTTCACTGATATTATACCGATTTTAATTTAAATAATGCAAGGGTCTTTCTATTACGAAATGATTGTCAGGGATTTAGTTATTATGAAAGTTTTGTTAAAGGAAACTTGTCAACTTGTGTTATAAAATTGATACGATGTATATACTTTTAAACAGTTCAATTGTATTTCCATGTGTTTTCCCTCATGTCTATCCACCACTTATCTGAAATAATTTTATTTTTTAGGAAAAACATAAGAATTGAAAGTTGTTCACATAAATAGTGTTTATCATTGTAATTGTAGTATTGTATATACAATTATTGGAGTTTGTATTATAATAACTTTGTAATTTTTGTAGGGTTATCATGATGTTGCTGTCACTTTTCTATTGGTCGTTGGTGAAGATGTAGCCTTCCAGATAATGGAGAGGCTATCAACGGATCATTTGCGTCCTTGTATGGAGCCCACAATGGAGAAAACCTCGTATCTTTTAAATTATATATATCCTCTTATAAACAGGCTACATCCAAAACTTTGTGAGTTCATAGAAAAGTAAGTGTAATTTAAATATTTTGTTTGTATTTTTTAATTTCATAGATAACTTGTTCTTTGTTATTTAGATCCAAAAAACCTCTTGGTCATCATCACCTTAATAGAAAAAATTATGTTTGGCATAATATGTATTTGTAGATATAAACCTAAAACCTTGTTATAATATAAACAAATCAATTGTATTTATTTGTTCACCTTTCGATTTTGAAATCCTTTGCTAATTTTCAGTGACTACTTACATTAAACAATTACAGCCGATTTTAGAAAATCAATATTAGTGCTCTTCTTCAGGGTATGTACCCTCAACTCTTGAGTTATTGAAACACCTTAAATCCCTCAAAATATGTCCAAAATATGTTTTTATACAGAATTTGATGATTTTTTTTTCTTTATTCAAAAGAATTACAAATAATTTTTTCATGATTGATTTTAATTTTAAAATTAAAATTTTTTTGAAAGAGAATCCCTTAGCCTTGTTCTGGACTCCTTACACAAATTAACAATAATTACAAACAAATTTATATTGAGCAGAAAAACAGATATGTATAAGAAAATTACAATTGAATTAAATTAAGAATTGTAAACTATTTAAAATTAATTGTTTGCCAAATGAATTATAGGTGTAGTTTAAATCTTATAAAATTATATCAGTCTTGTTTATATTAATTCCAAATAAAAGGCAATAAACAATTAAAAATATTTAAATACAATTATTGAACAACATTCACTAGGTTTTCTACATTTTCCATACCAAATAACCATGTTCTTATTGAAATTTGAAATTTTCAGCATTCCCCCCCCCCCCATTTCTGAAGATTATGGAATAGTTTTGGTGCTTGAAAAGAGTTGATTTTTCTAAAGAATTTAGTTCAAAGCTTTGGGCAAAAAATGTTATTTATATTTCGTCATTTATAAGATGAAAATCAAATATTTTTTTAAAAAATCTTTTTTTTTAACTTAAAATGGATAATTTTGTAAAAATCTCAACTCTGTACATGTTCTTTCTTTCTACTCTGTACGTGTTAAAAAGTAAAATATTAACTTCTAATTTTCTCATAATTAGGTTTAACAATTTTGATTAAATTGTGATCAAATGTTGCCCCCATATCTCTGTACTCTGTCCCAAATTCCAATTAGAAAATTATAAGTAACAAACGCCAAATCATTTTTAATGTGGTTGATACTGTTTTAATGTATTTGACACTGTTTTAATGCATCTCTACCAATTAGAAAATTTTTGGCAAAATATGAAGGCTAATAATACAAACCAATTTTACAAATCAGTTTGAAAATTTAAAAATACAGTAGGCCTACCTATAAGAGTAATCGACAAAAAAAACTAAATAGAACTTTTGTTTGATAAATTGTAAAGAATAGATATACAATAAGCAGTATATGTTTTTAATCTCGTGTAAATACAAAACAACATTATTATAAATAACTAACAATTGCCTATATACAGCATCGAAGTGCTATTGTGAGGTGTATACTTTTCCAAGTATTATTGTCAGAAGTTTCCCATGGGATAATATTCATAATGTTCAACAAAAACATTTAAGAGTCTAAAGGGATCATTTACAGTTTCTGACATGTTTTTAATAATTTTATTTGCCATGCATTATTGTTCAAAATCAATTATGGCGATACGAAAAATAATTTTGAATTAACAGTAAATTTTTATGATCTAAAAAGTAAACAGGTTAAATGCAAAGCCACAGCAAAATTCATTTGATCAATTATACTACTAAATCAGAAATAAATAAAATATAATAAATAAGAAGTAAGGTTTTCAACTCGTTGTTTGTTTTTGTTTAACACTACAAAAAGTATTATATATAATAATTTTATAAACAATAAATATATATTTTCGTTTACTTTATATATAAATTTAATTTAAATAATAGTATTATTATTAGCACAACTATAACAATATTCCCGTATATTACCTCTTAACTGAAAACACATTTACGTCAATACAACTATAGTGTTATTAGAAAATATTGAGGAATTTTAAAACACTTGGTATTAGAGTGCTGCCTACAAAAAAAACTTGTACAGTATAAGAAAAAGTCTAATTCAAAGTATTTAAACTTGTTCTTTACGGTAGTAATATCAACATTGTAAAAATGTCAATTATAACTGTGTTGTGATTTGTTAAAGATTTTGAATGACCACCATTTTGAAACTTAATGAACATAACAGATTTCTATGAAATGAAACTTTTGACCTACTTTTTGAGAAAATGAAAATATTTTTTAAGGAGTTAAGAAGGTACAGAAAAATTACTATGTACATACATGCACCCAAGTGCACACACACAGACAGGCAGAGGAAATATATATATTCTGTCACAGGTAAAATCGGAATAGTTAATTTTGTATAAGAAGATTGGCTAATATCCAATGTACATGTAATTTTGCTTTCATGTAAACCAATAAATAGAAAAATTTGTTTTATCTCATATTTCAAACAAAAAATTTTAGTTTAAAATTTCAGACTAATATTTTTTTTCCCATAGAAGCTGGAAAATCTTACGTAGACAAAGTGAATCCGGTACTCGCAATAGTATGAGATTATTACTCACTATTCTGCTTATACTTTTCTTTTTAATAAATAAAATTTGCAAAACAAGGGTCAATAACATAGTTACAATCAAGATATCTCACTCACACCTGAAACAAACACCCTCACAACACAAGTCACACCCATATAACCACTCAACCAATTTCCATCAAAAACCTTATATTACTATACAAATACTGCCAGCTTCAAACAAACACATAATACACACATCATGAACACTTTCCAAACTCCAGAATAGCTTTAACAATATTTATGTCATGGTGTTTTTAGTTATTTGTATTTACCCAGTCGTGGCTGAGAAACTCTTCTACCGAATGAAAGGATCTATAAAGTAACAACTCAGGCTGTTTTTAAAATGGTTTTTTTATCCTGAATTTGTATTAATTGGTTGGGGAGTGTTAACAGTTTCACCAGCTTGACTTGGCAATTTTTTATGCTTTTCAAGTCTGTATGGCCTCTGTAGGTGGTCATTTCTTTTCCTGGTGTTATACCCATCCACTCGTCTTTCAACAGTAAGCATATATTTAAATTTTTAGTATATAATTACTTCAAGTAATTATACTTGAGAAAATCAATATTGACAGCTCCTTAAAAGTATGTTTAAAAGATTTCTTTTGGGTTAGGCCAGCTACAAGTCTCATAACTTCTTTTTGCAACGTGAATATTGTGACCGGTTGAGAATTTCCATATGGAAGTTTCATAATTTAAATAAGGAATAATTACCCTGTAGTAGGCCATATGCAGGGTACTAACAGTACCAAAGGGTTTAACTGACTTCAACAAATATATGTTTGTACATAATTTTCTACGTAAAAACAAACTTCCTTTCTGTTAGTAATGATATCATGTAGAATAAGGATTCAGAAAAGATATTCCATGTGCCATGCTAAGAAACTCTAACCATGATTCTGGCTAGAAGATTAGTGAGAAGTCTGAAACATTTTGTATCTGTTTGAATCTCTATGAGATTAAAAGTCTGTTCGAAAATAGTTCGGTCAGGAATAACTTTGCAACGGATCATGCATTGACCAGGTGTTGTCCTTATTATGACAATATATCTTTATAACGATTCCATATTCTAATTTCCATTTTTATTTCATTAGTTTATTTTATATTTATTTAAGAGTAATTATAATTTATTTTCAGAGTAATAAGATTATTTGTTGGTCTATTTAATTTATTTTTTATATTCTTAGATAAAGTGTACTCACTTGTTGGGTCAGTATATTAGTTTATTGTACCAGGTAGTCCATAGGATTGCCAAGATCATTGGCCCTTTCAAATCTAAGTCATTTACCTGTGGCAAGACAGGCTTCTTTGTAAACCTCTTTGCGATTGACCGGTTAAGAGCAGGAAGAGGTATTACTTGGAACTTAGCTATTTAGGTTTATGTTTAGTTTAGCTGTAAACCTCAGAGGATGATAACTATCTCATCAAAATGTACTTAAGGGTATTATAATAAATATGCTAGAGTTATTATAATCTTAGTTTTACTTCTTGTTTTTGTGTTTCAGGAAATGCTTGTTTTTCTTATTATAAATAATTTGTGTAATAATTTTGTTATTGTATGTTAGTAACAGTGACAATTAAAAGTCAAAGATAATTTAATAATAATATATAGTCAAATGGATATATTACCAACATGTTTTTGTTAAGTGTGTTGCTAAGAACGTTTCTGCAATATTTGATTAACGCTACAAGAGAATGATTTGCAAATAAACAGGTATTTACACAGCTGATTATGTATACTGTCATAGTCATGCAATGTGTATTTATCCATTTCAATCCATTAAGAGTTGTTTGTTTTAATACTTACAAAAATTGCTTAAACTTATCGTTTCAAAGACTATGTCAAGGATTTTATTTTTTTTATTTTTCATGTAATAAGATATTTATTTATCTTCCTTTTTTGCTGTGAACACATTTTTGTATTCAAACAAATTAACAATAATATTATCAGGCCCGTTGCGGAAAATATCCTCTGTTTGACTATAAATAAAACTGTGACAGATACAGAAACTTTATTATATATATATATATATATATATATATATATATATATATATGAGTGGAGTCGAAACTCCTTTACAACACCTAGGGTTGTTAATGTAACATTTTACATTTTTTGGGTCTCTATGTTGGGTTAGTACTTGGTTTGATATGTGATGTAAGCAAGATATGTAGGGAAACTTGTGTCATCTATCATATTGCAATCGTATATTCGAAGCCTCATATGGATGGACAGAGTGTTCCTCCGAAATTGGTTAATGTTATAGAATCGTAAGTAAACGATTTCTATGAATGTAAAATGTTAAATACTATATTACTACTAATACAATACCATAAGATTAAATAAATAAATATTGTAACTTTTATAGTTTTTAAGTAAAATTAAGAAACAATAATTTCCCAAAATTAAAACATTAGCTTCAGTGCGGTGTGTTAGTGTGCTGATCTTATCGTCAGGTTAACCCAAACTGGCCCAAAATATCCATCAATCACAGGATTTAGCTATCTGGCTGAAACAGAGTACTTCTTGTAGAATCATTCACTCATCTTTCTTCGGCGAGATTGGTCGTGTTGACTGTCGTTACTACGAGAGCTTCTCATTAGGCTAATCGCCTCAGATTTGCTTCGTTTCTAGAGCTACGCTACAAATGAGCGAAAGAATCAGAGCTAACAAGTTTTGACTTGAATTTCATTAAATTCAGTGTTTGGTCCTTGGTATAAGGCGCCTAAGTATATTTCTGAACTTTTCTCTGTTTTATGTAAAATTTTGTTTATCGTAAGACAAAGATACGATACTATGAAAACTAACGAAACATTCTAGTTTAAATAAAAATATCAGTCTTTCAGGAAAAGATGAATAGATTATTATAATTTCAGTAAAGTGATTTTACAAATAATTGAGACATTTAATGAATTTGAATAAAATTAATTTGTGATCCCCACATTGTTATAAAATATACAGTCATCAACTGTGATTCCCTTTTTAGTAATTAGTAGAAACTTTGAAATCAATAATGTGATATAACCTATAAAAAAAGTTATAAACTGTGATTCCCTATTATATATATGTACATTGTGTCTTTGTTAGTTATGAGAAATTTATGTTTTATATGTATTCTGTATGTTTTTATGAAGTACTTCCTTAATTAGAAAGTATTGATTAATATATATATATATATATATATATATATATATATTTCAGGCACAAATATTTGTAAGAATATTAAATTTGGGTATTTCCCAAGATATCCGTAATTTGTTTGTGACTAAAAGTACATTTTCCTGAAAGATC
This sequence comes from Aphrophora alni, assembly GCA_963513935.1. Classification (NCBI taxonomy): domain Eukaryota; kingdom Metazoa; phylum Arthropoda; class Insecta; order Hemiptera; family Aphrophoridae; genus Aphrophora; species Aphrophora alni. Next base: position 70,672,320 of record OY740771.1, on the reverse strand, counting down.
CACGATCCCGAGCAATTTATTTTATATTATTAAAATTACAATTGTCTATGCGCCCACTCATAGAATGGCGCCCAATAAATTTTTTAATGTTTTAAATATAAATTCAGTAAAAAAATCAATAAATCTAAGTTCTTTTAATTCCCGATAAGCGAAAGGTTATATCTTATTCACTTCACGGAAATCATTCACTTTGTTCACATAATCAATTTAATTTCTTATGACAACTGTGTTAAATTTGTCTGCCTTAGTTAACAAAACTTTGTATTTGTTTAGTTAATATTTTAATTTGTTAGCTGTGGACTTCTCGTTATTAATTTTATGAGGAACATAATCATTAGATTTGTTTCTGAGTGTTCTTATTAACTTATTGTTGATCAAGGTCCTAGTAGTGTTTCTACTGTCAATATTTAGAATGAATTTTATAGCTGATTCAGTGGAGACAATTTCTTTGATTAAGCCGTTTCTATTATTATTAATTGTATATACAATAAAACTCGAACACAAGTTCTCACAAGAATTACGTTTACTTAATCAAACGTTTTTCAACAGCAAAGTCATCATCCTCAGTGATACATGAGTTATAATAACTAAACTGTTTATATTATTGTAGCTCATGTATCACTGAGGATGACGACTTTGAGGTTGAAACATGTTTCATTAAGTAAACGTAATTCTTGTGAGAACTTGTGTTCGAGTTTTATTCTATCTAATATTATCTCACAAGTCAAGCTTAAAATTTCATTTAGCCTCTTTACTAAAATTGTACTTTAGGCCCTTCATTCAATAGAGATTCTTCATCCTTAACTAAAGGAATATTAGACTTGTTGACTATGAAGGGTAGAAAATATGGTCTATTGTTATGTTATCTTTTAAAGATGTTTAAGTTGTGGCAATATTTATTAACTTTTTATGAAGTAAGGATTTCTTAGTTTGGATAATCTTGTTTACTTGAGTACTGATAATATTCAAAACTTTAACAAACTTTGACGGGTTACGTTATTTGAGTTTTTTAGGCTTGTCAGGTCTGTTTTTCCTAAGCCGTAGATCACTTTTATACCCAGTATTATAATTATGTTTATCTGTTTGTAATATTATGGAACATTTTAAATTTAAGACAGCAAATTGTTTGAAAGATATACTTACAGTGAAATATGTGTGCTCAACTCCTTGAAAGTTCCTTCACAAGATTCCATTTTGTTTTATTCTCCAACAAGTTTTACGGCATTTTTAAATTTTATTTTGTCCAAATGATCATTTGCAGACTTATTTTTTTATTTCACTCTGTGATCTTGATAAACTTAAGATTATTGATGTGGTTGTACTGTTGAAGGATTGAACTGTGACCGTCTCCACTTCTTTTGACCAGCTGGAAGCTCCGGCTGGCTGGAGACCGCGTACACTTTAGCCGAATCTTGTCAGGATGGGCCAAGGAGTCGGATTAGGACGCTAATGAACGCACGCAACGCAAGTGAAATTAAATGTTGTATTTTATTTTATCGCCGAATTAAAAGATTACAAAAATGATTATGATTTATTAAAAAGACATAACGGCAAGATAAAGCCTTAATAGTGGCCGAAAAGCATACCGTTTAATTTAACTAGCACGTGGCCGAAAATGGACTAACCTGACCTCGTCCCGTATCGGTCTTCCGTCTCGCGGCTCTCGGGACAGACTCTCGGTCGGCTCGCTAGTTCAAGCCTTCCACTCCTCGTCTCTCCCCCCCCTTCTTCTACGTCATATTGCACTGCTCATCAAAATCGCAAGTGCCAATTCATATTTTATTATTTAGAATTCCTTTATCCTAATTTATAATTATTATGATTTTGGTTTGGTGGGCTCCTTGGCTGGGCCACAGAACATCTGAGAATATGCAGAACGTAACACATTTGACAACACTTCAAAAGAAAATATGCATTTAGTGTGGACCCCATAAGATATAGGAAGTGATGGGAAATGACTCAGTTGGTACTCTGGCAAAAAAAGGGCATCAAGATTCACTGCAAAAACACGAATCATAACTACAACACACTGATGGATGGTAAAAATGATTTGCGGTCCAATAACTACAATTCCAAGTAAATAGGCAGTTGCAAATTTTAGACTTGACATTGGCCATTACTGCTTCTCAGCTTATCTGTGCTAGCTTGGACTTTCAATGACCGAGGAATGTGATCTGTGGCAGGGAACCGGATCAAAAATGGATCAGGCCCACTTGTTAAATTGTATGATGTTCAAACAAGTTCTGCAGAGAAGAAAATGTTATGGTGGTCTGTATGAGAAGCATCTTACAAGGTTGCATCATTTTGAAAAGTGTACAGTAACTCTACAGTTGCCAGATATGTGAGCCAATGTAGATGAATTTACCATATCAGTTATGAATATAAACATTTAACGAAACAACAGTCAGCTATGGTTGAGACTTTATTAACTATTAAGTTACCCTTAAAATATACGATCAATTATTAATAAAGGCATAAGGTTTGAGCATAAGTAACAACGGAAGATGATGACTTTGTCATTGAAATGTCATCTTGTTGGTGTTTGCTTGTTATGGAAATTGGAGTTTTTCTTTTTTCTGTAATTCTTCTAAAATCTATGGTTAGCCAAATCTGAATTGTGCAAATGGTGAGCTTTCGTTATTTTATACCACTGTACTTTATCTTGGAGGTGTAATCACTGTGAAAATGCCCTGGTCCAGAAAATGCTCCTAGAAAGATACTTAAAGCGAGACTTAAAGAAAAATGCACCCTTGAAAGAGTACTGTCGAACAACACCTTTTGGCGACTTGCTGCCCTTGTTTATGAGAGACACCGTGTGGTTGATATCACTTGATATCAGATACACGCACAAGAAGTAAGAAGTAAGTACAACGGAAGATGATGACTTTGTCATTGAAATGTCATCTTGTTGGTGTTTGCTTGTTATGGAAATTGGAGTTTTTCTTTTTTCTGTAATTCTTCTAAAATCTATGGTTAGCCAAATCTGAATTGTGCAAATGGTGAGCTTTCGTTATTTTATACCACTGTACTTTATCTTGGAGGTGTAATCACTGTGAAAACACAACTACAGTTTTTTAAGAACTTGGGGCCCACAACCAATCTTTTGATATAAATTTATTAATTTACTCTAGAAATTAATCAAATAAAAGTATACTATTAGTGGATACTGTTCATCACAATAGTACACCAAGTTTTTCCCTCCTCACAAGTTGATCACATCTCTTTCTTGTCATACATATCAAGATATGAACCTCTTATTGATTAAATGATCAAACAACTTTGAATCACATCAGTAATTTGTCAAACATGTGTTGGAAACATTATTTATTAAAGTTTCAAAACAAATATTTATTTGATTGTTGTAGATTTTGATAAATACTACCTTTTAATGATGATTGTTTTATCATCCTTTAACTTTCTCACCTTTGCAGGGGGGTGCATACTAGCTTCACTTATTAAGAGGTGGTTGGCATCCCTTGTGGTCCCTAGTAAAATACTCACAACACATAAACTATCTTCCATATACACTAAATGCTCTATAATCTGGCATCGCATGGTTCGGCATGTTCTATAATCTAGGCCAGATTAAATTAAGTTCATTAAATTTAAAAATTGCATTAAATCAAATTTAATTCTTACTAACTTCTTTTAAAATCTTCAATTTTAACTACTGTAATACAGTATTGTCTTAACACCAATAAATTAATGTTCAATATATGTACGGTTTATCACGAACACTGAAAATGAAGGTCGTTTGGCCTCATTTTTACAATTTCTGCGCAAGCTAAGAATACGCAGGAATCATAAATACACTATCGGGCTCCTTATGTTATTAGTTCGCATGATTTATCCCATTTATTCCTGGTAAATTTTCTGACGTTTGGTAATCCGGAAAAATTGGAAATCTTGTATAATCTAAGTTCCAACTATGCCAGATTAACGATGGTCTACTGTAATAATATACACACAGTTCCCTATGTTACATGATTACTTACATTTTCATCTAAATAAGATTTCTTTTTTTTTTTGTGTGTACGTCCTTATCTTAGGCAGAGTTTCCTCTCTTGGCAACTGATTTATGTGAATCTGCCATTTTTTCCAGATGTTAAAACCAATTATGACTATGAAAAAGAAAGAACACTGTACTCGTCTATGTTATTCTAGAAGTGGTGATGCATATTCTAATTATCTTGACAGAATGGAATCTGATGTTTGATTTACACTGCTAGTGCTTTTAACAGTTTGAATTTAGGAACCGGCCTTCTAGCAAGTGGCTGGGGTTAATAGAGGTTGGAACCTATAATTGATGCGGTCGGACGAAGTTGATGGTTTACCATGAGTACATGGGTGACTAGTCACTAGTAACCTAGGGTGAGGAACCATAACATTGTCCTGAACTTACCTCCAACTTTACAAGAGGTGGAGGCACTGAAAACATCTATCTCGGCCCCCCTTAAATTTAAACTCGCTTTAGTTGGAGTTAGTTATGGGCTACTGATTATTCTGGGCATGCTCAATTATCAGCAGTACAATTTTTCATCCATTAAGTGCTGAACAAAAAAGTAGGGTTACTTTAAATTCAAACACCAAATCTGAGATGGATAATAGTGCTAAGAGACTTTGTTTGGTTACATCTGACAAGTCAAATGATTGTGGGATATTAAAGACCAAGATAGCTTCTCAACCACTTGAGATGCCAGTTCCTTAATATATAGTTTCAGCAATACAGAAGTTGAGAAAAACCTATTGAAGGTTTCTCCTTTCCTAATTAACGAAGCCTTTGCAATAATGAAATTACGATCATAGTCAGGATTCCGATTTAATTACTGAGCTTGTCACTATATCAGTTGCACAATCTGTAGAAAACAGATACAACACAAGATGGCTCAAGTGAGTAATTGTTTGAGTAGTCTCTATTGAATTTTTTATGGCCAATGAATTTTAGTGAGCATGGTAACTGGTTACTCCATAGGCTGATTTATCACTGGAGCAGTCTGTAAACTGATAAATGGCGTGAATATCAGTAAAATGGCACAGCAAGGCTTTTTACTGTTGGACGAGGCTTAAGTGTGACTACTGATAATTTGTAGTTCCTGATTATTACTTTTAATTATTAAAGCTGGTTTCTCTTGCTTTGGCTAATCAGACACTGTTTTTGGGGTGATTCTCTAAATATGGAATATCAGGGATCCACAGTCCAGTGATTGAGTCCAGTGATATCAAATGGCATGTGATTGGGTTACTAGGTTAACTGCATGACCTAACTAAAATCTATAAATGCCATTATATTTCATTACTGGCAAGAGCAGCTTCTGTAGGTTCCATTCTGAAATTACAGAATGGAACTCTCTTAGTAGAGTATTTGTCAGTACAGTATTAACTAATTTTGCACATGTATGCATGTATGAGTATGATTGAGTTTGTAACATGTATAATAAGTATAAAATATTTCTAAATTATTCTTTATTTTATTTTTATTTATTAACCCTTTGCACGCTGAATAAAATTTGCCTTATTTCAGCTCAACGCTGAAATAACTTAAAAAACATTTTTTGTTTTGTTTTTTTTTCAAAGTTAATTTTTGTTTTCGTATTGTATGTGAAAGGTTAATTTATTTTTTAAAATGTCATCATTGGTTTTCGGCTACATTTAACATTTTTTTATTACATACAACAAAATAGTAAAAAATTGCAAAAAAAAATTTAGTTTATATTAATTTTTGTAAACTGGAACAGTTATATTGTGAAATAATATATAAAAATACAAGGTAATGTTAAAAAAACAAAAAACAACATATTATTGGTTAATTGGTATGTTGGAGAGGTGTGATAAATTTCAAAACATGTATCAGGGTGCAGAGACGGCTTCTCGGTGCAAGTCTTGCAAAAGTATATGGTTTCTTAAAAGTATATACACATAAAACAAATAAAACGTTACAAAAAATGTTAACAATCCAAACAAAACTATGAAAGATCTATAAAAAACAATACTTCTTCAAAACAATGCTCAAATGCAAACACGGAGGTTGTCGCCTATCAGACTAATGAGACTGCGAGTATAGCCGTTATCCGCTCTGTAGAAGCTATAGAATGCTTGTGCCGCCGGGCAATTCCAGACAAAATAGCGTCCCCCTCCACTGCCTCGAAGCGTAGAACTTTCAACAAAACATTTTTCTATTCCTGAATAGACAGTATAGATGCCTCTGCATTCTACCGGAACTTTGGTGAACTAATTAACTAACCATAGGCTAAAATATATTTTTGCGACTTTAATCGTAATTCGCGTTTGGGTCAAAGTCTACCACTGCGGCTATACTCGTTTGCCACGTGGGAAGGGTTAAAGTTCTGGTTTTGCATCTGCTTATCTGTCAACTCAATGAAGGTAACCCTGAAACTGGTTATGCCTAAAGAATAATTCTAATACCTAACATAACCTAATTCCTCAAATATTGCAAGAACTGAAATTGTAAAATATATTTTGAACTAGTATTACTAGTCTTTTTTATTTACTGTTGTGTATGAATTAATAGGAAAATTAAAGTGTCTGGGTAGTGTGTGTCTTTTCATTTTTAATGTAAAAATTTGAAATAATCATAATGGATGTACATTTCTCCTTTCACTTCTTTAGTAATATTGGGTATTATTATTTTTATTTGCATGTAAAAACATTTCATCTTGTGTGTTAAACTGTGCTAATTGATTGTCTGTTAATTTATAGGTCAGGCGTAGGGACAATGTTCTGTTTACCATGGTTCCTCACATGGTATGGACACAGCCTCAACCAATACAGAGATGTTGTACGTCTGTATGATTACTTCTTAGCTTCACCTCCGATGCTACCACTTTACCTTGCTGCTACTATTGTTGTTTATAGGCAAGAGAATATATTTAAGGGAGATTGTGATATGGCTAGTGTGCATTGTTTGCTATCACAGGTAAATATTGTATTTTTTATATTTGTTGTTTTTACTTATGTAATGCATCTTATATTTAGTATGGATAAACTTTTTTTTTAAATTTAATTTTGTTTGCTTTTTAAAATGTACAAATTTAGCATATATGGAAGAGTGGACTACATTTTTTATAAGAGGATGTGTGGTGGCTCATGATTTTTTCAAAAATGTGGGTTAAAATAATTAATCCAATATTTTATATTGCATCTATAAATATAAATTCTAATGAAAGAAGTACGAAAAGGAACATACCTATAATTCCGAATTAGATGTTGAAAAATGACTGCCTACTGCTGTATGTTCTATTTGTAAAGGAGCTGGTTACCCCTGTCCTCTTAATGAGTGAACTTGTCAATGACTCCATTATTCAAGTTTGTAATTTGCGGGATAACATCTTTGTGTATAAAACATACTGTCAATGAATTTAGACGGTCTTGGCCCATATTTTTTTCTTAGAAATGTTTTAATCGCTTTGAATATGTTTAAACATCTCTCTGCCTCAGTTGTTGTTACTGGTGTAGTAATGGTTATTTAGAAAGCTATAAAAAAGTGTCTAAGTCATTTTGTAACCTAATACCACTTTTTATAACCTTGAAAGTGTCATTCGTCATTCCTATAAATAACTGAAAGTTCATTCTTTAATTTTTTTATAAAAATAAGTTCCCTGTATCTTGTAGAAAATGTATTTATTAATGTGGTTTGGAAATTTTCACTACAAAGAGGAAATAATTTTTTTATCTAATATAGAAAAAATCAAAATAAATCAGATTTTTTGAAGCGGTACCAAAGTTGCCCACAATTATATAGCAAACTTCTTAGCAATGATATCTCAATTTTCATTTAATTGATTTTTCTTTAATTGTTGCTATGGAGAGGGCTGAGATGAATGGTTTTTAACAACCTCACATTTTTCAGTGTCTTTTGTTACGACATGGGTTTCTCAAAGAGTTTAAACGTCAAAAGATTTAATTAGTTGTTCTTTATATTCTTAACACTGCTCACGATTTGCGAGTGAAAGTTCCAGGGTGTTTGAAGAATAGTGGTTAACTTTTATCACAGATTTCCCAAAGTACATCCATAACTTTGGTGGAACTGAGAAAAAGCTTGAGAATCCAGTAATATTCACAAAAATTTATTTAACTGACTTTATCCTAGAGCAAGCCTTTTTAACTACTAAATTTAGCTGTTGAGCATGGCAATACATGTACTTAGAATTCTTAAATACTGATTTCATTAAAGCCTGTACTACACTCGAATGTCTACTCGTAATATGTTGCTCTATTATAGGCTATGAGTGTTTCTTCAAGTTTATGCAATTTTTTAAGATTTCAAAAAGATCTTGCCCAGTTCAGTCATGGATGACTACTAAAAAAAAGGAATCTCTCAGCAGGTTTATTTTCTTAAATAAAACAAAATACAATTACAAACTGACTTTTGCATATTATCTCTGTCGTTTCATCTGCTTGATCAGACACAAATCTGCATTGTTTGTATTAATTTGTAGTTCTTCTACATACACACTAGATATGCAATCTAATAACTCATTTTGAATATCATGCTATATATATTTAGAGACAAATTGTATTTATGTGAACAAAAAACATGTTATCTAAACTAACAAGCATTGATACTGATAGGAATATGAATTCTCATTATCAGGTTCAAATGAATAAATGAGCTAGCCAATCAGTGGTTCAATATTATCATATATATATATATATATATATATATATATATATATTCAAATATTAGTTGTAACAAAATACTATTAAAAGATCAAGTTCAAAACAAGTTAACAATGTAAACCATGTCTTGATTTATTTGTATTAGTATATTCCTTCAGTAGGTATAGCTTCTACAACTTAGTATGTATGTGTGTGTTATGTGTTTAGAATCATTGTATTTATAAATTAGCTTGATTAGCAGCACTTATATTTATATATAATTAAGTGCTGATACAGGTTAATTTATAAATACAATGATTCTAAACCTTTAATCCAGAACGATCCCAATGATCATGAAAATTATTTGAGATTAAAGTAATTTCCAACCATTAAACAAATTACACACAAAGCTTGCTTGCCTTTTATTATTGGAAGCTATCAAGGTCCTGAACTGTAATGCTCTGTGGTAGATCCTTCCTTTTCCTAAAGAACTTGATAAGCCAATTCACTCTAACAGCCTTTCTGCCTAGTTCCAATCTGTCCATTGATAGATTGACCTTGGTTTCCCTTCAGGCAGAGCTTATATACAAACAAGTCATTCATGAGGGGTTCAATGTTTGTAAGCTAAGTAATTTCTTAACTTTTAGTGGTCTGTCATAACGATTGTTTTCATTCTGGTTTCTATTGAAAGGGCTTAGTATATTTCGATTGTCTAGCTTAAATCTAGCATAATCCTAAATACTAATAATATCAACACCCTTTTAAACAGCATCTTGACATGAAATATAATTAAATTGATAGTTAAGTGGTGTTTAAAACTGATTGTAATCCTTCTCAGGTATTTGTATACACATTTTATATACTACATACAACTTACATACTAGATACATAATTATTAATGTTAAACTTAATAAAATGCATGTACTATAAAATAAGTGTAATATTGATATTGTATCCATCATATCCATCAATTTTTGAGTAGGGTTACTGGATCTAATGCATCTCCTTCAATACTGTTGTATATGAATAATACAGGACTATCATAAAAGAATGGTGGGGTTTTGAACATGATTTAAATGAGAACAGAATTACGTCTGAAACAGTTTTTTTACATAACTAATAAATTTTGATATGTGCGCCATTAGTCCTTTGGCAAATGTACAATCGATAATCAACTTCTGCTCAAAGGTTAGTTAACATGCCTTTGTTAACGGTTGTTATTACTTCATTAATCCTTAAGTGATTTAGGTCACAAATTTTTTCTCAATAAACAATGTTTTTGATGTACCCCCACAATAAGAAATCGCAAGGTGTCAGGTCTTTCAACCCCTGTACAGGGTTATCATAAAGGAATGGTAGGGTTTTATTAATTCATACGAAGACAGTAGAGAAGTTTTGTGGTGTTGTATTAGTATCGCTGATAGCCTATAACCCAAAAGTTTGTTTAACAGCTTGTTTAACAGTTTGTTAACAAAAGTTATCAAACAATTTTTCATCACACCACACCAAACATTAACTTTAGGCGAGATGTGTATTTTCTCAATAATTGTATGTGGGTTTACAAATCCCCCCCCCCCATATGCATGAAGTGTGTCTGTTAACAGACCCATTGATATGGATGATCCACTTTCTTTGAATTGCTTGAACCAATGTCGTATGTTATTTTCATGTGCTAGATCTTTTCTATATTCGCGTTGAAATGCATGTTTCACTGAAATTACAGACTTAAATTCAGCCACAAAACACACTTTGCTTTTTCTTTATTAGAGAACATAACACACTCTACACAGAACACTCCAGAAAATACAAAACACACTACCACAACAATGCAAGAACTAATTTTGAGGTTACAACAGCTGTTACAAACTTTTCGGTTATAGGCTATCAGCGATACTAATACAACACCACAAAATTTCTCTACTGTCTTCGTATGAATTAATAAAACCCCTTTAGCCTGTACAGGGGTTGAAACGGTCCAGTTTTGTTTAGGATATGGGCTGCGTTCATGAACTTAAGATGGTCTTAGGCCATGAAGAGGTTTATAATCTGAGAGGTGAGCGTGGCCTAAAATGCAAGTATTACATTATGCAAGGTAGGATCTAAAGATGTCTTACTGTCACATGGAAAATGTTTATCTATGAGGTGGCGTCACCTTCTTCACCTAGGGAACAGTGACAAGGCAGGATTAATCAAAACTGTTCTCGGAATGTGGTATAGAAAGATTAGGGTTTATGCCGTCACATACTAGGTGATTGTCGGTATGGGTGATAGTATAAAAATCACCTGTGATTTCTGTCACTAGGGTTTCCCGCTGCTCAGAATACAATGGAAAGTACATTGTTGAGCTCTCCCATACAGCTCTCTTCCAGCTATGAGTCCTTTCTTTCTACTACTGTTCCCGATATCCTCTATCTCAGTAGAAAACACATGTTCATTTACTTCGGTTGACAGTCGTTCAGTTGCTTGCCAGTAATTGTCCTGATGGATACCCCATTCATGGCCACAATGGTTGAATCACTAGACAATGTGCATGTATGGTTCTTCCAGCGCAGTGGTACAGGCATATATTCATATAGTTTCCACATCACTGATCATGCTGAACTGGGATCTTTAAAGTAGAAATCGCAGTCCGGAGTGTGATTATACAAGATGTAATATGTAATAAATGTAAATTTCATTCAGAATGGTCAAGGTCGTCTATCTTTGGGATAGGCACAAATCTAGGACTTTTAGGTGTGTGGGGGGGGACAGTCGTATGCATGGATATTATAATCCCTACAATTAGCACCCACAGTACTAACATGTAGTTAATAGTACATTTGTCTTTGTTTTCGCAACATATATGCAATGAAAGTTTTGTACACACTAGCAGCACTAACGTTGGTTGCTTGATCTAGAGTAACTTGGAAGACACCTGTGCATCTTACACCTTTTGTCGCACTTTAGAAATGTTTTTGTGCAGTCTTCAAGTAACGTAGCTGTGTTCACTAGATCCATATGGTCACCTCTAATGAGTTGCTGCACTCTGTTTAGATAACTGTTGACTGGTTCGATCCGTGTTATAAGTTAAAAGATGAATACCCTGTAAAAGCATGTACTCCAGAATTGTACACTAACATCAACAATTTTATAATTTATACCAATTGTTCAGATTCTCATTAACATAACATCTTAACATCTCTCTGTTTTCTTCTGGCTTTGTGGCCTATATCCAGCAGAGGTCCGTTACATTATCCCCAAGGACTTGTACAATTGTTTTAAAGTTTCAGCAACAAAATGCGTCCCTCGATCCATCTGTATGTGCTGAGATGCCATAATGTGTCAAAATGTCTTCTAGAATAAATCATTCCCTCTGTCTGTTGTCTTGACAATGGCAAACCATGTGGTCTGTAGCTATTAAATATACGATTTTTTATTTAATTTTGACAGTGTTTCTAAGTAATCTGACCATATAGGTTGTAACAACCCTACACGTTTCTGTCTGGAAATTTTCATCACTTGAGATCTGTGGCAACCCTGTATGTATTGTATAATGTCTGCTGCCATGGTAGGCCAAAAATATTTCTCCCATATTTTTGACAAGATTTTGGCTACACCTGCATGTCCACCTTGCAATAGCGAATCATGGTAGGCTTGCTGAATCTCATGAACGAGTAACTTTGGTACAGCCATTAGTAACTTAGCCTCAGCATGAATTGTTTGTAGTGTATTATGCTTTCCTGCTTTGTGTACAATCTTTTATTGTGTTTTGTCATCCCATAATATATCTAATAACGCTAGTCTAATACCGAATAAATAATCATGTTCTAACTGTAATTTTTGCATATAACTGTCTTAATATGATGAATTTGAAACTCCTTGGATGTTTGGTTGTTTGATTCGTTAGTCGTCTGGATATCGACTGAAGATATCATGCATCTTCATAACTATAAATAAATATTGAGTTTGACTTGTGAGATAATATTAGATAGAATAAACTCTAATTTAGTAAACAAAATTACGTTTACTTAATCAAATGCGTTTCAGCGACAAAGTCGCCATTCTCAATGATACATTAGTTACAATAACTATATTCTATCATTATAACTGACTCTGATTTGTGTTTAATATCAGTATCATAATCCAGTAACTTTATGCCATTTTTTCAAATTCACAACTCGGAGTTTTCCATTTTTATAATATTATAGTCTAGCATGTTCATTAACCCTTTGGGTGCCACGGTGACGATCTATCGTCACCATTTTTTCGTGCGAGAAGTGCCACGGTGACGATCTATCGTCACCATTTTTCCGTGCGAGAAATGCCACGGTGACGATCCATCGCCACTGCGTATTTCGTAGTTTAATTAATTTATTTGTAATCTGCTATATAGTATTTCGGTGTTTTAAAATACTTTGTGGTATATCCAGTGATATTCAGTGGTGGAAAAAATTTTGTTTTAGCTAACTAAACAGATGACAACAATTACTGATGCACAAAATCAGCTGTTGTCATTTTCACTTGCAGGTTAGAAGTGTACGGTACTGATATTATTGTGTGTTGATATTATTTTCTCACTACAGTCATCAGTTTTTTTTTGAAGTTTGTTGTTCGTGTTATTTTATTATTTGTTTGTTGAAGGTTATTATTTTAGTTATTACAAGTTTAAAGTAGTATTTTGGATAATATATTGCTTTGAAATGGCGGAAGAAAATCTAAGAGGTAGCGAAGTAGACAGATTACTTTTAGGTTATTCAGACGATGACTCTTTAGCCTCTGAAGATGATTTGTTACATTTATTTGGGGATGACAGTGATCTAGACCCGTTATATCAACCAGAAAGTGATAGTGACAATCAGTTTAGTGATAGTGATATTGATTTAAACTTAGATTAACCTAGTACATCAGGTAAACAAATTAGGTCTAGGATAGGTTGGGATAGGTTAGTTCTGAGATAAAAGTTTTTTGTTTGAGTTTGGTTTTCAACCAAATAATTTAAAAATTTGGTCACTTATAGAAAACAGTATATAGATAGAAAATAGCACACTTCCCATGTATAAAATATTTTTGGTTTGTGAGGTAAAAAAAAAAATGTAAAATTTTTTTTTTTAAATTAGGCTATCTAAAGTTTGGTTTTTAATAAATAATTTTTTTTACATATAGAATCCAACTTATTTACAAATATAATTGTAGCCTAGGTAACACTGAACATTTTGACACTAAATTTGTTAAGATATCTTGTATACAATTTAATCTGTGTCAATTATAACAAAGTTCTCCAAAAAACCATTTATACCTGTGGCATTTTTGGGTGAGTCTGTGCATTTTAGATGTGTTACCGAATTTTCCAGTTATGAAAATTTTCTTGTGGCACTCAAAGGGTTAAAATCAGTAAAATATTGTTCATACAAAAATGGTCTGAAATAATGTACCGTATTGACAACACGTAGTAATTCATATCTTCTGTCCATATCTCTCAACCATAATTCACATAAACAACTAGTCGAAGGGTTCTATCTTCCTTATATTGATATAAAACTCCGCCTATCCCATGCATACTAGCATTACAGGGAACAACCGTCTCCCTATCCTCACTAAAATTTGCCAATACCTATGGTATTGTTTAGGTCTTTTATTCACTAAAATGCCTCCTGATGTGCAGTCTCGTCCACTGTAAGTTCTTATTGTCATGCTTTCTTTTTTGTTAAATCTGTCGAATGTTTAGCCATGTCACTAAATTTTTGAATAAATTTCTATAATATGATGTCGTCTCTAAGAAGTTCCTCACATACTTCGTTTTCATATATGTAGGAAACTCTGATGGCTTTCAAATTTTTCTCTAAATATCGCACACCCTCTGCCGAAATATTGTGCCCCAGTAAATCAATGTCTTTGTAGAAGAAGTAGCATTTCAAAGTTTTCAATTTCAATTTTGCAAACTCCAACCATTAAAAATCTTTTTACAGTAATTTTAATTGCTCCTGAAATGTTGACATATGCCATCAAGTCGTCCATATATGTAATAAATGGTTATAATGTCCTTTACAAAAATTTCTTTATTTTTGTGAGTCCAGACCAAAGTTTCATACACATAAAGTCCTGGCAGCGTAAATAGAATGCAATCCCTATTTTATGAATAGTTAATGTAAACCAGCAGCATTTCCCCATACAACAATGCCATACCTTAACACGGATTCAATATAGGCATTTTGAAGTTTGTTAGTTTTTTTTTCTTTTTTAATGGAGTATTTCAGTTTTATCTGCATTTAAAAAAAGCACATTTTTTTTTCAATCAGGAATCTTAATTTTCCAATGATTTGTTGACTCCATCATTCAAATTTTTAATACTATTTTGTTTGACGAGTCCTGTGGTATCATATGCATATAATATTAATTCCAAATTTGTTGCCGGCAAAAGATCATTAATATAAATTTTAAAGAATAATGGTCCTTGAGGTGCCCCAAATATTAGTCTATCCTTATTTGACAAAAATTTTGCATTTTCCCTGTAAACAATTGTTTTTTTTTTTACTTCGGTTCTGTAAATAAGCTTTATTAAAGAAAAGCAATGTTCTTTTATACCATATTTCTTCAATTTCTTGAATAATAGAAAATAATTCATACTATCAAAAGCTTTGGTCACATCACTAAAGATACCAGCTGTGAACATTGACTCATTCAAAGAAGCCTCAATTTCATTTACAAAGTGTATGAGGGCATCTCCCGTACCTAGTCGTTTTCTAATTGAAACAATACAGTAGCTTATTTGAATTCAAGTAATTATCCAGTCTAGACCTCATAAATCTTAGATATATTCGACAAGATTGACAAGGATGATAATTACTTATTTCAGATTTATTGTGAAGCATATCTATTCTCTTACTTGAGATCACAATACCAATTTGTTACCCAATATGGCATAATTTTTGATTTTTGCGATTCAGAGGATTTATTTTAATTTTAGGAAAACACTGATTGAAATACAGTAAGAAACCGTTCAATAAACTATCATGATTTTCATCCATATTTAGTGGCGAGTCAAATTTAAAGCCACCGTCATTTGATCTCATGGTATTTAAAAAGTCAACAATCCTCTAGTAACCCTGTGTAGAAATTCTCAAGTAAACAAAAAATATATATATATTAAGGTTCAGGAATAATTGGCAAAAAACAAAAACGACTGCTGTTGTTAAAAGCTCAATTTTAATAAATTTCTTTTTATGATTAGGACAAGCTAATCCAGTTTACAAGTTTTAGACTGTGTCCATAGTTCATTTTCACTTTTTGACTGACAACTACTGAACTAAAATTTTAATGACAAATAATTTTAGTTGGTTTTTATTTTATTAATCTAATAACTATAAATAAATGTGCATTTTTCGTACAATTGTGAATAATTCTGAAACTCAAATAGCCACCCACAAACTCTAACGTATTTGACTGAAATGTGAATAATGTGGCTGATATATTTAGTAATTAACAATCCTGGGACATTTGCTATGTTTACATATATAATATAACTTTAAGGATTATAAGTAGGATTTGTCGATAAGTTTTCATGAGAGCTCTATGCCTAATAATCTCATTTACAGTTATCTCATCCATAATTATCAGGCGTAATTAGATATACATAAAATGAAGTATGTATCCCAAGCAAAGATATGTACAAATTCTTCTTTCTTTGTTCTTCATTAACTTAGTTGTTTTTCCAGTTTTATATTGTGGCCCTTAGTTATTATGTAGAACATTTTTGACTTTGGTTTTAGAATAGCAACCAATATTACGAATCATCACTGTTTGGTCTCTAGTTTCATTTATTTAGAGAGATAATGTTATCAACTCTTGATTAAGTCTGTTTATATTCAAGAGGTGTGACCTTTTAATTTCATAAACAATTATAATATGATTTATAAATATCGAGAACAGGTTAAGTTAGTTATACGATTTACACTATTGACCGAAGGTACTTGGTAGAACTCCATTTTAATGAAAAAACAAACACAATATTTAGTAAATTCTACAATTTTATTGAGTCTTGCCTCAATTTTATTGGCATTTTGAGTAGTCAATAGAGAATATTTACTCATAATAATAGCATGGAGTATTGTTTTATTATCTGTAACTCGGATACGATTTTATGGATTAAAATTAAATTTATTCATTCCATATCTCGAGTAAAACTTTTTATTAAATTTAAAGGATTTTGAGGAGGAATTTCAGTTACAAATTTAAAATGAAATGGTATTAGTTAGACATAGCAAAATATCAAAAGCTACGCTTGTTACATACATTTACTATAATTGTTTATTTGCGGTCCCATTAGTTAATTCTTGTGCCCACTTTTGTGACATCAAACTCCATGTATCTTAACATCAAATGTTTGACAATTATTGACAGAAGTCCATTTAAGACCCTTTTGAGCTCATTTTTTAAAAATGTTAAAAAAACTTGAAACACAATGCATGTATCTGAAAAAAACTAGATTTTTGAAAGATATATATATATTTTTTTTCAGTTACCAGATGATTTACCATTTGAAGAACTACTCACTCAGGCAACTGAATTGTATGAAAAATTCCCACCTGAAAGTGTAGAATCTGAAGTGCAGGAAAGAGGCAGACGAGAGTAAGTTCAATTCAATTTTATAGCTAATTTAGTCCCAAAACATGAATTAGTTTATTAATGAAACATGAAAATGTGTTATTAACTTTTTGAATACTGGGTTGTTTAATGTAGATATATTCTGATGTCCCAGGGGTTTTTTCGCCAAAGCAGCAGTTTATAGCTCCTTTATGTTAAAACCACTATCACATTCCCACATATCATAAACTGGTGAATCTATCACAATATTGATTTACTGTGATGTTTTAAAATACAGAAAGTACTGTTTTAGTTTGTTTTCATAATACAATAATATTAGAGCATTCATGTAAAATTAAACTTCTCTTTGTTTTGCTTAGTGGCATTTACTAGGTTTGGTGAATTCAAAATACACAATTAGGTTAAATAATAACAAAACAAATTGACTAAAAAGTTTATTTCAAGTTTTCCTAATTTCCTGGGACCATGAAGATCTCATAACCAACAACAGTATGGTTCAAAACAAACAAAACTGAAATTTGATTTTATAAAAAGTGTTTTTTAAAGACAAATATTTCTGTAATTACATATTACGGATACAGAGAACTGACATTCAAAGTTTTCGTTACCAAACATGTTCAATGTGTTTACCATTATATTTGAAGTAGTACTCAAAGCAACAGCAGAGATTTTCTAACATGTCCCTGAATATGTGTTGAATCATTCTACTTACAATCTTCTCACCAATAGTTGCTGGTTGTTATTGTTATCTATATCTTGTAGGAGAACCCACCAATAGTTTTAAACATACGCCTCACTTATGTTCGGCTAATGTTCATTTTCAATGAAGTCCTGGAGACTGCTTTGTGGTGACTTCAACACCTAATCAAAGAGTCGTCCTTCATTTTCATTTGTTGTTACTGTAACTGGATGGCTGGTGCAACCTTTACGCTGTGATAGTTGCTTCCAGTTGTAACAATCCTTTTTCTTTGATTTATAGATTTTTTCGGATAATCACAATTAATTCAGTTAAACATGTTTTTAATATAAGGATTAAATTTTAATCAAATGGAGTATTATTAAATTAATAATGATATATTTAGAATAATAATGTATATTATAAAAACTGTGTTTAAAACAATTGGATGATGTGGGTGCTGCAAATTAATTTTTTTTAATATATATTAATCATGAAATAAAATTATAAATAATACTTTATCTAAAAATAAAATTACTTAATTATATAGTCTTCCATTTTCATTTTTAAATTAATTTTATATTTAATTTGATTACCAAACTTTACTGTTTTTGGTTTTTTAAAAATATTGTAACCCTTTTTAAACCATCATGGTTTACCCTAACTGTTATTTTGTTAATATTTTTATTTTCAATTTTAGATACTTTAATTTAATAACTTCAGAGCTCCATGTTTTTGTATTTTTATGGTTTTTGAAAAACAAATTTGTGGCTCCCTTTTTGCTTACCTTTAACTTTTTTTTTTTTTTTTTAGAAATCTGTTCTCAGCAAAATATATGCTATGAAGTGTAATATTATTTATAATACAATAAGTGTAGTTATCTACAATAGATTTGTAACTTTATTATAGCAAGTTGCCGAGATGTTTTTTAACACATTTTTAAGTCTCTTTCTTGTCTGTCTGTGTGTTCAGTAAAAATTTTGCAATCTATTTTAAACTAACTTTCCAATGAGCTAGAGACTTGAAACTTTAAACATAACTCAAAACTGAATGTCAATGTAATATAAACTCGCATTGACCATTGTAGTGGCACGACTTGGTGGAACAACGCTTCACACATTACTAAATTACCAGTTCTGAAGGATGGGAAAGTGGTAGGAAATTTGAGACCATTCACTGGTAACTGTTTGAAGGTCATGCGAAATCAGTGGAAGGACATCAAATTCCTGTTCCTTGGTGAGATTTCCATGGTTCCATATGAAATGTTTTCCATGATCGAATCTAGACATTGCGACAACTGAAAAAGAAGGAAAATAAAATATTCAGTGGTATCAACATTATGGTTTTTGGAGATTTGTTAATCTCATTAAGATGTTTAAAATCGATTGCAAAATTTCACATACACAAGACTAAAAAGCAGAAAATAATTATTTAAATTAACAAAAAAAATTTAATCACATTTTTAAAGCTGACTAAAATAATATAAAATAATTATAAAATAATTTCTTGTACCCTCATACAGATTTTAACACCATACAGATTATCCTGAAAATTTGTGATTGTAAATTTTTAATAGCTATAAAAATACTTGTAAGATTTAAAATGAAAAACATGGGGCGCATGCAATAGATAATAGTAAGGAGTATAGGGAGCAGCTGTCGTTATCATTGAGAAAACTTCAAATTTCCAATAGAGGTCAAGTACTTTCTAAATCAATAGATGGAAATAATCTTCAATTATATATTTCGTGCACCTCACGTTTTTCATTTTAAATCTTACAAGTATTTTCATAGCTATTAAAACTTCACAATCACAAATTTTCAGGACAATCTGTATGGGGTTATAAATATCTATAGGGCCACGAGAAATTCCTTATACTTCTTAGTCTGTTTTTAAAAAAATTATTGAAGTAATTATTTAAGGTTTATTGATTTTTAAGAATATTATCCATTTTACTGGGTCATGTTAATTTCTCCAGCAATGTCTTACTGTGTGAGTCTCAGAGTTAAATTGAAATGAATTTTTATATTTAACTTATAGGGCACAACAACGATGTGTGGAAGAAGCAAGAAGACATGCAGTGGCTCTTCGTAGGCAAAATAATGAAAGATATCGACGTGCAGTAGACATATGGCGGCATTGGTGGAGAGTACCAATACCTAATCCTAGAACAAAGTATAAGGTACTCATTTTTACAGCTAGTATTGCCATTGGAATTTACGCATATTTACGCTCTGGTGGGGAACAATTGGAATTTACTTTTAGATAGTACAACATTCCTTTTTTGTATTTGTTACGTTATTTTGCCTTGTTCCTTTATTCCTATCTGTGATGTATTGTATTTTTGTCTGTTCTATCATGACTTATGTATTTATATTAGTTGCTATTATTGTTTATTCATATGAATTGCATATCTACATTATTAGTTCTAAATTTACATGTTAAGCATTTATTACTATTCTGAAAGGATGACTACTCTGTATAGGTTACTCATAGCTCAAAATTACTGACATTTAAAATGTATTGGTAGAGTGTATGTAGATATTATGATATATTATATTTCTACTACCGTTCACATAATTATTTTTAGTAAACTGCATGCTTTTGATAATCCTAGTTTCATCTTAATAACAGAATTATTAGATAAAAACTAGGAATGGCAGAAGACTACAATCTACAGGGTATACAAAATTGTTAACAATTATATGGGAGAACAAGTTTTATTTTATGTTAGTTTCATTTTGGTCTATCCAATATACTACATTGGTTAATGTACTTGATCATCAAATTTGAGTAATTAACCAGATTTAAAGTTATTTATTAGGAGACGATATGATAAAAAGCAACGTTTTATATAAAAAAAGAAGAAAATAACAAGCTGTGTGAATATGTGAAGACCTCTATCCCTCTAATCCTCAATAGAATCAGGGTCTGAAGAAAACAAGAGTTGATCAAAATAGACCTAATACGAAGACTGGTGAAGGAGGAGCAGGTATAAAGAAATCATCAAGAATAGATGAGGTTTGTTGGTGACCCACTGAAGAGGAAACGTTAAAAGATGATGATGATAATAACAAAATCCCTATGTGGAGACAGTCATCTCAAATGGATACTTTTTGGTGTGTTAGAGTAAATTGTATAATTTTCTCATACTTTTTTTGTTAGTTTGTGTTGTGGTGACACATGTTAAATTGGCTTTAAAAGCTCTAGTATCAGCTAGGGTTGGAACCTTGCTAGTGGACGAATACAAGTGGGTGTTTACATTTCAGCAGAAAAGATAAAGATAAAAGATAAAGGTCACACTGGAGTGAAAGAAAATGAATGGACTAAACTGGCTATGCTTTATCAAGAGGAGAGATCTATGATGCTATTTATACAAGAAATGTGGCATGAACTTATATAGCATCAAGGTAAATGAAATGCATGGTTAGATTTTAGATAGGCTAGGACTGGTGAGAAGGTCTGATGAAGGCAAGGCACTAGCTCTGGCTTAGAGTGATGATCTTACCAAGGCACTGATCCCAGACACATATAACTGAACATTATAGTTCAAAAGTAAATCTCATATATCTTGTGGAAAAAGTAGTATAATTGAGACATCAGGTCATTTAATTTATTTTAACTGTAGACCATATACAATTGTATGATCATAGTCCATATCAACACAAAAACACCAGAGCATATTTGTATACACTATATGGCTAGATCACTGTCTATTACTTTACTTTAATATTTGGTATAAACTGATAAAGTAAACCTCCTAGCAAAGCAAAACTTTATCAAACATAAACCGTCAAGAAATTCAAATTCTGTGTTAAATTATTTCACAGTTTTAGACAAAAATTTTGTTAATATTTTCGTACTTTTTCATTAAAAAATATTTGACGAGATTGAAAAAGGAAAACATTACCAAATGAGAAAACACAATTTGTGTCAAAAAGTTTGTGTACATGTAACAACTAAGGATGGTAGTGTTTTTTTTTTTTTTTTTTTTTTTTTTGTAGAAAAGAGTTTTCTTTCATTTGGTGATTGAAATTTATTTTAGTGAATAACAATACATTCTTATAAGATTTCATCACTAAATTTCATATTCAAATAACACATTTATCTCTACGTAAAAACCAGCACCAACAAAAAGTATTAATTGAAGGAGGGAGTGTTCTGGTTATTAGTTAATTCAGTTGGATGTCTTTAAAACTGATGCATGAAGATTTCAGACATGATGCGTTCGTTAGGGCCAATGGTTGATTTGGGAGGAGGTAAGTGCTTTCTAGTTTGTAGGTAGTGTGTGTCATTTTACTTGCTGCAAAGTAAATAGTAATAACGTGTTACATTCTGAAATCCTGAGTTTTTTGGTTGTGACAAAGTTAAAGAAAGGATTCATAACATCTAATTGAAATATTTCAAAGAAATATGCCAAAGATTATCTGCTGTGATTGATACATTCTCCCAGACATGTACATAAGATGTTGCCTTTAGTGGGAACCAAGTTGATACAATATAAAAGAACTGCTAAATAATTATTATATTGTAAAAACCATGTAGATTCAGTTAAATTAATGTAGTGCATAGGATAGAATATATGAAATAAAGTTTATTCTCTCATATAAGTTACAAATTTTTTAACAACTCTATATTATTATTTGTAAATAACATATATACAAATGTCTGTGCAAAATTAGTATAATATGGCAGTCAAGTTATATTATTTATCAGTGTATTATTGTTTATATGTATTCTAAAATATTGATCTTATTAAATATAGTGCTATAAAATATAATATTATTCACTTGTTTTTAAATGCAAATTATTTATTGGATAAAGATGGTACTCCAATTGAGGGAGAGTTTTTGTTTTGTCAGTGCTTGTTATACTATTAGAATTTTTTTTTTTTTTTTTAATACACATTTGTATATAAGATGTATAAACTATTGAATTTACTTTACATGGCCATCAAACCTTTTACAAATATCAGTAAATTTGTAGTTATTTATTTTATAAGAACATCTTTTAAAAATATGTTAAGTACTTGTCTGTTACATTGATTACTTCACAAGTTCGGTTAAATGTGACTATCTCTCAACAGATCTCCCTCCACCGAGACTCTTCTCCTGCTTAATTTCTTTTCAACTCCTTTCTTCTCTTAATCTGTCCCAACTAACGTCACATGTTTGGTGATTGAGCATTAATAACACTTATAAACTCCTTATGAGTAGTAGTATCCAAGTCACTGATTTTATGCGCTATGCATTTTGGAATCTCTGTTCCATCTTCAGAATTTTGCTCCGTAAGAGGTCATCAAAACATTAAGAATACACAGCAGTTCTTATATTAAGAATATAAACACTTTATTATCATAACATGTGCGACTGGTCGTTCCTAGAAAGTTGCAGTACACACCTTTCACGTGTGTTATGACAATAAAGTGTTTGTGTTTTCAAAATATGTATTCTTTATGTTTTGACGACCTCTTGCGAGTGAAATTCTGAAGAAGGAGCATAGATTTGAAATGTGTAACGCAATGTTTAAATTTAAGTTACACGAGACGGAGTGAGTATAAACTTATCTATTAATAACACATTAATGTAGCCTATGGGAAAAAAAGACGCTTTATAAAACACTTGTCTAATTTGGTTCTTTTAATATTAAAACACGAAAGACTAATTCTTAATTTTTATATAAAACTATACTGCACCAGAAAGTATGTAAGAAAATGATAGAAATATTGTGTTTTAGAAGCTAGTTCGAAATATGACTATTTTTTATTACATTTTAAATATTTATGAAACAGAGTGGCACTGGTACTTTCAAAAGATTTTATTTTTTTAAATTAGAATCCTCTTTTTAAAATATGGTTACATGTTAAAAATATTGTCAATATTACAAAATATTCTTAAAATTTTATTTTCTATTGAGTCCAGTATATTTTTTAATTCTGACTTCTTGTTACGTGGATCAAATAATGTCATTCAACTTCGACAGCACAGTGTGTGTCCAAATTAGTATATTTTGAAAAAACTAGTTTCTCCAGATCCTTGAGTTTTGATATGTTTCATATGTTAACTATAAAAGAAACCAAATTAAAAAAAAAAAAAAAAAAAAAAAAAAACATTTCATAGATCTTAATAAAAAGGTTGAAAAATGCTTGATAAATAAAATTCTTAGAATTTAAATTGTTACACATATTATATTAAACACATCTATAAAGATTTTAATCAATTGAAAATTTGCAAACAATGGGTGTAAAAAGGGAACCTATATAAAAAAATTATCACGAATTCGTTTTCTTCTCACGAGAAACACATGTTCTTCAATTTTATATGCATATAAATTTGTTGTATATGTGTCACTCATATATGTACATTATAAATTTTGTTCAATATACAGTGTCTCAAAATAAAATATTGTTAATCATTTCCAAAGTAATTTAAATGGATTTTGATATATAGGAATAACAGTTATATAAAACTACAAGCTCAGAATCTTCATGAGATAGAAATTTTACAAAGTGTAGAGAAAATCACAAAAACGTGAGAAGTATATGACAGAAAAATATAAAATCCATTACACACAATTTTGAAATTTTTTTTTCAGAATCTTGATACTACTATTAAGTATCCAACATATTTAGGTAGTCACCTTATTTCTTGTCATAGGCAAGACACAATGGTTCATATTCTATTAAACAACTAGCTAATATAGGCCTGTTTCATTTCCAAGTTTAAAGTGAAAAAATAGTTATAGATGAGGGCCTCTCATCCATTTTTTCAAAAATTAAGGGTTTTTAAATTTTGTTTGATTTAAAATCAGGCTTCATGGTACATACAACTATACCAACGAAGCTAGAGATTAAGGAAAATAACGTGAAAATTGTACCACCCATTTGGCTGTAGAAGCATTATGTCCGGATATCCTCCAATTTGTTGTTGTAATGTAAAACAACATGAAACGTTTTGCTATATATTTTGATTTTTTTGATTTATTTTATTACTTTAAATTACATATCTGTAATAATAGCATTAAGTATAATCACAAATACCGGTACTGAAAATAAAGTAAAATAAATTTGAATTAAAATGAAATTTATTTTATGGTCAAAATATTTTTACAGATTCTTAGTTTTGTTATCATCTGGTACAGTGTTTCAAAGTAAACATCACATAAGTAAAATTCAACAAATTTCAAAAATTAATTCTATAAAATCAAAGTAGGTTTAAATTATTTCACTAGAACTAGAGCAAAAATTTATTATGAAGTTTTAATTTTTTCCCTAGAAACTTAATGTTTAATATTAAGTTTAATAAAGTTGCTCAGTTACTGAGGGAGTTTAGGTATCACTGCTCTATTTTATTTATCTAGTGAAACACTTTCGTAAATGATTTCTACTAGAACTTGTGAAAAAGAATTGAATGAATAAAAAAAGTCTTTGTTATGAGACAAAGTTATTACCACAATAAGACTATTTCTCTCTTCTACCAAGTGTAAAAAGTTTTCCTTTGCCAATTATAAATTGTTAATTAGGTGCTAATGTAACATAAATGATGTATTTATGAAAACTCGAGGTGTAATTGCAGCACTAAAAACATGTTGCACTTTTTCAAACTCCAAAGAGTATACCAGTATGTGTCAAAATTAAAGTAATATGTAAGTTCTGTACCTAGAAGAAATCCAAATCAACTTTAAATTTGTATAAATAAATTAAATTTTGGTTAATCAAAATGAATATATTAATTTTCAAAATCTATTGTTAAATACATTTTTTCTTTAAAATATATTTCCAGTAACTTTGATCTATTCTAATCCTGCTTATATATATAGTTATGTTTGCTATGACTTTCTAGATTAGAATAATTACAGCAGTGCCTTCATCTTTAGTTATGTAACAATTTATAATTAACTGTCTGTCTGTGTCGTAAATGCTTTTAGGTTTATTTTTTTAAATAAAATGAAAATTGTTATGCTGTAAAGAAAATTTTATAAGAAAATAATGTTATGTATATTATTATAAAAATATGTTATGAAGTTTGCAAAATAAACATTGTTTTATAAATTTTGGTTATGCTATTTATTATAAATTGCCTATCTCATCATTAATTGGTTTTACACAACATATTCAAATTAAACCTTGAATCAAAAAATTGTATATTTTAGTCCAACTATATTATAATATTCGTTGTCTAACAATATTTATTTACTGAACATTTCATTGCGATCGTTTTCCATTCAGAAGATTATGTATACAGTGTTTTGAGATGGACTAGAAGCTTTACTTATGGACTTCTTTCCCAAAGGCGGCTTGGTGAATGCAGATGACTCTTAAGAAATTGTGTTGTGCAATTCAAAATAAGTGACATGATATGCTGATTCATGACGTCTGTCTCCACACACTGCCGCCACAATACAATATCTCATGACCATTGGTATGAACAATCAATCATCCTCTTCCCCCCCCCCAACTTCGTACTAAGTAATTTACATGTTCTGAAATTCCTTACTGGGTGACAATTTCATGAAAACAACAAAGTCAAACAAGCAGTTATGTGATTTTCGTTGCTGGGAGGATCTTTCTTTGATGAAGGGACTGGTGAAGACTCGACGAGGGTAGACTTTTTTTCTTGTTGTTTAAAGACAAAATCTCTGTCATCATAAAAAAAACGAAGAAAAGAGCATAAAATAAAGACCCCTAGCCTGAAATGTACCACATTATGAGAATATAGATAAAAACTATTACTATTTAAATATGTATGTACAAAATCGTCATCATAATTTGTAAACCTAAAATGCACTTGAAAAAAGGGAAAAAAAAAGAGAAAAAAAGCAAAAGCGAGAGACTGACGTCATAGCCCTGCCCTTTGATCAGCTCGCAGGCTACCAATTTTAAAACTAGAAAATATCTGTTACAACTCGATTTAACTTATGATATAAATTCAACAAAGCGTTTTCCCCGAAATATATTATAACCATCGGATTCACCGTATTCTAATACATATAACATAATAAATACATACATCTAAAATCAAGACATACATTAATTATGAACGAAATAGTTGCACAGTATTTAGGCCGTTACAACAAAAATCTAAGAAGGACATATTGTTTCACCAAGAGAAAGAGTGCTGTATGAAATTAGATAGGTCAGTTCCTTACCAAAGACGTGTGATTTCATGATGCAAATCTCGATTGTGGTAAAATTTAAATAAATGTTTAGTTTTAAAATAAAGTAATAATATTATAAATACTGTATAAGTAAAGGAATATCAGATTCAAATAAATAATTAAAAAATAAAAGGATGTTTAATAAAAATATATAATTGTTTACTTTGTCAAAATACAATTTCTTTTCAAATTTCTACAAATTGAAAATTCAGCATATTTTACGACAGGCCATCTTAGACCGAGAGAAACAGGGATTTTAAACAGAAATAGCGTCACTTGGAGTTAGATGAATCACGAAACATCGCCCAGCATCCAGTCGAAGAAATCTGTAAGATTTCCAAGTTAAATGTGTGAAGTAGTTTCAAAATAATGTTTTGAATAGTAAAAAAGACGCCTACAGATCAAAATCCAAAGAAATGTCCAGTTATTACAGAAATAAATAGGAACTACATTTTGGTGAGACCAGACCATTAGCATATCGTATTTCAAATAAGCTGAAGTTAAATTTGCTTTAAACAGTTTATACTACTAAAATTTTCTTATGTCAAAATAATTGATTCATTTATGACAAGTCTCGATCAGTCAGCACGTAGCAGAATTGAACCCTGATGATGTTATAAGTTTTCAAATCTTGTAAGCTCAAATACTAAAACCTAAGACATTGTTAGCATTGTTGAATGAACTATAGGTATAGGCTACCATTGTATAAATTAACCATAAATGTTACTTTACAGCAAAATCATTTGTGCTCTACCTGGACATTGTAAATAAGTAAATTGTAAATTCATTTCGAGAGATGAATCATAAGCTAGCCAAAAAACCATATCCAAAATATTAAAGACAGTGTTAATTAATGGTCCGGAGATAGGTAGCCTATTTTAACCACAACTATAACTACGAAAAAAACTTTTGTGAAATATATGAACAATTTTCCTCTAATTCGTAATAACGAATACAGACTTTGATAAAGCGATATTAATAATTAATTGTTAAAATAATGTAAATATTTTGATACTCGAATAATGTTAATGATTTTAATTGGTAGATTGTTTTGAATTTGATTTTTTGACTTGATATTTTGTATTTTTGAATTGTAACTGTTACATAATTTATACAATTGAAGAAAGAAATACAAATTGATAATTTATCGATTGATTTTGTATTAATACCTGTAATTTTCCAAAAACTTTATAAGCCCTCAAATAATCTAATACCGGTAGCGTCAAGGTAGGAAAATAAGAGTTGGTAAAAATAAACCTGACAGGAAAGATGAAAGACTACATAACAAAAGATTCCGCTAATCAACAATGGTTAAAAAGTAGTGCAAGGTGTGTACATCAAAGAACCATAACAATGGTTGGGGGTGTATACTCTTGGTTTTCCTTAGTAGCCCACTGGAACCTACTTTTGGATATTTCTCCATAATATTGAAGAAACTAAATACTTTTTAACTAAATTTTTGAATCGCTTGTTTTTTAACAAATCTTGAGAATGACTAAATTATAAATTATGCCAAGTTTATTTTGATAGAAGATGAAATACATAGCTGACAGTCATAAGTAGCTGATATAACTAACTGTGGTGTCAAAAGATTACTCACAACTTGATATAAAAGTAGCGATGTCCTCTATGCATGTCTATTTATGTAGAAACTCAGTAAAAAGGCACAGCATTACAGAAAAAAGATAATAATAATTAATACAAGTATATATATTTTGTTAAATATACAATTTATTTACATAATATAAAACTTAAGATACTATATTAATCAACATATTCCATACTATTTTTTGCATTTTCTAGTTCATGTAAGAAGGTGTAGAATTGAGGTAATGTCATTTCTAGGTGGATATTTTCCAATTTGGTGCCATTGTCTAATACTATCTTCAATTGTAAAAATGTTTTTCCTGTTTGTTGTTTTTCACTGCAAGCAGCTGTTACTGTAAATAAACAGAAATCATATAACTCTGGTGTTTTAATAATATAAATTTTAAGTTTGTTACAGTTTCAACCTAAATTCAGAATTAAATACTATTTGAATAAAAGAGTATATATATTCAAATTATATATACATAACCATTTATCTATAGATGTTTTGCAAACAATATCAAGTATGAATAAGCAGCTTAAACGATGTTCATGAAACTTTACAAAAGTGACATATAAGATATATTACTTTCAAAATTATGTTAGTCTTAAAAACCTGAGTTTGTGAAGATAATAGCTGATAATTTTATAAAATCATTTTATGATTCATTTCAATGATAAGCAATATAAAATTAGGGAAACTAGAGATATAAAAAAAAAAAAATTAAATTAATTACTCAGGACCAAAATAAACTGCTCCTTCAGAAACTTAATCATTGTAGTTGACATATGTGTAAATTTGAAAAAAAAAATAATAATAATAAAATAAAAATTTAAAAAATAGTGCATGGCTTCCCAAATGGTCACCCATCCAAGTACAAACTGCACTCAATGTTGCTTGACTTTGATGATCAATAAATGCATTGAATTCTGTAGTTTTGAAATTGTGATATTTCAGTGAAAAAGTTAACTCTGTGTTGAAAACTTATTTTATTATTAAAAAATGAGGTGTGTAGAATATGATTTTTTTTTTAAATCGCCAAAAATATTAGTAAATATTCTTTGTAAACAATTACCATACCTTACCTGACTTACTATACGAAATAAATCTATGTACGATATAATTATAATCCCAACTGAAATTTTGGAAAAAAAAGAAACTGTGCTAACAGCACGTGGTGTTCCCAAGTGGTTACCGATCTAAATACTAACCATGCCCAATGTTGCTTGGTGTATTTTGGTGATCTGATACAGGTATGGCCAGGGATAAATATCGGTTGTACCTCGACTTTGATTTTTTAAAATAAAAAATTGTGAAAACGTAAATTATTTATCTTGTAATCAAAGGATCAGCTCATATTATTTGTCGAAAGAAACGTTTCAAGACCCAAAATACATTTCTTCACTGTTAAATAACACATAGAAATCAAGGGAATATAGCAAGCTTTTGTTAGATTAAGGTCTAATAAATATGAAAGCCTATATTAATATGCAAGACTATGTTAGTCAAGTTAGTGTATGTGTTATTGCTACATTATTTTCGGATTATTTTTAATTTTGTAATACACTTTTAAAGTCACAAAATGCATTTGTTTATTATAAAATTGGCGATATTAAAGTATGAAATCGACTTCATAGTGAGTAGTGTATAAGTTACAAAAGTTATGTAATGGGACATAAATGACAAGCGAGGTCTGGTCAGGTGGTTTTATATATATATATATATATATATATATATACCTGACCAGACCTAATAAAATAATTAGTATTTAATATTGAAAATATGTTGTTACAAACAGCAATGAAACACAATTTGCATATACTATTATTGTGATAATAGACATTCTTCAATCATACATATTAGACTATAATAATGTATGCCTATATATATATATATATATATATATAGTCACCTAGCCAGACTTAATAAAACAAACGATTATACATTCAGTGTCTTGATGAACATAGTAATTAGTATTAATGTTGGCATTCATAACCTACATAGTTGGATTTCGTACTTTTATAAGTCTCATTTTTGACTAAACTAATGTTTTTTGGGACTTGAATCATTTCTTCCGACAAATAATATGATCTAATCCTTTGATTACAAGGTAAATACTTTACGTTTTCACAATTTTTTTTATAGAAAAATCAGAGGAAGCTGTACAATCAATATTTACCTGGCCAGGTGGTTATCTGAATTTTTCTTTTTAAAATATTGTGACAAAGATAAAAGTCTTGAATTTCTAAATCATTGAAAGTAGACACTATAGGTTTACTGTTCAGTGGTTTTAACAACGGTAATCAAACTATATAAACATTGCAAATTAGTCAAAACATCTTGTTTGCCTTGTGTAGTTAACCTACAAATACGTCGAATTCGAAATCAATAACTTTGATTCTCACAAAAAAAAAGTTATTATTCTTATAGAGAGGTTTGTAGTACAAAATATCTAAATTGGGGTGCTACAGTAAATAATGACCAAAAATGTGTCTTCAGAATTACTGGTCTACTAAGCTACTTTATCAATATCATTATATACTATTATTCGGACATAAATTGATTTGACTTCATATTAATGACAATATTATGTCCATTAAGGCTAGGTTTTTTAATCTAGGCTATATAATTTGGAAAACGAATTATAAAACCTTACCACCAAATTTCCAATCAACATCAATAACTTTATTCACCATAGTAAACAGTATACTTTGTAATTCAATATGAACGATAACTATTATTATTCCACGAAGAAGAAACAATCTCTCCTATTTTACTGACTTATGTCATCTTTCCAAAAACAAGCAAAAATTAACTAAAATACCAAAGTGCTGTGACTAGCTGTAGCTGAGTCTACATCTAGAATCTAAATAAGTTAGGACATTAGAAATTATGTGGACTGTGGACCAACAATAATTATTTTGATAGCTCCAGTCAGGCAGTCAATAATCACTTTTATGCAGTATAGCACTAGTGATATTTTTTTTAAGTATCTCTATTGGCTTTATGATCGATTTATTTATAAACTTCGATTAAACATTCTTATTTATTTTTTACTTGCCACAGGCATGGTTTTATAGCATTCAATGAATGCTTCTATTTTTTTACAGTATCTATCGCTTAGTTTCCATTTTCTTACTAACTACTTCGCACATGATTAAAAACGTTATTGTAAAATATTATCGTAATATAAACAGTACAATAAGCAGGGGTTACTTTGCACCGCTTTTGTGGGTGTGTTTGAAAATAACACAATATTTTTAAATATTACGGCTCAAATACAAAGAAAACATGTCACTACATACTTAAAAGTTACACAAATCATATTCTATGACTTAAACAACTATATTGCTTGGGTTTCACTTTTTTTCTTTTTTTGGAGCAAAGTAGGAGATGAGCGGGGATTACTACTTTGCTCCATGTTTTAAATCCATTGTTAAAAGCTAGGGTAATAGGTTTTGGAGCAAAATAAACCCATCATTCAGAAGACAATATATTGTCAATTAATATAATTACCAAAATTATGTTGTTATGGTAACCACAACAAAGTTCTTAGAACAGCCATATATATATTATTTAGCTCTGGTACACTATACAGACTTCGTTTAGAAACCAGTTTTGGTTCATTTATATAACCAACTACATCATCCCAATTGTATGTGTGGATATCTTCCTTTTCAGGCCACTTCCAAGATTTAAGTGATTTTTGTAACGCACTTATTTTTACTGTCTCACTGTCAAACTTCAAGATTTTTCCGGGAAAGTAGTACCCTTCATACTCGAACACCACAAACTCGCCCACTTCTTTTTTAACCTGTTTCAGAGACCAAACTTCTGAAAGTGTCTTTTGGTCTGTAGCTATTTCTAGAATACTCTTCTCTGTTTCAATATCCTGTTCAAATTCGTTAACTTCTTCAAGTACCGGTAAATCATCGTCTTCGTCTTTTGAATTAGGAATATTCTTAAAACCTTTTGATTTTTTGAAGAGAGTTGTCAATACCTTGACCTGGCCTTCCTTATCTTCTGGCTCTTACTGATACTGGTGCTCGCTTCATCTTTAGCAGGTACCAGTACTTCTGGTGTCTCAGATTTTTCCAACATTTCTGGACCAAAACTTTTTCCTAGGGCCACATCAAATTTCTTTTTCTTGATCAATTTGGGTTTGGTTAACTCGCTCCTCTTTGCTGATAGTGTTTCTAGAAAAGACGCATCAATT
The DNA here is from genome assembly GCA_963513935.1 of Aphrophora alni. Taxonomy (NCBI): domain Eukaryota; kingdom Metazoa; phylum Arthropoda; class Insecta; order Hemiptera; family Aphrophoridae; genus Aphrophora; species Aphrophora alni. Next base: position 70,639,488 of record OY740771.1, on the reverse strand, counting down.
TATTGAAGGCTAGAATCGGAATATGCTTGATTTATTCCTGGTATTTTCTTTAATAGAGGTTCAACGTCAACAGGTACAATACCACAAGCCTTGAAGCATGAAACTAAATTTTTGCCTTCACTCAAATAAAATAATGTCTTCCATAAGTTTTTTCAACAACCTAGGGAAACAACTTTTGTCCAGTGAGAGGCTACGACTTCCTTCAGGAGTTTCTTTCCATTTGGAGATTATTCTCCTCCATGCTTTCTTCATTGGCCTGAAGAAAACAACATCAAGGGATTGAGTCACATGCGTGCTGTTTCGTGGCAAAAAAAAAGCTATGTTGTTGTCTTCGCATAATTGTAGGACTCTCACAGAGAAATGTGATGACAAGTTATCACAAACCACAACCTTTTCCCCATTTTATTTTTTGAATCTTGGCAATAAAATGGTTTCAAACTAATCCTCAAAACACGTTGCGTCAAACCATCCATTTTGGTTGACATTATATCTGCAACCTTTCGGCCCGTTCTCGGTCCAAGTATTCCACAGGTTTTGGGCTTTAAAAACCACATACGTGGCAGGACCTCTCCAGCAGCATTACTGCAAAACATCAGGGAAATGCTGCTTTTTTATGTATTGCATATTCGTTCTGGGTATTTCATTCCCCGTTTACATAAAACCTTCTTCTGGCCGGGGTTGTCGGTCAAATTTCTATCATCAACGTTCCAACAGTTTTCATCTGATACTCCTTCACAAGTCTCACCTAAGTTCTTGACGTACTCTCTCAGAATCTCTTCATTTATACCGGCTCTGGCTCTCTTAATATTTGTCGCAAATCTTATTGAGAGTTTTTTATGACGCTTCACAAAACTTATAGCCCAATCAATCCCTGGAACGTTGTTTTGGAAGTGTGGTACAACCCGCCCTATGCGAGACAGATAGGTTTTCACAACTATTCTCAAATCAAATATGCCCAAGGGTAATCCAAATTCACTAAATGTCATTATGCATTTTACGAATTGGTTCTCTTCTTCTTCTGTGAACGTTAATGGGTGCACAGGCTTTTCCCCTTCGCCACCTTTTAATTTACTTATTACTGTTCTTCTAGGAATATTAAATTGCCCAGCTGCCTGACGCTGGGTCAATCACTTACTTCCATCTGCATCCAAACACTCCTCCAACTTTTCTGCATTGTAATCTACATATTTTCTAGATCCCAGCGCTCTTTTATAGTGACGAGGCATGTCTAAAACAAACCAAAAGCTAAAATTATTTAAGAAGAATAAGTTTGGGGCTACTTTGCTCAAAGAATACTAGCTGCAAAGTAACCCCACAGCTTGGTGCAAAGGAACCCGACTTAACAAAACTTAGGTTAATACATTGAAAACAGGAGAATCAGGATGGTTTAAAACACTATTTATAATGTAAATATGTCAATGAACAATCAACAGTGTTGCCAACCAGGAAAAAAAATAGCACACTGCTACTGTTAGGCATTTAGATGTACTATATAATATATCAAAATCTAAAAATGGAGCAAAGAAACCTCTGATGGGGCAAAGTAACCCCTGTTTACGGTAAATTAAGAGTGTAATCTTTAATATACACTTTTAATATATTACTGCACCTCGTAAGATAAATAATATAAACTAAACAAAAACATAAATAAGAAAACAACTATAACACAAATAAAACACAACTATATAAGCTCACTCATATTTCCTTAGTTGGTGGCGCTTGGAAGGAGGGCGGTCTGGCTTGGAGTGGGGTGACCCGGCTCGTCCGAACTGAGCAACTAGCGGCAGGCCTTTGACGCATGCTTGACAGATTTTGGAATGTAAAGAAATTATATTTAACACTTATTATACAAACCTATTCTTATCAACTACAAAATACTAAATTAGGTTAAGGTTAGGTTAGGTTAACACAACATATTAATTACTATTTAATTACCTTGTATTGAGGTATTACCGTCGAACAATCCTTACTTGTAGTTTACACTATCTTATATGATGCGTTTCGACTATTTGTCAGTCATTTTTAAATATAAAAACACATAGAAACACCTAACGACACATATTAATTCACATTTAAAAAAACACGATTAAAAACATACATAACCGGACGACGCGCGTTGTCAGTGACCGTTCTCGTTGACTCACGATCGTCAATTCAATTAATCCCTGGTCAGCTGATAATGATTTTCGTTATTGAGAGGAGGCACTTATACAGTCACTGAATAAACTACAAGTAAGGATTGTTCGACGGTAACACCTCAATACAAGGTAATTAAATAGTAATTAATTATTAACAATCCAGTTGGGCTATAAGCAAACATAATGGGACAACATATTACTTTAAATTTATACTTTCAAATTATAGTAAAAAAAAAAAAATCTTAAAAATTATCAAAAATACTTAACAACAAAAAATACTTATACAGTGAAATTATTAGCACTCCGTTTGTCTACCTGAGGGGCAAGTTACTCAGTTCGGATGTTGGGATTAGGTTACCCTCTTTGACCCTTTACGATCATAAAAAAGCTGCTCAGTTCGGATGCTCCCGGATGACCAGCCAGGGGACGTGTAGTGTCTACCCGAGTACACTGTAATGTCTGACGCTCTTCCGCGGCTTTATCAACACTAACTATAAGGTATTTTGAAATGAATAACCATTTCACAAAAACTGTTTTCTAGCTATTATCACTTACCGTGACAATTTATTAATTATTATATGTGTTATTAAAATAATGAACACTCTTACAATAACTACAAAGCAACCATTTTATAGTGATTTTTACACTAGTGACTAACGTGATTCTATGATTACTACCCAGATCATCTCAATTGGATTAAGATCTGGGTGATAAGGGGGAAATCTAAGGACGCTGTGGCCATGTTCTACAAGTAACGAGTCAATGTTATTCATTTATGATATGTTTTTATAAAGTTTTATTAGTTGGTAGATTCCTGGTTTGAGCATTTCTTCATGACACGGTATGCCTTTTTCTCGGAGCCAAGTGATCATGTCGCATTTTTTAGTGGAGGAATTCGGTGATGGATTTAATTGTTTGTTATGGTATGATGCATTGTCTATTACTATAACAGAGTTAGAGAGGGGGGGGGGGTTAGGTGTTCATTTCTCTCTTAACCCTTTGTCATAGTTTTTGTAATTCATTGCTTCATGTTAATCACCACTTTTCTCTCCATATTTGAAAATTAACAACGCATTTGAAACAAACCCTTTTTCACTTCTTGCATGAACAACCTTTAGATATCAGAGTATGAAGGCCTGCTTTAGAGTTGTTCGGACGATGAATGAGGTTTTGTGTGTAAAGAATGTACATAGGTTTCGTCAGTGTAAACAATAATTGTCCTTTTCCCCTTCCTACACTGCTTTATTGCTCTCAGAAAATTGATTCTTTTCCCTTAAATCAGGTTTTTTTATTAACAATTTTCTTTGTGAGTAGGGTGAAATTCATTTATACATCTACGAACAACACACTTGTCAAAATCATCTAATCCAGATTAAAAATTTTTCCTCCGACGTCGTTTTCGAGGGGTCGTGAAAAAGGTTGCCGAGTTTCAGTATTACTTTTATTTTGTTATATAATTATTTAAAATAGGGTGAAATATTACATATACTTTGGGACAAATAACTGTCGAATATGTATTAAATAAAATACATTGCAATTTATTATTGAGACAACATAATAGTATATTATGTTTTCTTTGTCGTACTGAAGATGATAATCAACTACTTGTACAGTATTCAATTATCAGAACTCTGACTCTGGAGTTGGGATCAACCCGATTTGAACTTACCTTGTTTTTGTTTGGAAATATTTGGCATGTCATTGTCATGAGTTTGATGTTTTCTTTGTCAGTTCAAACTAGTTTTCTTTATTCAGTTTAAAAAAATAATTATCTTTCTTATGATTTACATTAATTTACTAATTTTATACAGATAATAATAAATTTTAATACAAATGACAACATTTTTTGTTAATCCATAACTACTATGATATGAAGTGAGTTTTTAACCTATAATTAGGCCTAAACTAACCTATGTACCTTTGTAGTTGCTTAAAAAAATTTAAACCCAATATTTTATAATTAATTGGAATCTAAACTGAATTTTAAAAAAATAAGAAGAAAAGGATGACATGAATCTTTCGAATTTCTCATTCATAGGCTCAGAAACTGGAAAATATGTAGTGTTCCTGTCATTGTGATTTACTAGCAAAATTTATGCAATTCCTGTTCTACATAGCCTACCTTCTGTTAGAACAATTAGATCATCCTTTATTACACCATACACTTTTTATGTTTCACTATTCCTTTTTCAGTTAAACATGTAATATTCAAGATTTTATGACATTCTAAAGTAGGCTATGCAATTTTGCTATGTGTCTAGGTTTCATAGATTATGCGTAGTGAAATGACTCATAGAGTGCATGCCTATTACAATACATTTCACAGGTTAATATTACTAAGCTGTATGATTTAAGAATCATGAGATCTCGGTCTTGGAAGGTGAATATATATTGATCTTCTCAGACCTATAGTGCTTTAATTAAGACTGGTTAGGTAGTGTGACAGTTCTCTAAACAGAGCTATTTATCTGGATGAACATAAATATATCAAGGGACGAGACATTCAATAGATTCACTACTTGTCATACATAGTAACATCAACAGCTGAACTAACCTCAAAAGCCCAGGATATCCCCTTTTTAAATAGCTTATTTTCGATAGAAATAATGGACTTTGATAACCCAAAAGTGAATTGCGTAATAAAGGATGATCTAATTGTTGCAAAAGGAGGTAGGTAGAACACGAATTGCATAAATTTTGCTAGTAAATCACAATGGCAGAAACACTACATATTTACTCTGAAACTAATTATATTTCACTAAACTTACGAAATCCTGACTGTCTTGTAAGAAGTATTCACTTCAAAAGGTATGTACATACTACCGTACTCAAGATGAAGTGTACAAAGTGTGTATTAGAATTTTTTGTTGCTCACAGTGGCCATCCTGACATAAAAAAACCATTTGAAATCAAATAAACACAATAGCTTGTCAGTACAAAATTAGTTGCTGAGTACTCAAAAATGTGTGTTTTTTTTTTTTTAAGATTAGCTATCCTGTAGACAAAGAGTTTGAGTTAGCTGCAGAAGAATTAACTTTTGCTTATCATACAGAAATCACAACCTAAGTTAATTTTTGGTCCTCTGAGTTAATTTCTATATTTTACTAACTAAGTTGTCTCTTGGAAAAACAAAGTGAAGCCATTGTGTTAAACGTCATTGCATCTTTATCACTTGAGAAGCTTTGCGAAGTTTTACAAAGTCAAATTTTGTTCACTAAGGATGGATTATTCAAAAAAAAAAAAAGAAATGCAACTTGTGTCTATTGTTATTTGCTACTTCAAAAAATAATATGGAGTACAGGTTAAACGTCTAGATTTTAAACCGTTCCTTGGGAAATTGGAGAGATGTTAACAAATCATCTCATCAGTTTTGAAAGAAAATAACTTGGAACAGAAGATTTTTTGGATTTTATGAACATAACTGCAATACAAACTCTGCGGAAGTGAAAGGAGGAGGGAAAACGATTTCACTTTTATCAAGAATGAGCTGAGTAGACACATCAATCGAATCATCTGTGGTACACAATTAATAATATCCAAACTGAAGTTGATGTCCTACTCATATAAGTAGATGCTCTTGTTACAATTTACAAATACTTTGTCATTTAGATTGTACATGTAATATGACTAAAAGAATTTACAGAAATTGAATATAAGGTTTTGCATCACGGTGGAACAAGATTCCTATCTCCGATACAAGCTATTTAAGGATTTTACAAATTTTCCAAGGATTGAGAAAGTATTTTATATCACAAGAAATGTGCCCATCTTTAATAAAAATCTTTTTTGTTGATGAACGAGGCGAATTGCATTTTTGGCTTAGTCACAGCCAGTTAGCATTGTTCTGTAAGATAATTTTAGTTATGAAAAAGAATAAATTCAGTGATGTTACAGATTTGTTGCAGAAATTAAAGGAAAATCTCCTGGAGAGAAAGGGAAAGGGCTGTAATTTCATTCCTTTTGAGCTAAAAACATTTTCAAATCACTAGAAGAAAAGGGTGAACAAGATTGTAACCATATTCAAAATAATTTTCAGAAGTTTTATGATAGGTGTATTTTGTACATAGAACTTTAGGGGAAACAGTTTTGGAGATGCCCACGACTTCACCTGGGTAAACAAAAAAGATGATACCATGGGACGACGTTGAAAGGATAGCAGAAAAAATAAACAAGAATCTTAATAAACTCATGATCAATGTAGATGAAGTTATCCTGGTAAAGAAATTTTGGACCTCTAAATTGTAAGCCTGGCAAAAGGAAGAGCAAAAAAAGACAGAAAGCTATCTAGTGAAGAAAAATTGTTGCAGCTCTTCAGCTATGTTAAGGAACAGGACATCCCAATCCACAATCCTGGACATATTTTGCCTTCCTGGAATATCAGTTCCTGCAGAGAGGGTGTTTTTGTTTATGAACAACAATTGGACAGATGGTACAGATTTGATGCACGAGTCAACAGTGTGAGGATTGATCTTGTGTGAAGTAAATTTTTAATTAATTTGTAAAGAATTTAAAAAAATCATAATCAAATAAGACATTACTGAAAAGTATGACTGGTTGAAAAAAGTTTTAAACTACACAAATGTTGAAATTTAAAAGTAATTTACTTTATTTTATATGTTCGCTTTTATTTGTACCTACTTTACTTAGCCTACAATTCAGTAAAAATATCACACAGTAATAGACACTGTTATTTTATCTCAGCATTCAAAAGTCCTCCTGAGTCTTCCTCCCCACTGTAAGACAGTATTCCCGATTGGACAATAAAAAATTATGCCATACCTAATTATTTGCCACTTGGACTGTTACGGCCTTATGCTATCTCCTAGCTGGATGTTCCAAACTTCTCTGCCTTCTGTATTTTTCTTTGTGATTCTTCATTTCCAAGATGAAAAATAGTATTTGTTGTACCTATATCCCGAATCTTGAACAATATCATAAAATAATTCAATCGTGTGGTATGTATGTAGACATATTTTTATAAAGT